>VDFB02058242.1:760707968-760848206 GCA_007258455.2 Sequoia sempervirens | reverse complement strand
TAGATTTAGCTTTAACCATTCAACAATTTCATATAAATGAAAGATTTTCAATAATATTTTCATTCATTCATCTCTTTTTTAGAACATTTTTTGAATTTAACATCTAATCTAAAATAAAGCATAAAAAATACTTGAAAAAATAAAATTTCTCCCGAGTATTATCCATGCATGCCCCAAGATTTAATCAAATCAAAGAAAACTACTCTATACTTCAACAAACTGCTTGATAACTAGGCATAAAATAGTGTGAGCTTTTAAAGAGAGGGTGTTTAGTTTCGACACCGAGTGGGTTCTGTATGCACCCTTAAATGGTGCAACATATAGTCTTGTCCAACTAAATGAACAAACCAACTACAAAGATTCATGAGATAGGTAGCTATCAAATTGGATTTGATATTGATTAAGATCTATGTGCATACAATTTTAAAATCCAAAATGATTCAGAAAATAGGAAAAAAGAAAAAAAAACTTAAAGAAGTTTTGGCTCTTTCAACATCTACAAATTCTGAACTTAAAATAAAAGTACAGCAATAAACAACCTTTTATAGGAACAAGGCCCCAAGAGTTTTAAATTAAAGTCTATCAAGAGAATTAGAAATAGAAAATGAAAATATAGCACATGGTAGATGCCAGTTGTCATTAGAATCTTCTAGAAAAAGTCAAAGATTTGACTTCTTCAGTAGCAACAATCTTAACTCCAAGCTTCAGTACGCAACTCTCCACACAAAACAAGGCTATTAGTATTCCTTGGAATACTAGATGAGAAACTTCTCCCAGGACCAGGAACAACCTACAAAATTAACTTCAATATATCCTTGTGATACTTTCGATATTTGATATCCGATGATTCATTGCATCATCTCAACCTCCAATTTTGGGAACCCTTCTCCGCCTTTCTTCAACTAATTCTCTTGGAAAGTAGTTAATATCTGATGCATGCGTTCTTTTGAAATCAATTGGATTTCCTTCCAATTGTACTTGAGCTTCATATATTCTTCTAATATTTGGAGGATGTTTCATTCCTTTGCATTTTCTCTATTTCATACTTAACCATAGTATTTCTACAATATATGATCTCATAAATGACTTCCCAGTTTAATGACTGAGCAGGGTCTTTGTTTATTCTTTCAAACCATTAAAATATTTTACTTCTTTACCCTCATGTCCTAGTTTCTGGGGATCACAATCCTACAGTGCTAGCACTTCAATGAAATATTGATCTTTATTAATCAATTTACTGCACTTATCAGTGACTTTTTCAAATCCTTTTATACATTGTACCAAAGTGTCACCTTCCCAACTTAATTCTTTCTTCCATTTTTCACATACTAGAACTTCTTGTTCCGAAATTATCTTCTCTCTTATCAATTCTTGGACATCAGTTTGAATGGGAGATTCTATGATTCACCTCTCAACATCAACCTATTCCTGGTGAAATCTACATTCTCCTCCCACTATTTTGGACTTTTCAAACCAATAGTATGCCTCCTTGTATTTCCCAATTGCATCTGTGATAAGTGCTTCTCCTTGCCTTACCTGATCCATTATTCAAATACATTCATTTTGTGGTGAACATCTGTGATAGCATCCACCTGCTCTTGTGACTTGAGTACTGGATTTTAAGGCAATTCAATCTGCACCTTATCAAATAAGGTTAATGATTTTATAAAATTCTCTAGGCTAGCAAACCGTTCTTTTAGCTCTCTTTTCTTTTGTTTACTTTTTTGTACCCTAGAAACAGTTGTATCCAAATTCATCTTCATTTCTTCTAATTCTTGCATCTAGGATGAGTGTCCAACATTAATACTTGTTATTCTATACTCCTTAGGTGTTATTTCATGTTTATTTTTATCTACTACTGGAGTAGCTATATGGATTATTTTTCCTCCATCTGCATTCTTCTACATGACATGTTTCATTTTAGCTCTTTGCCTAGGATTAGGAGTCTCTACTTCCTGCATTAAACTTCTATGATCTAGAGGTACTAATTTCACTTCCAATAGGGAAGCTAATTCTATGATTAACCAATTAGGTGTATCTTCATTATGTTCTACCTCTGTAACATTTCTCTATTCCTATTTTTTAGTATGCTCAGGAACTTCTCCTCTTACATTTTTAACTTTTTTCGTCATATCTTCTGAAATTGGAACATCCTCAACATTATCTGGCATGGATTCTAGATTACTAGAATTCAACATTGTCTCTTTAGTTCCAAGACTTATATTATCTTGTCCAGCTAGGTATTCAGTATTAGTTCTTAGGATATCACCTTTTTCATATCCTGTCACATTAGGATTCCCTTCATCTTTGACACCATCACTTGAGATTTGTGAAGGTTCTTTATCTTCAATTTCAACTCATTCTTCTTTTGAATTTTTAGAAACCTTTGGTTTTTGAATATCATATTGATCATTCCCTAGTGAAGGCTAGGAATCAAAGGTATCTTTGATAACAATATCATCAGTAGGAATCTATCCTACAATCTCCCCTATTTCCATTTCAAGAACTTTAGGGTTCCCCACCTCTGAGGCGAGTGTTCCTTTATGAATTCTTCTTTTTCAACATTCATAGGAATTGACCCTATACCTAGAATCTCTTCCACCACTAGCTGTACCATGGGCGTATCTTTAGATTTCTTTTCTTTTACTCTTTCCCACATGGCACCTAATTTATCCATTTGTTCCTTGATTTGAGCTTCATCTAGCTTAGAAATTTCATCTAAAACCATAGGAGGTTTTCCTAATGTTTTTTTTATTGTAGCCATATTCATTGGAGGGGGAGAAGTAAATAATGCTATGACTCTTTGAGATGCAGACCTTGTCTATGTACTAGTATTCTCTATCATTATTTCCTCTTCAACAGTCATAGGCTGAGTCTTTGGTTTTTCTATGGAAAAAGATGCCACTTTTGATTTTACTTTTGTTCAAACCTTATCTGGTTCGACTTCTTTACATTGACCAGTTGTTTTTAATGAAATTCCTTGGATTGAGGCCTTAGGGGTTCTTTCTTCAATATGTATAGCAACAACTATTTTATTTTCTTCTCTTTGTTTCTTCCTTGTGTCTAGCAAGCATGTGGGCCTTATTCTGGATTTTCTTAAAGCTTTACAAAAATAATTTATCCAATGTTGAGTCTACAATAAAACTGGTTCAAAAAATTCCTCAACAGATGTTATCTCTCTACTTTCATAATCAGGATCTAGGATAGGTTCATCATAGACCCTATTTCCATTATAAGCTAGATTTAATACTTTACCATCATCTTCCTCCAATTGATTTGGAATTTCATGAATCTTAAAAATCCACTTAAATTGTAATGAAAACCTTTCATATTTATTTTCCTTACTTTATGTTCATCATCACAATTGAGCGAGTAATCTTCTAAGTGGTAAACATGGGCACATTTATTGGCTATCCACTTGGCAATATTCCCTTCTAGGTCATAATTCTTTCTTCATTGTGGAAAATACTCCAGATTGTATGTATTTAACTCTTCATACAATTCGGCTTCTTTAAATGCATTGCATTTGTAGTTTCCCATTATGATGGGAAATATGAGAGAACTTTTCTTATGAGCCCCACTATAAAGAGCTTGAGATGGCTTCAACTGTCTTACCAATTCCAACAATACTATTTTATCTATAGGGTACTTGGGCAACATGAAGGGATATCCTTCAAACCCTTCCACCCTAATGTAGGTGAAAGTGGGAAATTGAATGTACCATTCTCCAACCTATTTAATATTTTTTGTGCTTCCAGAGACAATCTTTTAGCTTTGTTTCCCTCCATTATTTTTACTAGCTTCATGGAAAAAAAATCATTGACTCTCTGATAACACTCCCTATATTCATAGATAGTAATTTTGGGTAAATGAGCATATATCAGATTATTTCCCACTTCTCTGCCCAGAGTACCAACTTTATTCAACCCTTTCTTATTTTCCCTTAAGACGTAGGAATAGATTACATATGAGGACATATAAAAACATCTTGAATTTGAAAATTATTTTATTTGATCATGCAATATGTTGTTGATAAAACCTCCCGAATGCATTTGCATAGGGCCTTTCATTAATTTGGCTATGATTACAAACATACATGATTCAAATTTACTATCATCTTGAAATCTAGTTGTATTGCTTAGCATGGTCATAATATCTTGAACATCTAGGTTGAACATAGATCTTAGAATTGGCTTAGTTTGTTTCGTAATTTCCTCCTAACACCATTGGGTACTCATAATATTTCTATTATGTTCTTCAACGCTTAGGTAGATTTTAGCCTTCATCTTCATATCTATAGGGTTCATCTGAGTAAATGTGGGAAGCCCAAATGTATATATAATTCCTTTCTTAGAGAGATCTACATATATTTTCCCTCCTTCTCAATGACTCTTTTTTCTTGGTTGTAGTAGTTTAAGCATTCCATAACCAATTAAAGGGCCTCCATTGCTAGCAGAAACCCTCTTCCTAAATGTAATCCAATTGCTTTAATATTCTTTGTACATTTAGAGGAATTTTCTTTTCTGGATCGTGCGAGGAATTTGACATTAGAGAACCATCATGAATGAGTATCATTAGCTATCCCACCAATTGGTACAACATTCGAAGCACAATATTTGAATTCATTTTTTGGTTTTGCTTCAGAATTACTCATTTTAGTCGACATGTTCTACATTTTAAAATATGTGCCTTGCATGAGAGTTAGGGTTAAATTTAACCAACTATCTTTAACAATTCATAAAAACTTTTCAATTCACTTTTCAGTTAAATTTATATTAGAATAATCAACATTTCGGTTATGAAGGGAAATACCATAATCTCGAGACTTACATGTGTAAAATGGTTAACATAATTTTTTTTTTTCAAGACATACCTAGTTTTGATGATGAGAACAATCTTTTCAAAATGTAACTTTGAAACCCTTGGTAGTTGTGTTCTTGGTCTCATGAAATTTACCTATCATTGCACACCACAATATCAGTTCATTCATTCAATGTCCTTTGAAAATTTGTAGTATAGCGTGAGGTTGAGTGTTATAAAAGAAACTACATGCTTGAGGTGGTGCCAAGTATGTGTGTGTAGTTCACCACCTTCATTAATTACCTGTTACAATGCATTAATTTCTTGAATAAAGGTGCAATCATGAACAATTAGGGTTCAAATTACGAACACCTTGGTTTCTATGTAGGCCCACCACTAAAGGAAAAGATGGCATGGAAAGCTTACGTGGCACTATTTTGTCACTTTTATTTTTACGAGGAAAAGGCCTTTTGGATTTGTGATCATTGATGATCATCAGGATTGACAACCTCTGGTACTAACCCTTTGAAATATTATTGAAAATCAGGATGCTTACCTCCAAGCTTATAAAAATTGGGAGTAGAGAGAGGAACGGGTCCAATCTAGGTTCAAACAAGATCAAAAGTGATTCAAACATTTTGTAATGGAGCCTCTGATTTTTTACCTCTGGCTAAAGAAAAATAAAAGCAACCATTGTACTACCCAATAAAGAAAAGAATGTGAACACTAGGATGTTTCATCCAGGCGATGACTTATCGGGTGGGATTTGGACCAATCAAAGATACAACATCTTTGACACAATTGCATCAAATATAGAACTCCAAGTCTGGTAAATTGATAAAAACCTCATGAAAGACTAAGACACCGAATCTAGGAAAGAACAAGGACTTAAACAACAACCAAGTAGATTGAAATGAAACTTTCATTTTACCAACTTCCCCCAAAAAACCACACCAAGGAAAGAAAAGAGGCAACAAAGAACAAAAAGGTTCCACATTTTTCCAAGAAGAAAAATAGGGTGTGTTGTGAAACCACACAACAACTAGCAACAAAAAAAACTAAACAAAAAAAGAGAAAGTAGATTCTAGACCTAATAACTATGCTTCAACTTTTTTAGTCTTCTAATTATAAATAGTCAAATCTTCATTCCGACATTTCAACTTTACTTAGCTAGTATACAAGATTAAGAGTTACTGAGCTCATGTGTGTGCAATTGATTTATTCCCACTACAGTAAACTTAGAGCATTAGCAATTATTTTCATTGACCTACATAATTTTACAATTCCCTTTTTAAGCCAACCATGGATAGAGCCTTGTTTCCAATCAAGATCTATAGCCCCGACAAGGTTATCATTGTAATTCCCTCAAAAATGCCTCTACTATTAGTCAAGTGTTCATAGCCTTGGTAGAGATATTTTCATGGCCTAAAGAGTTGATTCTTTCTTTTGATATTTCTTTTATAGCTCATTTCAACATTTTCTCTTTTTTTCTTTGATATTTCAATGATAACTCATTTCAACTTGCAGGAAATGAAGCCCACTATTAGGTTGGGAATTATAGTGGTAGAAAAAGTAGCCTTTTTATTTTTCACTCAATGCAAATAATTGCTATCCCAAATTTTAGTAG
Source organism: Sequoia sempervirens (assembly GCA_007258455.2). Taxonomy (NCBI): domain Eukaryota; kingdom Viridiplantae; phylum Streptophyta; class Pinopsida; order Cupressales; family Cupressaceae; genus Sequoia; species Sequoia sempervirens. The sequence continues at coordinate 760,841,779 of VDFB02058242.1, read as the reverse complement.
AATTATTTAAGATATGTGTGTTTGTAGCTCAACATCAACTAAATGATTTATGTTAATTGGATTAAAAGGAACTGAACAATTCCCCAATCATCTATAACTAAAGAACTACTTATGGTCAAAACATAGATCAAATTTCTAGAATTGGCATTCTATTATTTTGTTCACCTTCAAAGGTTGTCAATTGTTGTATAACCCGACAATGCAAACCCCAAAAGGAGAAAAGCAAAGCAACAAAGGACTATTTACAAAAATGACACAAAAACTATTTACAAAAAAAAACTATTTACAAAAAACTATTTGCAAAACTATTTACAAAACTATGCTTGGAAGTAATGCTTCAGGAGTTTCCCATTGACAAGCAATGGGACATCTTCTCCAGTCAAAGTCTTAAGTCTATAAGTACTATCTCCTAAAATTTTAGAAACTTGATAAGGACCTATCCATAACTTGTCAAACTTACCATGATCACCTTTATGTTCATGGGCTTTGTTCCAATATAGGACTAAGTCAGATATTTTAAAGGTTTTTAATCTAGCCCTTTTGTCAAACCATCATTTTACCACAGATTGGTGCCTATAAAAATGATCTATAGTTTGGGTACACTTTTCATCTAAGTGCATTAATTACAACAATTGAGCTTCAGTCTTATCATCTAATCCAATGTATTCTTGAGAAAATTGCCAAGTAGGGATTTTAAAATTTATTGGAAATATAGGGTCTACCCCATAAACTAGGTGGTAAGGAGAATTTCCTAGTGTGGATTTCATCCTGGTGCGATCTACCCAAAGGTAGAATTTCAACAAAGAATGCCATTCCATAGAATTCTTTTCAACTAATTTCCTAATTACATCCAACAAATATTTGTTTGATGCTTTTGCTAATCCATTTCCCTATGGATAATAGGAATATGAGAATTTCAATGTTATACCGCATTCAAATTCCCAATTAGAAAAAATTAATGAGGAAAAAGCAAGGCCATTATCACATACCAATGAATACGGTACTTTAAACTTGGTAATGATATTTTCCTCCAAAAATTTGATTACCACCTTTGTGGTTCGTTGTTTACTAGGACACGCTTCAGTCCATCTGATGCAATAATCTATAGTAGTCAGTATAAACCTATGACCTATAGACAATGGAAGGTTGATGGTGCCAATGAAATCCAATCCACATTGTTAAAAGGGCACATTTCCATCACCACCTGCAATGGCTAGGCATTAAATCTTCCTTTATCTACCACAGTTTGACATGTGTAACAGTGTTTCGCATGTTCATATGTGTCTTTAAAAATATTTATCCAATAATAACCAGCTCTCAAGATGATTTGTGTAGTGGCTAAAGGCACTCCATGAGTTGTTCCAAACTTATCATGCAATTCTCACAACATTTCATTTTCTTCCATCCTATTCAAACATCTTAGATAAATTCCTTCGTGATTTCTTTTGAATAGAGATCCTCCTTTAACCATATAACTCTGAGATTTTACAAGGAAAGTATGGCTAACTAAATAATGCCATATATCTAAATACTAGTCTTCCTGGTCTTTTACATCTAGAGTATACTGCTGGCTAGAGATTTATGGATCAATCTCGACAATAGACTTGACCAAGGCTTGTCCTCGAACCAGATTCATGGGTATAATTTCTAAATTGAACTCTTGTAAAATCATAACCCATTTAGCTCTCTTTTCACTAAGCTCACTCTATGTTAGCAACATTTTCATTGCAACATCTAGGACAATAGTCTTGACTATACTTCTGAGGATGTAATTCCTCAATTTTCATACTACTTTGACCAAAGCAAAGGATTGTTTCTCAACATCTATGTATCTTATCTCTGCTTCTTTAAATGGAGCACTCATAAAAGCAATCAACATTTCTTCTTTTTTCTCACCCCTCTGTGTTAGTACCATTGCACAAGTATGACTAGAAGCAAAAGAGTACTGTAAATGTAAAAAGTTTTAACATAATTTGGACTTTCCGGCACCAGTGCTTTTGAAATTGCAACTTTCATATTCTCAAAGGTGAGCTTGGCTTCATTTTTCCACTCTACTTTCACATCTTTATTCAACATATCATTGAGTGGTTTTACTATCATGGAAAATCCAGTGATAAATTTATGAATGAAATTGATCTTACTGAAATACGATTTCAATTCTTCCTTACTTCTCGAGGGTTGTAACCTGAGTAATGCACTTACTCTTTATGGGTCTATTGAAATACCTCTTTCAAAAATAATGTGTCCCAATAGTTTACCTTCAGTAACCCCAATAATACACTTCTTAGGATTCAACGAAATTCCATAAGTTTCACACTTTTGTAATATTTCTCTGAGATCTCAAACATGATCTCCTCTATTCTTTGAAAATATCCATGTAGATGATAATACATTTTTCTATCAAATCTTGAAAAGCATAATCCATAGCTCTTTGAAACGTGGTTCTGACATTTATTAATCCAAATGGCGTCCTCCTGTAAGTGAAATTTCCCCACTTTGTGGTGAATGTTATCTTCATCCAATCTTCCTTCGCTACCATTACCTAATTGTATCTAGAGAGTAAATAGAAAAAGGAAATAATTTGTGAACCATTAATAATATATAACACTTCTTCCAATGAAGGTAGTGGATAATTATCTTTTTTAGAAGCCTTGTTGAGATTCTAGAAATCTACACACAGCCATATGTCTCCATTCTTCTTCCTGATGGGCACCAAGTTTGCCACCCAAGTAGAATGTCTAATAGGAAATACTATTTAGGATGAGAGAAGCTTTTGGACTTCCTTTTGGATTATTGGTTCTAAGAGCGCATCCATTGGTTGTTGCTTTTGTCAAAAAGGATTTACATCAAACTTTAGTGGTATTGTATGAGTAATGACAAAAGTATCATAGGTTTTCAAATCTTCGTATGTCCATGCTATAACCTTACAATAATATTTGAGTGCCTTAGCGATATTTCTTATTTCTTCTTTAGTACACACCTTTCCTATAAGCACGTTCTTAGGATCTTCTTTAGTATGCAAATTATATAATTCAAACTTCCTTCCATCACTCTAGGGCAAGTCTTTCTATCAGACTATTTGATCTATATCAAATAGTATTTCCAACTCAATTATCCTTTTTAAAATACTATTATCTTTAGCTAGAGCTAATTCTTCATCTTGAATCTCACCATTGAGGTGATCAATTTCCTCAATTATTTTTCCTTCGAGGATACCAAAGTTAGTAATGAATTTGAATATGTGTCGATCATCTTCAAACACCTGCAAATTTGTAGCATTATCAGGAATTGAAGGTAGCTACACCGGCTCAACTATAAATCTTCTCAAATCTGAAGCATCTAAAGGTTCTAGAGCATTGGAAATAGTGGCTAAAGCATCAGCTCTTTGATTAAATCTTTGTGGAATGTGAGTAATGTTGAAGGCATCAAAATGTTCTATTAAATACCACACTTTGTGTCAATAACTAGACAATCGCTTGTAATGAAAAATGTACTATTTTCAAACTTGTTTTATTACCAACTCAAAATCACCAAAGACCTTAAGAATCTTGACTTTCTTCTTGATTGCAAGCATCAAACCATGGATGAGGGCTTCGTATTCTGCTACATTGTTAGTACATTGAAATTGCAATATATAAGCAACAAGAAAAGATTTACCTTGTGGACTTATAAGCTCAAATCCAATTCCAATTCCTTGTTTTGATTTAGATCCATGAAAACCTAAGGATCCAGGCTTGATCATCAGTAGTTGTAAACTTACAATTCTTAAGATTTTTTGAATTAACATTTTTGGTCTGCATAACCTACACTTTATCTCCATGGATTTTTGGTTCAGACCTTTTGATCTTAGTATGTTCAAGACAATGTTGGGTTTTTATTTTGTGAATGATTTCCAAGCACATCATGCAACTGTATTTTGAATCTTAGAATTGTGTAACCTACACCAATCCTACATCAAAATAAATTTTAGTGAATTTTTCATTTTTCTGCTCTTTCGAGCTCTATACAATGTTCTTCCAAAATTTATCATAATAACTATTTTCTTCTTCGAAAGAATCATAATCTGATTTGATTAAAAAATCAATTCTAGGAGTTATTTGATTATTCTCTTTAGATTTGCACATGAATACTTCTTCTATTTTGACTCCTGAGCCTCGAGTTTTATAAACCCCTAGTTCTACATCAATATATATAATTTTATTTTTTTTATCGTAATTAGTGATCATGTATTTCATACGTGGTTCTCTCTTAATTCTAATTTGATTAGGAACTCCTTTCCATGGTAAACACATATGTGAGAATTATGTGACAATGTATCCATTCAAATTTTTTGACCAATCCCTACTCAATAGCATACCATAAGTATCAAGTATCTCAACAACTTGAATATCAATATAATACTGAATTTTGGGATCTGATGCTAGTTGCAGATGAATATTAGTTAACTATCTGACCATATTTACTTTAGTTTTGTCAAGCTAAGTAAATTTATTTAAGGAACTCACTGGAGTTAACCCTAGCATTTGACATATGGACAAAGACATCACATTAGTAGACACTCCAGAATCTAATAAACAATTATGAATATTTTTACCAAATATCCTCAGTGTGAGCAAGAATGGTGGGGATTCTATTTTTCCTTTATAAAAGTCTAATTGCGCATCCACCATAGGAACAATTTTTTTTGTCTTTTTCCTTAATTAGGTTATCTTTCATCTGAGACTCTTTAAATTTTCTCTCTTTTGGAAGATCTTCTAAATTATTCAAGAAAGCTTTCCTGATTATAGGTATTTTGAGCAATTCTGATAAAGAAAGGATGATTTTTACCTTTTTGATCTCTTCTGCTAAATAATTAGTCAATTTTTTTTTATCAATGGAATCTACCTCCTCACTTTGTGAAACATTTGATGAATTATATTGAGAGGTCACCTTAGGTAACCCTAGAGTATTACTTGATTGATCGTCTAGTGGAGTGTTAAAGTTATTGGGTGGAATTGATGTGGTGAATGACCCATTGAATTTATTTCCACTGTTTATGTAAGTTCTCAAGTTGTAACTATGCCCTTTCTAATATTGTTGAAAAGCATGAATTTTTTCAACTTCATCCTAAGGTTCATTTTCACCTTGATAAGGAAATGTATAAGTTTCTAAAGTCATGGTTGAACTATCTCCTTCATATTCATGAGTATGACTCCTAACAACAATAGGTGACTCAACACATTTGTAACTTTCAAGAACCAAAGAAAAATCATATCCTATTGGAACTAATTCATTTCCTTTAGGAGGATGAAAGTCACAATATTCATTATAGTGTGTAGTAGCCAGGAAAATATTTGAAGCATTTTTAAATTGTGGATAGTCCACTTCAGAATGAACATTTATCTTATGGATTCTACACTAGTTATTCATAGAAAGTTCAACTAAATTCACCTTTGGCATGGTTCTATCGTCAGAGAGATTAATTTTATCTAAAGGTGTGGATACTCCATTATTCGGTCATGTGTTCCAAGGTGTAGGTGGTCTAGGAGAATTGTACACTCGACTTTGTGAATTTTGATTGTTATTTTGAGAATAAAATTTTTGATTTCTTAATTGCATAACCTCTATGGTTAAACTTTTGAGTTGAGCTGTGATTTCTCTAATTTCTTCTTTATCATCTATAATTTTGAAAATTTTGACTCTCTTGAGTCTATGAGAAGAAATAATTTCCATTAGGATGTAGCTCTTTGATAGCTAGACCAGGGTGAGGGACTAAAGCTTAACTATTTCCTGGTTGAAAGAAAGTATTTTGAGGAAGCATCTCACTCTGGACCACTAAAGAAAAACAATTAGGAGTCATTGAATGATTTAAAGGGAGTCCATTCACATCTAGAGTAGGATAATTATTCAATCTGTTTCTGCTATTTACTGATGATCCATTTCTGAGATGTTTCATTTCTGAATTTACACTTATATCTTCAACATGGGATTTTGGTAAAGTAGTGGGATTATTCTCCCTCCTCACAAACACAGCAGTTAAAGGATCTACTACTGTGTAATAAACTGCAATGACAAACAAATTATCCACTACATAAGGTGCTTGTAACCTAGAATAAGCCTTTTGAAACCTATCATTAAAATTAATTATAGGTTCACCATCGAACCTTTTGATTTGAGTGAATTGATGATATAATAAGACAAGATCAACCGGTGTTCTAAATTTGGCCAAAAATTGACTTTCCATATCTTTGCCAGGATCTAATTGAGTTATGAGGTAGGTTGATCTACCACTGGTAAACTTCATCACTTAGAGTATAAGGAAATAGTCTACATACAACATTCTCATGTTGTATTCTTTCTCTGAAACATGTATCCTTGAAGATATTGATGTGTTCTTCTGAATCCTTGTGAAGATAATATTTAAGACACAACTTGTCAGGATTTTTTAGAAGATCATTATGTATGAAAATTGGATCGATGACTCTATGTTAAAGAAAGCCATAGCTATGGGAGGAGGTGGTAGTATAACAACAATCAAATTTTGTGAATTTTTACTTACACTTCTAAAATGTTGAGGTCTAGATGATGTTCAACCACTAAGCTCAACTAAAGTTACACGAGGATCACCAGACCAGGATCTTGTGACTCTATGAAAATCTCATTTCAAACCTAATGAAACCAAAAGAAAAATGAAGATTCCCTCCTTCTAGCACCAGTTCCTATTGATCACGATGTTAGTCGCAACAACAATGTAGATAAATTCCTCATAGGTGAACCACAAAGAAACTATATTTACTAGAAATATTGAACTAGGGCAACCTAAAAAGAAAGAAATTTTGTGGAAAAAGGTTGACTTAGCTTAATCCAAGGCTTTGGTAGTCAAGTCTTGACCATACTAGGTTCGCTTCAAGGTATGATGTAATATTTCTATTGATCTTGAGGGGTATATGATTATATTTAGTTCTTAAAGGAATCATAGGCATCAAATGGAAGATTTTCAATCCAATCATTAAATAATTTCATGAAATCAACAGATTTGCAATAATATCGCATGAACATCAAACCAAATTTCTATCACTTAAGTAGATTTAGCTTTAAGCATTCAACAATTTGATATAAATGAAATATTTTCAATAATATTTTCATTCATTCATCTCTTTTTTGGAACATTTTCTGAATTTAACAACTAATCTAAAATAAAATTGCTCCTGGGTATTATCCACGCATGCCCCAAGATTTAATCAAATCAAAGAAAACTGCTCTATAATTCAACATATTGCTTCACAACTAGGTATAGAACGGTGCGAGCTTTTAAAGAGAAGGGGTTTAGTTTGGACATCAAGTAGGTTATGTATGCACCCTTAAATGGTGCAACATATAGTCTTTTCCGATTGAACAAACAAACCAACTACAAAGAAAGATTCATGAGATATATAGCTATTAAATTGGCTTTGATAATTATTAAGCTCTATGTGCAAACAAGTTTTTAATCCAAAATGATTCAGAAAATAAGAAAAAAGAATAAAACTTAAAGAATTTTTGTCTCTTCTGACATCCAAAAATTTTGAACTTAAAATAAAATTAAAGCAATAAACAACCTTTTATTGGAACAAGGCCCCAAGAGTTTGAACTTAAATTCTATCAAGAGAATCAAAAATAGCAAATCAAAATGTAGTACATGGTAGGAGCTAGTTGTCATTAGAATCTTCTAGACAAACTCAAAGCTTTGAATTCTTCAACAACAACAATCCTTAACTCCAAGCTCCGGTACACAATGATCCACACAAAAAAAAAAGACTTATTGGTATTCCTTAGAATACTTAATGATAGAATTCTACCGGGAAATTAACTTCAATATAGCCTTGCTATACTTCTACTATCTGATATCTGATGATTCATTGCATCATCTCAAGCTCCAGTTCTAGGCACCATTCTCCACCTTTCTTCAACTGATACTCTCATAAAGTAGTTAATATCTAATGCATACGTTCTTTTGAAATCCCTTAGATTGCCTTCCAACTGTTGCAAGTATCAACAAGTTTGGTTGTGTTGTCATTGATGTCAACAAAATACAAGATGTTGTGGTTTATGTATGTATAATTGAGATGCTGATGAGATGTTGTGAGTACATGGAGCTATCTTTATGATGGTGCAAATGAGCTAATATGATGGGTTACTAAGTGCTTTTGAGAAAATTAATAAATAGAGAAGTGAGAGTTGTGTGTATGTTCAAAATGTGCTCTAGTTTGTGCTCTGCATTTATTTTGTGTTGATCCTATGCTTGTGTAGATTTGAGTTGTTTTTGCTCTTCTATTGGTGACACTTCCTGGTTTGTAGCTTCTAGTTTGATGGAGAATGAAAAATGTGTTCACTGGTGTGTGAATTGGTTTAACAAAGTTGTTTGTCTATGGACTGGGAGAAATGTTTCTACTCCACAGTCCTCTGTTGGTTTGTTTCAGGTCTTGTAGATCTGGAATATGTCTTGTAATGGTGTTCTTTGTGCTTTGGTAAAGATGTTCATGGTCTGGTGCTCTAAAAGTTGAGTTTCAATATTGTTGTGTGTGTTTGCACAAGTCCATATGGATTGGTGAGAAGTGTTCTAGTTTTGAAGGTTGTTACAGCTGATGTGGATGAGTCTAAAGGAATCTAAAATGTGTTATAGTGATTTGTTAAGCATGTTGTGTGGTCCGCATATCATTTTCTTGATGTGAAAACGTGTACTTCAAATTTCATTTGTGTCTTCATTAGGTTTGGCCAACTTGGTGTTTACACTTCATACGAAGGATTAAGAATTGATTAAGAAAGCATGTGATTGATCTGAGACAATGTTTTGGGTCTTGGTTAAGTGCTGGTTTGCTCTGCTCTCATTCCTTTCCATCGAAGGAATGTTGAGTTGCCAACCTAATTTGAAATTATGAAATGAAGTGTGTGTAGCCTATTAGCTCTCAAAAACATAGGTTTGAACCATGAAAGGTTGCCAAGCTTTCACGACATTTCAGGGTAACAGAACAAGGTTTGAAACAATCAAACCTTCTACTCTTCAGGTGCTGCTAGACCTAGATGGGTGTACCTAACTGAATAATGTAGACTTGACTTATGATTATCTTTTTGAAATGCTTTTGTCCACAATGGCAGATTACAGTGAATAAAATGAAACCAAACTTGATAGAAATCTTCTAATCTAAATCCTAAAATGCTTGATTAACAGATGTAAAGAGATTAAGTGAATTCCAAATGATGAAATGTAGAGACCAGTGCCTTGTTGGGTATGCGGAGTCAAACGAAATAGAGGTGAGCAACTTATTCTAGCAGAAAATCAAATTGTAGGCATATGATCTGTTTATAACTTGTATAAACAATGCATGAATATGATTACTAAGCTCTACTTTAAGAATCCAGATGAATTCCCCCTGATTACTATGATTAATAGAAAGGATTTAATCCCTACTTGAGAGAACCAGTCAATTAATCACACAGATACAAAAAATGTGCACCTATAAACTGAGAATAAACTTGTTATTTCAATTTAAACAACCAGAAAGAATCAACTTGGAGACAGCTTTAACAATGCTTTTCAATAAATTCAACACACAATTGATACCAGAAACAACCTGCCACATCAGCTGATTTTATTTGAAACCACCATTTGAAATCATGCACATAGTCTCTGAAAAGAGAAAATTATCCTACTGTAGCCATCTGACTACCTACTGCCTTTTATCTAAAATCTGATGATGTTCAATTACAATCGGGGTGCATATTTATACACCAGTATGAGAAAAACATCAAAATAAAATATTATGTTAGCCTCCAATAGATTCGGGCTCAAAATATGTTGGCCTACAACAGTTATTCAAATAGATTCATCACGTCAGCCACAGGAATCATAATCTACTATTCAATTGAATCCACATGTCGGCCACAACAATCGAACACCATTATTCATCAGTGAACAGTCACCGTGACACATTGGCAGTTATGCCAAAGGAAATTCAATCATTGATATCCTGTGTGCATATCGTTGTAGCTCACTCGGGTCGGGGAGATATCATATCGACTTCACATTGTTTCACCGAGAGTTGTCCATTTTACCCTATTTCGCCGTGATCTCCCAACTATCCTGTCGACCAAGCCACCACATATTCCATTCGACAAGACCCTAGATTCTCGCCAAGAGCATACACCAATATCAGTAGGTCACATCGAGCCATCCTCCGTTTTGTTCATCCTCGCCAAGACAACAAAATTCTCTCACCGAGGGGAACCCTTGTTGTAATAGTTGGTGAGACAAACCACATTCGGGGAGACCTCACCCCAACAAGACAAACTCATGCCGATGAGCCATCATATAAACTAATCGGGGAGACAATGAGAGTTCACCGAGACATTAGCCATATAGCCAAAACTCCCGCTGATGAGTAACATATACCAAGCGGTCGGTGTGACAATTGATATTCGCTAAGACTTCCTACCGATGGCCACAACCTCACACCGATAGAACCTTTCAAATGTCGTTCGGTAAGACACAGATGTTTCACTATGACCATCGCCCGAATATGATTTCCTATACCGATAAGTATCTCATATGTCGCCAAAACAAAACCAAGGTCTCGCTGACAACCACCTGTAAGTAAGATCCAGTCGCCATAACAAAAGATAAGTCTTGCCAATAGGAAATATAGACTTATGAAAGCATAAAACATTCAATGGGTCGGGGAGACAATAGGAAACCTTTGCTGATATGAACTAGAATGCAAAAAATGCATGACACAACAGATTCAAAGAGGAAATATGGCAAAATATGAGTGGAATTTGCACATGGCAAGGCCAAATCAGGAAGTTCATGAGTGAAATTATATGTAAAAACATCAAATTTTTATAGTTCTAACAGTGGCTCTGACTGGGGATGAATGATAGTCAGATCATTGCAAGGATCCAGAATCATGGGGTGAGCAGACCAGACCAAACACAAAATGAGCCAGTGAGCAGAATGGAAATGGAAATGAAGCATGAAGGAATGAAAGCAAAATGAATGCAAAATGGAAATGAAATAGAGCCCTAAAACTACTATGCATGGAAAAGAATTTTTAAGAGGACAAGCAAGAGTTTTCCATGCACTGGCACCCTTAATCCTCTGTGTTGTTTCATCTGTTTTGAGCTGTTACAATCTGAAACTCAAACCAAGCTTTCCCCTGTCAAACACCTGGTTTTGTGTTGAGTTCATCAAATTCTTCTTGAAGATACTCATGCAATCTTTCCTATCACTGTTCTTGCAAGTTCTCAGAGTATCATCATGCTCGGTTTGGACCAAAATCCCAATACCATCCTGTAGTTCAAAATTTTCAACATCTTGGGACAAACCCCTGTTATTTTCAATACACAAAATGCATGCATATGAAATAAAACCTTTTACATTATTTCTCTCACCATTATGAATTTTGAAACATTCCCCCAGCTGTATTGAAAATTCACCATCAAAGTATCTCTCTTGAGAATCAAAAAATTGTGTTATATCAATGTTGTCTGAAACAAACATATCTGAAACCCGTTGCACCTTTTTGACACTAGCATTTGGATACAACACTGGATCATGACACACATCCTCAATGTTATGCATATGTGAAGCAATCAGATCTGGAACACTAGCTTCCTTGGTATGCAGACAGATGTCTTCTTCACATGAGTTAGAAACTTTACATACCTTATCCCGAATTGAAGAAGACCTTTGATTAATACCAAAAGCATCACCATCATTCCAAGAAATGCACATGGAGTCATAAGAATCTTTACACAAAGACTTTTCACTGTCAAAGCAAAAGTAAGCTGGAGACAAAACCTCAGAATCACCCTGATGTGTATATCTCTGATATTCAAGAGTTAATAAATCTAAAATTTGCTCACAGCTGAGTAAACAAGTTTCCATATTTTCATTATTATAATCATACTCATCACTTTTGTCATCATCAAAAAGAGGTCCAAGGTCATCAGAGAATGAGAAAATAGGAACATTACTAGCATATTCACTTGTTCCATAATTTGATACATCACCTTGTTTGTCTGAAAACATCTTTTGTTCAACATCAAGTGGATCTGAAAATACCTGAAATTCATTCCTGGGCATACCTTGGAAAGACATTATCTAATCATCTTCTAAAACTTCATCATGCCATGGGCCTAAAAAATTTTGGAAACCATTCTCAAATTTGCAAACCTCCTCTTCATCCAATGTATCTTTGTAGCTTTCAACTGCAGTTGGAGGCATTGTATATTCAATATCAATATTTCCCATTACCTCTTCATCTTGATCCTTATAAGAGGTAGAAGAATCCTCTTGCTGCATATCAAAATCCACAGGTGCATCTTCAAAATCTGAATACTCATTTTATCCCTCATAACACACACTGTTCTCCCTGTCACAATCTATTATGCAAAAGAGATATCTTGTACCTTCATTTTCACTATGCAAGCAATCACAGGAATCATATTGACTTGCACATATCTCATCATCTATTGGATGCATTGATTGATCAATTTCTCTATATTTATCAGAAATACAATCATTGGAATCCATATTGATAGTGTTCTCATACCTTTTCTTCTCCATGGCATTAATGAATTTATTCACTACATCAAAGGCACGATGTCTTAATAATTCAGGCCAATAGGCTAATTCAGGCTACCATGCTCTTACAAATTTCTCAACAAACATGGCCCTTGTTGGCCAATAATGAGAAGGTATCTGCAAACAGATATATGTCATTCTATTGTACAGAGACCCCAAATCCTCCCCATCATACATCCTTATGTCTGAAAATGCTTCAAAGGGGGAAAATCTACACTCTGATTCTGTGATTGAGTCCTGGCTTCGAGCATACTTATCTTCTTCTGCTTCAAATTGTTGATTATGGCACAAATTTTGCTGCATGTTCTGATCAGTATCTCTATCTTCATCAATGATGTCACAATTATCTTCATATCTTTTCCTTTCTACAATATCAGCCCATTCAACTAGTTGATCTACAAAAATTTGTATGTATGACTCAGGCCAATATACTGGGTTTGGCTCATACACCTTCATGAACTGTAGAATGATGTCAGACCTACTAGGTGGGAATATAATAGGTATTTTCCTACAAATATCTATCATTCTATGGAGCAAAGAGTGCCTAGATTCTCCTCTATATCTCCTTATACTAAGAAAGTCATCCAAAAGATTTTTGAAATATTCATCAGATTGTTGGTTTTGATACATACCATGTTGCAGATTCTGGCTGATATCTTCAGGTGAATCAAAATTGTGCTGCCCTTGACATTGATCACACTGACATTCTTGATAACTCTCCAATCTTTGTCCAGGAGGGACTGGATAAGAATTTTCCTGCTTTGATGGCTGTGATGAATAAGTGCTCTACTGTGCATGATATGCACTTCCACCACTGTAAAAATTTCCAACTGTACTACCAGGCGTATGAGGGGCCCAGTACTTTCCTGCATTTGTGTATTCATTCATTCCATACACACATTCCATTCTTCAGATTTTTTAGAGTTGCCACCTACTTTTCCAAAATTAGGAAAATAATTCTTTCTGATCTTCTCCCAGCGGAATCACCTTTTCTGAAACTTTTCAAATTATAACTTCTTCTTTAATGACTTTATACGATGGTCTTCAACTGAATCTTCTGATGTGTTTCCCAGCAGAGTCACCAATTTGTTAGTTGTGTGACTCAGATGGGGAGCTACAAACTACACAATTATGAATATCTATTTGAAGACCTGATTTAAAAATTTGTATGACTCTATAAGGCAAGGCTGTCTGCCACCAGATTTTCTCAAATTATTCCCCAGTAGAGTTTCCAATTTGTTAGCTCTCAAAAATGCAGGTTTGAACCACGAAAGGTTTCCAAGCTTTCACGATGTTTCAGGGTAACAGAACAAGGTTTGAAACAATCAAACCTTCTACTCTTCAGGTGTTGCTAGACCTAGGCGGGTGTACCTAACTGAATAATGCAGACTTGACTTATGATTATCTTTCTGAAATGCTTTTGTCCACAATGGCAGATTATAGTGAATAAAATGAAACCAAACTTGATAGCAATCTTCTAATCTAAATCCTAAAATGCTTGATTAATAGATGTAAAGAGATTAAGTGAATTCAAAATGATGAAATGTAGAGACCAGTGCCTTGTTGGGTATACGGAGTCAAACAAAACAGAGGTGAGCAACTTATTCTAGCAGAAAATCAAATTGTAGGCATATGATTTGTTTATAACTTGTATAAACAATGCAGGAATATGATTACTAAGATCTACTTTAAGAATCTAGATGAATTCCCCCTGATTACTGTGATCAACATAAAGTATTTAATCCCTACTTGAGAGAACCAATCAATTAATCACACAGATACAACAAATGTGCACCAATAAACTAAGAATAAACTTGTTATTTCAATTTAAACAACCAGAAAGAATCAACTTGGAGACAACTTTAGCAATGCTTTTCAATAAATTCAACATACAATTGATACTAGAAACAACCTGCCACATCAGCTAATTTTATTTAAAACCACTATTTGAAATCATGCACATAGTCTCTGAAAAGATAAAATTATCCTACTGTAGCCATTTGACTACCTACTACCTTTTATCTAAAATTTGATGATGTTCAATTACAATCGAGGTGCATATTTATACACCAGTATGAGAAAAACGTCAAAATAAAATATTATGTCAGCCTCCAACAGATTCGGGCTCAAAATATGTTGGCCTGCAATGATTATTCAAATAGATTCATCATGTCGGCCACAAGAATCGTAATCTGCTATTTAATTGAATCCACATGTCGGCCACAACAATCAAACACCATTATTCATTAGTGAACAGTTGCCATGACACATTGGCAGTTATGCCGAAGGCAATTCAATCGTTGATATCCTATGTGCATATCGCTGTAGCTCACTCGGTTCGGGGAGATATCATATCGACTTCACATTGTTTCACTGAGAGTTGTCCATTTTACCCTATGTCGCCATGATCTCCCAACTATCCTGCCGACCAAGCCACCACATATTCCATTCGGAAAGACCCCAGATTCTCACCAAGAGCATACACCAATATCAGTAGGTCACATCGAGCCATCCTCCATTTTGTTCATCCTCGCCAAGACAAATAAATTCTCTCGCTGAGGGGAACCCTTGTTGTAATAGTCAGTGAGACAAACCACATTCAGGGAGACCTCACCCTGACAAGAGAAACTCATGCCGATGAGCCATCATATAAACTAATCGGGGAGACAATGAGAGTTCGTTGAGACATCAGCCCTATAGCCAAAACTCTCGTCGACGAGTAACATATACCAAGCGGTCGGTGTGACAATTGATATTCGCTAAGACTTCCTGCCGATGGCCACAACCTCATGCCGATAGAACCTTTCAAATGTCGTTTGGTAAGACATGGATGTTTCACTTTGACCATCACCCGAATATGATTTCCTATACCGATAAGTATCTCATCTGTCGCCAAAACAAAACCAAGGTCTCGCTGAAAACCACCTGTAAGTAAGATCCAGTCGCCATAACAAAAGATAAGTCTTGCCGATAGGCAATATAGACTTATGAAAGCATAAAACATTCAATGGGTCAGGGAGACAATAGGAAACCTATGCCGATATGAACCAAAATGCAAAAAATGCATGACACAACAGATTCAAAGAGGAAATATGGCAAAATATGAGTGGAATATGCACATGGCAGGGCCAAATCAGGAAGTTCATGAGTGAAATTATATATAAAAACATCAGATTTTTACAGATCTAACATAGCTGACCTTGGAGAAAGTTCTAAGGTTGAAGATGGTATAAATACAAGCTGAGATGTAACAAAGTAACCAATGAATCAAGCCACATGTTTGAGAAGAAGAGTTGTGTGAAAGTGAATTGAGGCAACAATACTTTAATGGGTTAGGTTCCTGAAAGCATTGAGTTGATGGTGTCTACAATTCTTCTAATAAAATCTATGAATGTGTGTAACTTATAGTGGTGGATCTTTCTGTAGGAAGTGAGCCTCCTTCTAGATAGTGAGTCCTATATGTAGGTAGTGAGCCCTTGGCAATGAGCCTCTTTGTATTTGGTTACTTTATATTGTGACCTAATCCTCATCATGGTTTTTCCCTTATTAGGTTTTCCATGAAGAATCTGGTGTCTCTTTTGTTGATTTTTCTTTCTATTATTTTCATTTCATGTTCATACTTAATAACATAATTAAGTGGTTGTGAAGTTGATAAGTGTTTGAAGTTTTGTGTTTGAATTTGGTGATAGCTGATTCACCCCCCTCTCAGTTGTATTGTACCTTTAAACAATTGGTATCAAAGCTTGGTTCCTCCAAAGAAGCCTAATAGCTTGAGGTAGATCCTAAAAGATTGAACAAAATGGATGATAAAGATGAGCTTTGGGCTGCACTTGAAGATCTTGACAAGGTCGAAAGTGAAAACAGAGATTTGAAAGGAAATCTTGATGAGGAAAATGAATGTGTCTAGAAATTGAAACAACAATTGAAGAAGTTCAAGGAAATACATAGGGAAGTAAGTGACCAATTAAATAAAACTAATGAAGAGATTTTGAGATTGAAGGTGAAAGTGGAGGAAAAGAAAAGAATTGAATAATGTCTAAATAAAATGGTGCAAAGCAAGTCTGATGAATGCACTAGGCTTGAACAAAAAGTTGTAAACCTGAAAATAGATCTAAAGAAAGAAAAACTCTGTGAAAATAATTTCAAATCAATCTCTGACAAACTTGATGAGTTGATTGTAGGGTAGATACCTTCTAAAGAAAAAGGTGGCCTGGGAAATGAAGCCGATGAAAGGTCTAAGGTGATGCAAAATCTAGTGGATGATCAAAGGACTCAAGATAAAGGGAAGCAAAAAAGAAATCCAAGGAACTTTGCTAGAAGGTCACCTGTTAGACAACCAAATGCTCAAAGGTATCCATCTTCCAATGGTGTTTTCTTTACATGGAATAAATTTGGTCATAAAGCAACTGAGTGTAGAAGCAAGGTAAATCAAAATGCTAGAAGTTTTTTCGAGTAATGCTTTGCATGCAAGAAATTTGTACATAAAGCTACTAAATGTAGATCTTAGGTGAGGATGATTAGCCGAGTGATGATGAACATATTTAATGGAGGTGGAATGAATCAATCTTTTAATGGATATTGTTATACATGTAATAAGTTTGGACACAAAGTAAATCAGTGTAGATCAAGGGTAAAAAGAGCTCAAACAAGTCATAAAAATATTGTCTGCTACAATTGCAACAAACTAGGACACATTTCAAGAGTATGTAGAAGTAAAAAGGGAAAGCACTCTGATCTGGTAAAGCAGAATGAACCTGTGAAGAAAATTGACAAGGATGAGGTTAAGAAAGAAATGAAAAAGATATGGAAGAAGAAAGAAGAGTTAGAAATGATGGATGTGTCTGTGCCCTCATCTGGTACAAAAAATTCTTCTAGTAATTAGACCCAGCATGGTCTTAGGGAGAGCATTAACAAAAAATTATACAAACCCCCTAGATATATGGTGTGTCAGATGTTGGCACGAAGATATGTTGTAAGAAATAGATAAGCAGAGGTTGTGAAAAATAAATTAGAAGAAAATGTGTAGGCATGTTCATTTCCGAAGCAATCTAGGGTTTCTTAGTGTAGAGAAATAGGATTTTTTTCACCTTTTTGAAGTATGTCGCATTTAATGCGAGTTAGTGCAACATGATGGTGTATAAAGAAAAATATATAAGCTATTTTTTGATCACTTGTGCAATTGAAGAGTTTAAAAAATGACTTGTAGCAATCTTGAAGTGATCTCAAAGTCATTTGGAGTGATTCTGAGGTAATCTAGAGAAATCGTTATGAATAATTAGGAGTAAAAGACATAAGTTTTTCAATTTATTCTCTTGGTTTACAAAAAGGGAAAAAGAAGTTTCTTTGAGCAAGAAAGAGTTTAAAGAAGATAAGTGCAATGATGGGCAGAGGATCAAGTGGTGATATTTCCCTGAGGCTGAAGGGTGTTGAATTGGAAGAATTTGATCATCAAAAGATGAAGGAAATGGAATGAGGGTTGAATACAAATGAATTGCAGGTCGTAAAAACTCTAGGTTTTGATTTATGAGGAGAGTTTTGCTAGATTATAGACATATTTACTAAGGCTCTTTTGAAGGATACTTTTGAGTATCTTAGGGAGAAGTTGGAGGTCATTGGCCCTCCTTCTTTGGACTATGTGCACATGGAGGTGCATCATTCTAGTGGATCTACAGATTCTTTATTTATTTGGACTAATGGATGGGTCTACTCCATAGGGGGAGTAGAAAGTTTCATTGTTGCAATATGAGCTGTGTGGGTGCACTCCTAAGGGGGAGTGATCAAAAGTTGTCTTTTCCATTGATGTCAAAGGGGGAGAGAGTGTCATGTGAAAGACAATAAAAGAGGAGAAGAAACAGATGAAGCTGAAAGGAAGAGAGAATATTGAGAATGTGTCTTTAATGGTTTTTCACATCATGTGTTGTCATCAATGACAAAGGAGGAGATTGTTGCAAGTATGAGCAAGTTTGGATGTGTTGTCATTGATGTTGTCATTGATGTCAACACAGTACATGATGTTGTAGGTTATGTATGTATAGTTGAGATGACGATGAGATGTTGTGAGTACATGGATCTATCTTTATGATGGTGCAGATGAGCTAATATGATGGGTTACCAAGTGCTTTTGAGAAAATTAATAAATATAGAAGTTAGAGTAGTGTGTATGTTCAAAATGTGCTTTGGTTTGTGCTACACATTTATTCTGTGTTGATCCTATGCTTGTGTGGATCTGAGGTGTTTTTTTTGGGCTTCTATTGGTGACATCTCCTAGTTTGTAGCTTCCGATTTGAGAATGAAAGATGTGTTCACCGGTGTGTGAACTGGTTTAATAGAGTTCTTTGTTTATGGATTGGGAGAAATGTTTCTAATCCGTAGTCCTCTGCTGGTTTGTTTTAGGTCTTGTGGATCTGGAATATTTTTTGTAATGGTGTTCTTTGTGCTCTAGTAAAGATGTTCGTGGTCTAGTGCTCCAAAAGTTGAGTTTCAGTATTGCCATGTGTGTTTTTTAAAGTCCGGATGGACTAGTGAGAACTGTTCTAGGTTTGAAGGTTCTTCCAGTAGATGCGAATGAGTCTAAAGAAATATGAGATGTGTTATAGTGATTGGTGAAGTGTTTTTTTTGGTCCACATATCATTTTCTTGATGTGGAAACATGTAATTTAAAGTTCATTTGTGTCTTCATTAGGTTTTCCAACCTGGTGTTTACACTTCATACGAAGGATTAAGAATTAATTAAGGAAGCATGTGATTGATCCAAGATGATGTTTTGGGACTTGGTTAAGTGTTGGTTTGGTGTGCTCTCATTCCTTTCCACCGTGGTAATGTTGAGTTTCTAACCTAATTTGAATTTATGAAATGAAGCGTCTGTAGCCGACCTTGGAGAAAGTTTCTAAAGTTGAAGATGGTATAAATACAAGTTGAGATGTAACAAATTAATCAATGAATCAAGCCACAAGTTCAAGAAGTACTTTAATGTGCTAGATTCCTAAAAGTAGAGAGCTAATGGTGTATATAATTCTTTTGATCAAGGCTACGAATGTGTGTAACTTGTAGTGGTGGATCTTTCTGTAATATTTTCTTTCTATATGCAGTAAGCCTCCTCCTGGATAGTGAGTCCTATCTATAGGCAGTGAGCCCTTGGAAGTGAGCCTCTTTGTATTTGATTTCTTTATATTGTGAGATAATCCTCACTACGGTTTTTCCATTATTGGGTTTTCCACGTAAAATCTAGTGTCTCTTGTGTTGATTTTACTTTCTGTTATTTGCATTTCATGTTCATACTTAATAACAAAATTAAGTGGTTGTGAAGTTGATAAGTGTTTGAATTTTTGTACTCAAATTTGGTGACAATTGATTCACCTCCCCCCTCTCAATTGTCTTGCACCTTTCAACACCAACTATACTTGAGCTTGATATATTCTTCTAATATCTTGAGGATGTTTGCATTCCTCTGCATTTTCTCTATTTCATAATTAACCATAGTATTTCTACAATGTATGATCTCATCAATGACTTCCTAGTTTAATGACTAAGAAGGGTCTTTGTTTATTCTTTCAATCCATTCCTTAAAAGCTTTTACTTCTTTACCCTCCTATCCTAGTGTTTGGGGATCACAATCCTATCGTGCTAGCACTTCAATGAAATCTTTATCTTTATCAATCAATTTATTGTACATATTAGTGACTTTTTCAAATCCTTTTATACATTGCACCAAAGTGTCACCTTCCCAACTTAATTGTTTCTTCCATTTTTCACATACTGGAACTTCTTGTTTCAAAATTATCTTCTCTCTTATCAATTCTTGGACATCCATTTGAATGTGAGCTTCTATGTTTTGCCTCTGAACATCAACCTGTTCATGGCGAAGTATGCGTTCTCCTCCAAATGTTTTGGACTTTTCAAACAAATGGTATACCTCCTTGTACTTCCCAATTGCATATGTGATAAGCTCTTCTCCCTGCCTTACCCAATACTTGATCCATTCTTCAACTACATTCATTTTTTGGTGAAGTTCTTCAATAACATCCACCTACTCCTGTGACATGAGTAGTAGATTTTGAGGAAATTTATTTTGCTCCTAATAAGATAAGGTTAATGATTCTATAAAATTATCTAGGATGGCAATCCATTCTTTCAGCTCTCTTTTCTTTTGTTTAATTTTTTTGTACCCTAGCAACAATTGTATCCAAATTCATCTTCATTTCTTCTAATTATTGCATCTAGGATGAGTGTCAAACATTAATACTTGTTATTCGATACTCCTTAGGTGTTATTTCATGTATAATTTTATCTACTACTGGAGTAGCTATATCGAGTGTTCTGCCTCCATCTACATTCTTCTGCATGACATGTCTTTTTTTAGCTCTTCTCCTAGGCTTAGTAGTCTCTACTTCCCGTATTAAACTTCTGAGATCCAGAGTTACAAATTACACTTCCAATGGGGAAGCTAATTCTTTGATTAACCAATTAGACGTATCTTCATTATGTTCTGCCTCTATATCATTTCTCTATTCCTAGTTTTCAGTATTCTCAGGAAATTCTCCTCTTACACTTTCAACTTTATTCATTATATCTTTTGAAACTAAAACATCCTCAACATTATTTGGCATGGATTCTAGATTACTAGGATTCAACACTATCTCTTCAGTTCCAAGACTTATATTTTCCTATCTAGCTAGGTATTCACTATTAGTTTGTAGGATATTGCCTTTTTCATATCCTATCACATTAGGATTCCCTTCATCTCTGACCCCATCACCTGAGGTTTGTGAAGGTTCTTTATCTTCAATTTCCACTTGATCTTCTTTCAAATTTTGAGAAACCTATAGTTGTTCAGTATCATTTTGATCATTCCCTAGTGAAAGCTAGGAATGAAAGGTATCTTCGATAACAATATCATCAATATGAATCTATCCCACAATCTCCTATGTTTCCATTTCAAGAACTTCAGGGCTCCCTGCATTTGAGGCATGTGTTCCTCTTATGAATTCTTCTTCTTCAACATTCATAGGAATTAAT
Organism: Sequoia sempervirens; assembly: GCA_007258455.2. Lineage (NCBI taxonomy): Eukaryota > Viridiplantae > Streptophyta > Pinopsida > Cupressales > Cupressaceae > Sequoia > Sequoia sempervirens. The sequence continues at coordinate 760,820,163 of VDFB02058242.1, read as the reverse complement.
CATGTATCTAGAATCTCTTCTTGTTGGAAACACAAGGGTATACAACTGAGAAGGGGGGTGAGTCAATTGTCACAAAATTTCAAACTTATTAAAATTATTAACCTTTATTCTCATATCTGATTAATAACCATGAAATCATAAATCATGAACACATCATAATCAAATATAACACCAATATTTTTTTACCTAGAAACCCTGTTAGGGGAAAAACCACAGTGGAGGTCAGTCCATAAGATTATACCATGTTAAAAGTATAAAGAATGAAATGGGGAATGCACATGCATTCAAGCACACTAACTAGAGCTCACTACTCAATTACAACAAGGCTTACTACCCAAAGGAAGACACACTATCTTACAGAAAGATTCCGATTACATCTGTAGGGTTTTGAACTAACAAAATATCATCTGCTAATGATTGATCACAGTTCTAGTTAAGCACATGAACACTTCTTCACTCTTATTCACTCTTCTTCACTCTCTTCTCTACCTTCAAATGATTTAGAACATTATTTTTGTACACACACATTCGACATACTTCAAATGGTATAAACAATCATTTACATATATCTGCAACAAGAGATTAAATCGTTACAAGTGGGCTGCAACAAAATAATAAAATGAATATAAATTGTTGGCCCAAATCAATAAGAATTAATCATGTGAATCAACCAAGGTCAGCCTCAACATAGTGAAGACCCAAAATAACATCCTCGAACATGAACCACCTTCAAAAATTATTCCTCGAAGATCCACAATATGCTACAATCACCTTGTCAACCATGAACATGAAAAACATGAACACGCAAGAGAAAATTTCCAATCACGAGCACAACAATCAAGGCGGACGTACAACATAGATAGAGCATGATCTAGAAACATCCACAAAGATCATGAATCACTAGAGAAGAATCCGCAACAATTAAACTAACAAGAATCACATCATCTTCATTCAGGAACACCAACTGAAGCAACAAACAAACTATCAAAATACAAATCTTCATAACTCGATCAAATCTTCACGCGGATCTCTGAAATTAAACATGGATAAACTAAATAGACTCGATAACAAACCCTTTAGTCCACAACCTCTGATCATCAATGTATTGAACTCACTGAAAAACTAAACTTCACTTCACCACTGACAACCTACAACTCATTTCATTACAATTTTCTCAATATCCTTGACATATACAGCTTCAAATGACTTAATACTAATAGTGTTGACATCGATGAAAACCACATAACAGCAACACAACTACAACATACAACACTTCCACCACTGATTGTACCATGCACTTATCTTTAGATTTCTTTTCTTTTACTCTTTCCCACATGCTGCCGAATTTATCCATTTTTCCTTGATTTGAGCTTCATCCAACTCAAAAATTTCATCTAAAACCACACAATTTTTTCCTATTGTTTGTTTTGTTGTATCCATATTGAATGAAGGGGGGGAAGTAAATAATGTTGCAACTCTCTAAGATGTAGACCTTGGTGTACTAGTATTCTCTATCATTCCTACCTCTTCATCAGTCATAGGCTGATTCTTTGGTTTTGCTGTGAAGAAGATGCCACTTTTGATTTCATTTTTGTTCGAACGTTATTTGGTTTGACTTTGTTACGTTGACCAACTAGTTTTAATGGAACTCCTTGGATTGAATCCTTCAGGGTTCTTTCTTTAATATGTATAGCGACAACTATTTTACTAGCTTTTGTATTTTTCTTAGTAGGCTCCTCATGCTTAGGCTCATTTTCTTCTCTTTATTTCTTCCTTGTGTCTAGCAAGTATGTGGGCCTTATTCTAGCTTTTCTCAAAGCTTTACAAAAAATATTTATCCAATGTCGAGTCTATAATAAAACTAGTTCACAAAATTCCTCAATGGATGTTATTTTTCTACTTTCATAATTGAGATCTAGGATAGGTTCATCATAGACCATGTTTTCATTATAAGTCAGATTCAATACTTTACCATCATCTTCCTCCAATTGATCTAGAATGTCATGAATCTTAAGAATCCATACAAATTGTAATGAAAACCTTTCATATTTTCTTTTCCTTACTTTATGTTCATCATCACAATCGATCCAATAATCTTCTAAATTGTAAACATGGGCATGTTTATTGGTTATCCACTTGGAAATATTCCCTTCTAGGTCATAATTCTTTTTTCAGAGTGGAAAATACTCCAACTTGTACGTCTTTAACTCTTCACACAAATAAATTACTTTAAATGCATTGCATTTGTAGTTTTCCATTACGATGGGAAATTTGAGAGAACTTTTCTTATGAGTTGTGTCGTAAAGAGCTTCAGACGGCTTCAACTATCTTACCAATTCCAACAATACTATTTTATCTGTAGGGTACCTAGGCAACATGAAGGGTGTTGGAGTCAAGTAACAATGAGAGGGGGGGTGAATTAGTGTTCAACAAATTAGACTTTCAATTCATATCTGTTGATGGCAATTTTGGCACCACAACAATGCAAGCAGAATATTGCTATTCTGCTTCTCCTAAAAGAGAAAGGAAACACATGGATGCCTTAGCTCCCAAGGTCTTTGTAGTTGGGTCTCAACTGTGCTGATGTTACTCAGTGGTCAATGCAACAGTAATATTCAAGGGGCCTGCTGGTGTTGAGCTTCTGGATTGTTCTACGATCAAGCATGAAATAAAACCTACTCTAACAGGGGTTTTTAAAGAAATATAAAAAGATAAGTCATAGTTTTGAAACAAAAAAGAACAATAGTTCATCCAACCTTAACCAAACTTGTTAACTTCAAGGAATTTGTAAACCAAAATTGCAGAACAAAGTAAACTTGTGATTGACACACAACCTCCTTCATTCTAAGTGCTAATTCGCATAACATATTTTAATTACCATTTAAATAAAACATAAATAACATTTCATTCCTTGAAGACTTCACAAATCAAATGATCAATTTAGGACAAATATCATTCTAGAACACAACATGAAGGAGATTAAACTATGATTGCTTCTACTGTTAGTAAAACAGATAAGCAATATTTACAAAGCTGGCACAATCACTAGTGTACAGAGAATCTGAGGCTCCAGATTGTTTCCAACTACACTAAGAGAACTTAGAAAATACATTACAGTCTATACTAAAATCTAACTGCTAAACAAGAAGACAAGAGAAGCTCTCATTACTGAGAATCAAGATGCAACTCTATCTCCTTCTATTAACTGACTAACTCCTAACAGTTCTAACTCTAAGCAGTTCTCAGTCTAAAAGTTCTCTAACCCTAGAAGTTCTAATGTAGAAGTGCTAACCTTTACAAAGAGGCAAGAATACCTTATATACAGAATGTACCAATAGGAATGTGTTGTCCCCTTCACTAGGGTTTACAAAATATCTGCAGACTGTGGGAGAGTCGGCCCTCAGATCTTTCTGAGGAAAGTCATTGCATTCAATGTGAAGCCCTGTTGTCCATGCTGAAAAGTTGTTCCGGGGATGACCTTAGATCTTTTGCATCTATAGCCTTTACTCTCCTATCTGTGTGTCCATCTTCAAACTCTGTTGGGGTCACCTTGAATGCTCATAATATCTCCATTAATATTGATCTAACTCCTTGCCAGTGGTCATTACAGTTGTCCCTATGAGTCACAGTTTCTTCTTTCCTTCGGCCTCCTTCTGTTCTGGACTTCTCTGTACGTTTGACCATTCTTTTGGAAACGCCATCGGGCCTTCCTGTAGATTTAAACCTTTCACCTGAGTCGATCCATTGCCTTTGGATCTCAGAAGGAATCCATTTTGCTCACATTTTGTTGTTCTTCATCACAGGGGCAGTCAATCGATGAAAGGGACCGATGAGTCACTCCTTTGGCTCCTTCTAATTGGTCGGGCATAAGCCAAGCGAGCTCCTCAGGTGGTCAAAGGTGGTCTGATCAACATCGCATGTCAATGAGACACCATCGGTGTCTCTCTAATTTGATCCCATCCTTCAGTAGTCATCTGGGTAGCATGGGGCAGTCGATGAGACCTTTCAGTGAGCTGCAGGAGTCATATCGAGCTCAAAAGAACATTGGCAAGATAGCTGCTCGTCAGTAGAACATCACAGCGATGATATTCCTCTCTAGCTCAGAGTTCCTTTTCCTTTTGGCAAGATTTCTTAATCGGCACAAGGTCATGGCGAGCTCCCCTTGGTTATACTGATATCTCTTTTACATTTGTGATCCTACCGCTATCGGCAAGACTTTAGCATATCGACAAGACCACATGGCGAAGTCCTCATTTTCTTTTGGAGTCTCCCTGATATCCTTTGTTTTGGCGTGACCTTCATGAGTCATTGAGACATTACATTGAGTCCCATATCCTTCGGCGATTTTGTTTCATTTCGGCCAGACCCTGTTGAATTGGAAAGAGATTATACCAATTTACTTCACATCAGCGAGACCTTTCCTCTTCGCTGAGACCTTATATCGAGGTCTTCTTCTTTCGCCAAGTTGCTCACTAGTTGACAGGACATTTTGAGGTCGAGGAGACTATAATTCTTCGGGGAGACCTTTCCCCGAACTTCTTTCTTCTTACCGATTTCTTTCTTCCCTGAGCTCGCTTGATTCCATCGGCAAGACATTGCATAGTCGCTGAGACTTCTTGGCGAGCTCCAACTGCTACGTCGATGCCTCTTCATTTCACTAAGACTTCACCTCTTCAGCCAAACATTATGCCAAATGTTTTATCCTTCATTGAAAGGCATGCCTTTATCATAATTTGGCAAGACTGCAAGTGTTTGGCAAGACCACATACCGAAGAGAACAACTCCTGTCGAGGTGTTAGACTCTTTTTGCTAGTCGGTGAGACTCCGTGGATTTTTTGAGACTTCTCGGCGAGGAGAAAACCGTATGTTGATATATGAACCCTTTTGACAATGGTCAGCGAGACATGGAGAGTTTTCCATGACCTCACTCCGGTGATGATTTCCCTCGCCGATAGGAAACTCTTAGTCACCAAGACAATGAATGATGTCTTGGCGATAAATGCCTGCATATGATTTATGATCATTGTGACATCATCAGGGTCTTGCCAACTTTGCCTTAGGTGATTTTTATGATCAACTGGATTGAGGAATGCCTTCCAACTGAGCCTCAGCTGAGAAATATCATCAAGTGTAGGATTTAACCCTACAAAAAGGAAGGTCTGCATTAGTCCTCAACAGCAAATAGGACATATTATAATAAATTCACCATTGCTTATAATTATTTTAGTGAATTCCTAACAAGAAAGAAAACCAACTTAGGTTGAGATAGGACCAAGATTAAATCAGACAGATCAAAAGTCAAAATTAGGAGGAAAACACAAGAATTCCAAAGAGGAAAGCAAGTAACCAGAAGCAGAGTAAGCAAAAGAGAAAGGGGACCCATTTTGATCCAAATCAAAGTGGGGTGGTTATGCAAGGCATAACAAATGGCGACTCGGCTGGGAAAATGGTTTAACCATTTTCATGAATCTGAAGGATTCAGCTACCCAAAACTCCTGGTTCATGAACATCACAACTCCAGTTGGGTTAGTTATAACAAACAAGGTAGAGCTAGAATCTCAAATGTAAGTCAATCAAAGGCTACCCCCTGAATCAATGTGTGTGCTTGATTGTGCATCACTCTCTCATGAAGTTTCTTCATATTTTGAACAATAATGTGCAAGATTTGAACTACATGAGTTGATTTCCTTTGTGCAATGATATCCTAGGCATTGCTTTGCTGCCAGTCATGTTTCCATAGGCCCGACGAAGATACCTCTAGTTTTCTCACAACATTGCTCCACTGCCAGTCGGGCGTCGATAGCCCCAATAGAGATACTAAAATCACCCATTCATATTGAATCCTCTTTTTTTTTTTTGAAGTTTTAGATATTTCATTTAATTCTCTTTTTTTTCAATATGTTAGATCTTTAATATCTTATCTGGGTTGAAAACTACAATGGACCTCATAACAACACTTGGAAGTCAGATTTTTCACTCAAATCTTACAACACTATCATCCTAGGACAAATACACTACCAAAAAAGGAGATTATTTTAATGATTTATGACAGATTCAGGGGAGCTAATGAAGGTTACTCACTTGGGACCTTGTTTTCAAAACTTTCCACAACTTTTATTGACAAGCATGAAACAAGGAATTGAGGACAAAATCATCCGATCAGAAAACTTGAAAATATCTAAACCACTTCTCTCCTAATGACCAAAGTATGCTTGAAATAACAGCCCACAGTTTCAGGTGGAAAGGATAGATCAACCCCAGAGAATCAAGACAAAACAAAGACCAAACAGTAAAGGAAACACAAATGATAGAAGGAAAGAATAAACAAATAAGCAGCAAACTATTTATAAGCAGAAACACAGAAAGTATTTACAAAAATACAAATTACTTACAAACAGGAGACAAAATAAATTATTTACATAAAGAACAACGAATTACTTATATACAGAACAAAAATTAACAAGCTCTATGACTCAAAATAATGCTTAAGAAACTGCCCATTGATAGGCAATGGGACAGGTTCTCCAGTTAGGCTCCTCAATCTGAAAGCATTTTCGCCTAGGATCTCGGTAATTTGATACGAGCCTAACTAGAGTTTGTCAAACTTTTGGTGATTTCCTTTCTTTTCACCAGCCTTATCCCATAGCAACACTAAGTCTGATATCCTAAAAGCCTTGATCTTGGCTCTTTTGTCAAACCAACGTTTGACAACAGCCTGATGGTTGAAAAATTGTTGCAAAGCAGCATCTCTCTATTCTTCTAATTTCAACAAAGCAACCAATCTGATTTCTATCCTATTGTCACTAGAGTAGAATTTCTGCATGAATTCAAGGATAGGTATTTGCAAATGGATGGGGAATACAGGCTCTTGGCCATACACCAGCTTGAATGGTGAAGTCTTTAGAGAAGCCTTAATCCTAGTCCTATCTGCCCATAATGTGAATCTCAGCTGGGTATGCCAGTCTCTAGGGTTATGCTCTAACAGTTTCTTAGTGACCCCTAAGAGATTCTTATTGGTTGACTCTACAACTCCATTTACTTGTGGATAATAATTTGAAGAATATTTCAAGACAATATTGTGATCATATGCCCAGGAAATAAATTCAACAGAAGAGAAGGCAGAGCCATTGTCACATACCAGAGCGAAAGGTACCCCAAACCTTTAAGTGATGCATTCGGTGAGGAAATTGATCACTACCTCTGTTGTGCTATCTTGCAGGGTATAGCCTCTGTCCATCTTGTGCAATAGTCAGTGGCAGTCAAGATGAATTTATGTCCTGCAGAAGAGTTCGGGTCAATCACTCCAATAAAATTCAGTGCCCACTAGGCAAATGGCCACACCTCGTAGACGGGTTGCAATGGCATGGCTGCATGGTGTTCCCTTGGTGCATAAATCTAACAGATGTGACATGTCCTCACATGCTGATGGGTATCTTTGTATACACAGGGCCAGTAATAACTAGATCGAAGGATCTGGTGTGCCAAAGAATCTACAGACCCATGGCCTATGCCATGTTTCCCATGAAACTCAGAGATCACATGTTGAGCCTCTTGATGATCAAGGCATCTCAGGTATACTCCTTCAAAATTCCTCCTGTATAGTAACCCTCCTTTGAGCATGTAATGAGAACTCTTCAGTCTTAGGGCTCTCCTTTGAGTGGCATTCATTCCTTCTAGACATCGATTATTGAGCATAAAGTGATGCAAAACCAAGGTGGAAATCAACTTGAAATGACAAATAATAGATGGTCAACCCAAATTCCAAAGCAAATGAAAAGAACTTCACAAATCCACTTGTTAGATGCATTCTGTCCACCAACACAGCCAAACATCTTCAAGGGACTTTTCACCCAACTTTCCCAAAAGACTTTCCAAATCAATAATGGATTTAGACACCCATTAAGGAATTACACAACATACTTCAAAATCATATATAACTCCTTTGTACCAGTTTAGACTTCCAATACACTCACCATGGGAAAAACAAGGAAAATAGGTCAATTTAACAAAGAAAGTACCCTTCAAACTTATCCAGTCATCTTGAAACCCTGGGGCAGAAAATTAAATGGCCCAAAACTATAGAATCCACAATTGGTTTGCACCTGTAAGTCCAGAAACACTCCCAACTCAAAAAACCTCCTTTTCTAATGCAAAAACAAGGGTTTTGTCAAAATCTCCATTCTCAGGCTTGGATAAAAAAAAATGGTCCAAACACCTTTCATAGGGTCTTCCTTAACATTTTCAATGCTTATAAACTCAACTCCATCAATAATTCATTGAAAAGCACTTCAAAGCCATCACTTTTCAAAAGAAAAACTGCATTTTCAGCCCTAGGGCATCACACATTCACCACAAAAATGACTTATTATAATATAAAATGCATTAATACATCTAATGTAATATATTTACTACCAATCCACTGAGTTACAACATTATACAGTGGGTGGATTGGTCAAAATCTCATATTTTTGCCTTCAAACCCTTCACAAGGAAAAAACCAGGATACTTGTAGTAATTTTTGAATATCTCTCACAAAAAAATGAATGAGAACTCCAAATCAAAAGAAGATGAAAATAAACACATATACCCTCAACCTCTAAAGATTTCAAGGAATTAGGAGGCCATACATATCCGTACAACAGTAAACAAGTTCTGAAAAATTATGAAAAATACAAAATTTGCTCAAAAAACTTGGTATTTTATTGAATATGAGTTATTACAACGTTCAACAACCATTACTTCAAGCCTTGGAAGGAATTATAAAGTATATTAAATAAATAACCACCCCCAACCAACCATCTTCACAACTAATTACCACTTAATGACTCTAATTGTGCAAATCAACAAAAATCAGCAAAATTATCATTGACAACATTTGCAACATTTTGCATTTTTGCAATTATTGAACTTTTAAGAATCTAAATACCTTTAGACACCTTAAATATGGTAATTTAGACCTTATTTAACCCTTATTAATACTTCTAGACTCAAAACAACAAAATCTCTTCATTTACCCAATTTGACATCATTGACAATTTTTCAAGTTTTCACACATTTTGCATGTCTTCATGGAACAAAGATGAAATCACCTTAAAAGGACCTTATAAACCTTTTAAATTCCTATTATTTAAATCACAAGGTGTTGGTTCTTCTGCACCATAAAACAGATGGTATCAGCATACTAGTGGTCGTTAGAGAAAGACTGGTTCGTGTATTACTGACAGATGATGTTGTTGCCAGCGTTCGCCATGGACTGGGATAAACCCATGCCCCTTACTAGTTTCATGGGATGTATCTCCAGATCAAATTCTTGCAAGATGGCCATCCATTTGCCTCTCCTTTCTCCCAGCTTGTTCTGCATCGATAAGGACTTCACAACTGCGTTGGGAACTACAACGATGACCTGACTTCGGAGAATGTAATGTCAGAATTTTTTAATAGCCCGAACCAGCGCAAAAGCTTGCTTCTCTAGAGGTGGGTATTTGATTTCTGCATTTTTGAATGGAGAGCTCATGAAAGCAATTGGTCTCTCCTTCGCCTCCTCTTTGTGTTGAGTTAAAACAATCACGCATGAATGCCCAGAGGCAAAAGAGTAAATGTAGAATGGCCTAATATAATCGAGGCTGTTAAGGACCGGCGTTTCTGAGATGGATCATTTGACTTGTGAAAATGTGGCCTTTGCTTCATCTGTCCACTCTATCCTGACATCCTTTTTCATCATTTCGTTCAAAGGCTTTACAATCTCTGCAAATCCCGTGATGAACTTCCTCACGAAGTTGATTTTCCCAAAGAAAGACCTCATTTCTTTCTTGATTCCTGGCCTGGTGATTTTAAGAATGGACTTGACTCGGTCTGGATCGATTGATATTCCCCTTTCTGAAATTATATGTCCCAAAAGCTTTCCCTCTGAGACTCCAAACATGCATTTTTTTGGATTCAATGAGACTCCATACTGGATGCATCATTCCAGAACCTTGGCCAAGTCAACAGCGTGGTTCAATCAGTCTTTGGAGAACAGTGTTAGGTCATCTATGGAAACAATAATGCACTTACCAATTAGATCCTTGAAGGCTATGTCCATGGCGTGCTGGAAATTTGCTTCAGCGTTTATCAGACCGAATGACATTCTTCTATATGCAAACGTCCCCCACTTTATAGTGAAAGTCATCTTCATCCTATCTTCAAAGTCAACCATTACCTGATTGTATCCAGAGTAACCATCCAAGAATGACATCATCTGAGCTCCATTGACAGTCTGCAAGACTTCATCTAGAGAAGGAAGTGGGTAGTTATCCTTTTCTGAAGCCCTATTCAGGTTTTTGAAGTCAACACATAGCCTGATCTCCCCGTTTTTCTTGTAGAATGGAACTAAGTTAGCCACCTACATTGAATGGCACACAGGGAAGATTATCCTTGCAGACAACAACTTCTGAACTTCTTTATAGATCAATGGCTCAATTAGGGCATTGACAGGGCGCTGCTTCTGTCGAAAGGGCTTAACCTCAGGCTTCAAGGGGATAGTGTGAGTCATAACAAAAGCATCAAATGTTTGGAGGTCTTCATACCCCCAGGCAATCGTAGCAATATCCTTTTTAAGCACCCTCAGTATGTCTTCTCTAATTGCTTCAGGGTAGGCCTTCCCTATATAGACATTCCTTTCAGGGCCAGCATCAGACAAGTTAATTGTTTCAAATTCGCCTCCCTTTTCTTTAGCTGATATTTTCTCTCGAGCCCTTGGATCTGAGTAAAAAATTCTCTCCAAAGCCACCATTCCTTTGGGAATATTATTATTCTTTAAGTTAAGAACTCCCTCTGTATCACATTCCTCAGGGCTCCAATCCCCTTGATCTTTGTTGGACTCATCAATAATTTTCCCCTCAAAAACATCTGAGCTTGCTAAGAAGGCCAGAATATGTCGATCATCATCAAAGACCTGGAAATTCTTGATATTGTCAGGAATAGCTAGGGTGGACATTAGTTCCACTGAGAATCTTTTGAATTTGGAGTCTTGCATAGGGTCCAAGGTGCTTGCAGCTACAACCAGTGAATTAGCTACTTGATTTTCTTCTCTAGGGATTAAGCTAATCCCAAAGGCATCAAAGTCCTCAATCAAGTTCCATACCCAATTTCTGTAAGCTGCCAACCTTCTGTTGTGACATGTGTATTGGCTGAGCACCTGCTTGATAACTATTTCTGAATCTCCCTTGACCATCAAGGCAGTGACCTTCTTCTTGTGTGCAAACATCAGTCCTCAAGCTAGGGCTTCATATTCAGCTACATTATTAGTGCATCCAAATTGCAGCTTGTAAGAAGCAAAGAAAACTTTCCCTTTCGGGCTGGTTAGTACAATTCCAACACCACAACTGGTTTTGGACTTGGACCCATCAAAGGTAAGGGTCCACAACTGATCATAAGTAGGGGTTAATCCTTTTGCAACTTTTGTAGGTATTTGGATAGGATTAACCAGAGGTGGGGCTCCTTGATCTTTTGCATCAGGCTTTGGTACATTTGTAGGTGAAGGGGTGTTAAACAAACCTTGGGGCTGCTCCTCATCAGTATACTGATTTGGGCATGTGTCTAGAGTAGGTTTGATCTGAGAAGGGATTTCTTTTGAAAGTATTGTATCCCTGGTTAACATGGTTGCTTCCTTGGCCTCAAATGAGAAGCAGTCTACAACGGTCTCAGGGCGACTTGTGCTAGCTTCCTCAGCTTGGGAAACATGATTTAAAATGTTCCTGCAAGGTTGACAAGTCAATTCAGAATGACTTTGGTAATGTACCCTGCACCAATTGGGGAGCAGGAGACTTTGCAGATCTATATCTGCCCCTAAGACCAGTTGGTCTTGTTGGAGCTTTCTAATCAAAGCCTGCTAATTTTCATCAATCATAAGATAAGGGAGATTTTGTATGAGTAGTTCTTTAGGATCAAGAACAGAAAAGGTTAAAGCTTCTTCTCTCTTATAAACACCTATCCCAGTTTTGAAATAGGCTACCTCATTGGGGCAATCATATTCCATGATGATGTGCTTGAGGCGGGGCTCACTTTCGATCCTAATCTGATTAGGAATCCCTTTCCATGATAGCCACAAATGTGAAAAGTCAAGGGAAAGATATCCCCCTAAATTTTTCATTAAATCTCGACTTAGCAGCATACCATAGGTCTCGGGAATATCTGCCACTTGAATATCTATGTTGGTTAGGATCTTAGGATCTGATCCTACTTGAACATGTATGTTTCTTAATTCCCCTACCACATTTACCTCTGTTTTGTCAAGTTGAATAACCTTCTTATTGGTTTGAATGGGGTTTAATCCTAACTTCTTGCATATGGAAAATGGCATGATATTTTTTGAAGCCCCTGAGTCCAATAAAAAGTTATGTAGGTTCTTTCTAGAAATTCTTAAACTTAAAAGGAAAGGTCGAGTACCTACCTTGTTTCTGTATAAGGTTGCATTCATGTCCCCAGTAGGTGCCACCTTGCTCTTTCCTTTTGACTTATCAGCTTGTTCTAGAGCTTTCAGCACTATCTCCCTTTGAGCAGGGCACCACTTTAAAATGTCAAAATATGACAAAGAAGTTTTTTGTTTCTGCATCTCAGAAACAATGTCAAATTCTGTATTATAACTTGAATTAATTTTGAAAACAATAGAGGAATTACCCTTGTTATGGAGGTCAGGCGACCCTTTTGGTGGAGAAGGATTATTATCAGCACTTTGATTTGGAGGCACCATGTGATTAGGAGGTGCTGACATAGTGAATGGCTCCTTACTTTGATTTCTCAAGAAGTGTCCTCCCTTTGTCTGAAAAGCTTGGGCATCATATGAATCATCCTCTGGTTCATTCTCTTCTTGCCTTGGGAATGAAGGTTACTCTTCAAAAATTTCATAAGCCATCACAGTATCCAGTGAGTCACCTCATTTGTTTGAATTCCCCTAGAATGTGTGGGCATCTTCGTGTGCCATCTTGACCACTTTCTCCATTTGAGGGCAGTTTACCTCAGAATGGGTCGCAGTGTCATGCAACCTGCACCAATTGGTCATGAAGTTGAGGTTGGCCACATTTGCAGTATGTGATCTTTCCTCATTTTCTTGATAGTTATGAGAAACTCCCCCATTATTGGGCCCCATGTTCCATTGTCCATTGTTGTTTGGCCTTTGATTATACCCTCTATTCTAGTTCTAATAGCCCTGATTATAGGAGTTTTGGTCTTGATAGCCCCTTTGGTTGTAATTGTTGTTATTCTGATAAGTACCCTGATTGTTGCTGTTTTGATTGGGATAATTACCTTGGCTTTGAGGGGAATTCAATCGAAGCTGAGCCATGTCATTTGTAACCTGAGACAGTGTTTTCTTCAAGGTTTCTACCTCATTCGTAAGTTGGATTGTCTTTTCAGCTTCCATGCTCTTAACAATAGGTGGCTGATCAACATGACTTGGAGTTCCAATTTGGTTATGATAACCATGGGAGCTTGGAGGAAGTTGCGATTGTTGAAAGGGATAAGAAGTTCTAGTAGCAAAGAATGGGACAGGTGGTTAAGGTTGCAATTCAGATATAGGCCCATAGTGGGAAGGAGACATTCTCGGGACATTATTGAATAGAGGAGTTGGGCTATGCATTTGATATCCTATTGAAGGGAAACCTCCTCCCTAGCCTCCTTGTTGAGAACTAATTTGTTGATGTAGCTTGATAGCTAGATGATAAACTTTGGATAGAGAATCAATTTCAGCTGGTTGGTAAGTCCTTTGCAGGAACAAACCTAGCAAAGGGTCTATAACCCTAAAGTATACTTGAATGGCACTGTCCTCAGTGACTAGATATGGATCTTGCAATCTCCTATACACTCGCTGGAATCTAGTATTGAATAAAGGAAAGGATTCACCTGGTTCCTTTCTGATGGTAGCAAATTGATGATATAGAAGAGTTGGATCCGCATAAACCCTGAAATGATTAATGAAAGCCTTTTCCAAGTGTGTCCAGGTCATAATGGAGCCTTGGGGAAGATTAAGGTACCAATTGTATGCCATGTCCCCTAAGGAGTAAGGGAACAACCTACAAACTACATCATGGTGAGCTACTGAGCTCTAGTACAAGCATCCTTGAAAGCTTGTATGTGCTCCTCATCACTTCTTGATTCACCATGAAAGTACTTGGGACAAAATTTCTTAGGATTCTTAGGCAGCTTGTGAAAACCTCCTAAAATAGTCCTCAATGGAGAAGGATTATTCTAAAAGAATGCCATTGGTGGGGGTGGTGGTGGTTGAGCTAGCTGTTGTATGGGTTGAATCAGCTGTGATGACATTTGGGATGGATGTGATGGTGGATTGATAGGTATCCACTGGGTATTGGTGAAAATCTTGGTGGAGTGAGAGGAGCTGATAAGGGTGGTATGATTGTTGCCCCAGCCTTATGATTCTTGTGTCTTGTTGGTGTCTTGAGTTCTATCAATAGTGGCAGATTTTTGGTTGATCAGAGAACTCTATGGGGCCTTTCTAGGGAGAAAAATCCAGTTTTATCCAGTTTTCCCATCTAGGCCCTCCTTCTCGCACCAGTTACTGTTGATGGCAATTTTGGCACCACAACAATGCAAGCCAAATATTGCTATTTTACTTCTCCTGAAAGAGAAAGGCAACACATGGATGCCTTAGCTCCCAAGGTCTTTGTAGTTGGGTCTCAACTATGCTGATGTTACTCAGTGGTCAATGCAACAGTAATATTCAAGGGGCCTGCTGGTGTTGAGCTTCTGGATTGTTCTACGATCAAGCATGAAATAAAACCTACTCTAACAGGGGTTTTTAAAGAAATATAAAAAGATAAGTCAAATTTTTGAAACAAAAAAGAACAATAGTTCATCTAACCTTAACCAGACTTGTTAACTTCAAGGAATTTTTAAACCAAAATTGCAGAACAAAGTAAACTTGTGATTGACACACAACCTCTTTCATTCACAGTGCTAATTCGCATAACAGATTTTAATTACCATTTAAATAAAATATAAATAACGTTTCATTCCTTGAAGAATTCACAAATCAAATGATCAATTTAGGACAAATATCATTCTGGAACATAACATGAAGGAGATTAAACTCTGATTGCTTCTAATGATAGTAAAACAGATAAGCAATATTTACAAAGCTGGCACAATCACTAGTGTACAGAGAATCTGAGGCTCCAGATTGTTTCCAACTACACTAAGAGAACTTAGAAAATACATTACAGTCTGTACTGAAATCTAACTACTAAACAAGAAGACAAGAGAATCTCTCATTACTGAGAATCAAGATGCAAATCTGTCTCCTTCTGTTAACTGACTAACTCCTAACAGTTCTGACTCTAAATAGTTCTCAGTCTAAAAGTTCTCTAACCCTACAAGTTCTAATCTAGAAGTGCTAACCTTTACAAAGAGGCAAGAATTCCTTATATACAGAATGTACCAACAGGAATGTGTTGTCCCCTGCACTAGGGTTTACAAAATAGCTACAGACTATGGGAGAGTCGACCCTCAAATCTTTCTAAGGAAAGTCAAAATTGCATTCAATGTGAAGCCCTATTGTCCATGCTGAAAAGTTGTTCCGGGGACGACCTTAGATCTTTTGCATCTGCAGCCTTTACTCTCCTATCTGTGTGTCCCTCTTCGAACTCTATTGGGGTCGCCTTGAATTCTTAGAATATCTCCATTAATATTGATCTACCTCCTTGCCAATGGTCATTACAGCTATCCCTAAGAGTCACAGTTTCTTCTTTCCTTTGGCCTCCTTCTGTTCTGGACTTCTTTGTACATTTGACCATTCTTCTGGAAATGCCATCGGGCCTTCCTATAGATTTAAACCTTTCACCCGAGTTGATCCATTGCCTTTGGATCTCAGAATTAATCCATTTCACTCACATTCTGTTGTTCTTCATCACAAGGGTAGTCAATCGATGAAAGGGACCGATGAGTCACTCCTTTGGGTCCTTCTGATTGGTTGGGCATATGCCAAGTGAGCTCCTCAGGTAGTCAAAGGTGGTCTGATCAACATTGCATGTTGATGAGATACCATCGGTGTCTCTCTGATGCGATCCCATCCTTCAGTAGTCATCGGGGTAGCATGGGGCAGTCGGTGAGACTTTTCAGCGAGCTGTGGGAGTCATATCAACCTCAAAAGAACATCGGCATGATAGCCACTCATCGGTAGAACATCATAGCGATGATATTCCTCTCTCTAGCTCAAAGTTCATTTTCCTTCCGACAAGACTTCTTAATCAGCACAAGGTCATGGTGAGCTCCCCTTGGTTATACCAATCTCTTTTTCATTCTATCAACAAGACTTTAGCATATCGACAAGACCACATGGCGAAGTCCTCATTTTCTTTTGGAGTCTCCCCGATATCCTTTGTTTTGGTGTGACCTTCATGAGTCGATGAGACATTACACCGAGTCCCATATCCTTCAGCGATTTTGTTTCATTTCAGCTAGACCTTGTTGAATCGGCAAGAGATTATACCAATATTACTTCATGTTGGCGAGACCTTTCCTCTTCGTCGAGACCTTATATCGAGGTCTTCTTCTTTCACTGAGTTGCTCACTAGTCGGTAGGAAATTTCGAGGCTGGGGAGACTATAATGCTTCGAGGAGACCTTTCCCCGAACTTCTTTCTTCTTACCAATTTCTTTCTTCCCCGAGCTCGCTTGATTCCATTGGCAAGACACTGCGGGGTCGCTGAGACTTCTTTGCGAGCTCCAACTACTACGCCGATGCCTCTTCATTTCACTGAGACTTCACCTCTTCGGCCAGAAATTATGCCAAAGGTTTTATCCTTTGCCGAAAGGCATGCCTTTATCAGAAGTTGGCAAGATTGCAGGCATTTGGCAAGACCACATATCGAAGAGAACAACTCCCGCCGAAGTGTTAGACTCTTTTTGCTAGTCAGTGAGACTTCGTGCATTCGTTGAGACTTCTCGGCGAGCAGAAAACCTTATGCCGATATATGAACCCTTTTGACAATGGTCAGTGAGACATGGAGAGTTTTCCATGACCTCACTCCGATGATGATTTCTCTCGCCGATAGGAAACTCTTAGTCGCCAAGATGATGAATGATGTCTTGGTGATAAATGCCTGCATATGATTTCTGATCATTGTGACATCATCAGGGTCTTGCCAACTTTTCCTTAGCTAATTTTTATGATCAACTGGATTGAGGAATGCCTCCCAACTTAGCATCAACTGAGAAATATCATCAAGTGTAGGATTTAACCCTGCAAAAAGGAAGGTCTACATTTGTCCTCAATAGCAAATAAGACATATTATAATAAATTCACCATTGCTTATAATTATTTTTGTGAATTCCTAACAAGAAGGAAAACCAACTTAGGTTGAGATAGGACCAAGATTAAATCAGACAGATCAAAATTCAAAATTAGGAGGAAAACACAAGAATTCCAAAGAGGAAAGCAAGTAACCAGAAGTAGAGTAATAAAAAGAGAAAGGGGGACCCATTTTGATCCAAATCAAAGTGGGGTGGTTATGTAAGGCATAATAATATCTTAAACCATTTTCAAGACAACAAAAAATAAAGATGCAAGAACATGAACAAGATGATCAAAACACCATAACACCAATATTTTTATGTGGAAACCCTGTTAGGGGAAAAACCATGGTGGAGATTAATCCACAATTTATAATTTGTTAAAAGTATGGATAAAAGGGAATGCACTTGCATTCAGGCACATTGCCTAGAGCTCACTGCTCGAAATAAGGAAGGCTCACTGCCTTACAAAATGTTTGTGATTACAAAAAAAAATGAACTGTGAAGATGGCATCCACAAATGCCCAGATTCAATTCCAGTGAAGCAGATAAAATAGATTTTGAACCTTTTGTTTGATCCTGCAACTCACTCTGCTCTACTCTGCCTTAATTCACAATAATCTTCTTTTGCTCAAGAAAAATTTACTCAACTAATCTTCTGATGTTTTCTCATACATTTTTTCTACTCTTTTCACACATTCACACCTTCACCACTTCATCTTCTATATCAAAAATGAATTACCGATCTCATATATATCTGCTAGCAAAGATTTTAATCACTTAAGTCGACTTCAATAAAACATGAAATAATCTCCAATAGTTGGCTCAAATCATGAGAAATCTTTAATGCACACCCACACAAGTTAGCTAAGACATAGCTAGGACCCAAAAAAATATTATCTAACTTATAAACAATTAAACACCTACTTCTTATACATCCGTGACATGCTACATTCATTGAGTTGGCCATAATGAGCAAATAAACATAAAATCATTCTAGCGAATCTCCTAACTCATACACTGATTACTACAACACCAGAAAACTTACCAATAAGGTAACATACATTCTTAACAAACTTTCCTCAGGATCCACAACACAAAATGATGATTAAGTGGAGCATACAAATTGACCACCTGACTGGATACTATGTTCTTCATGCTTTCTACCGATAACACACTGTCTTCTACATTTCCTGTCGGTATAAGTAGATCCTGATCTATGGACTGAGATAATGAATTCAATTGCCATCAATGAAAACACTAGAAGCCATAAACAATCTCCCCAATCCATATGCCAACAATCTCCCCCTTTGGAATTGATGGCAATACTTAGTGTAAAATGACTAAGTGTTGGAACCAAAACTCAAAATTTCAAAACACAAAAAAATACTGCTCCCCTTAGAATATCAAGACATTTTTCACTGCTCTTGTCCCCCATTGACATCAATGAGAAAAATTTACTGCTTGGTCTCCTTTTGCTAGAATTTACACTACACTCTCTCACCCTTTATTGATGCAAAAATTGATCAAAATTTGAGAAATTACAACTGCTACACAAATCAGAAAATTATTTTATACTTATCCTTTATCTCCAGAAGAAATTTCTTCCAAGCATCTACTGCAATCCCAATAATTATAATTATCAAACTATTTTTTTGTGATATTTGGTTGATGATTTGAATGATGGATTCTGGAATTGTAATTGCTTCTTCCAACTTCTCTCCTTTCTTTAGAATCTCAATTTGTTGTTCCATTTTGCATTAAGTTAGATCCTTCACTTTCTAGAAAGTATCCATAAGAGTGTTTCTGGCAAATTGAACCTTTGCATGCTCAGCCTACAACTCATGAATCTTTTTCTTGACTGCTCCATCTTGGTCCTAAAACATATTTTAATCCTGACCAATTCTGATCAACTCACTCTCAATTTTCTCCAACAAGTCTTTGTATTTATCAACTACATGAGGCCATCGAAGACAATAATTGTAGACCTTATTTTCTAATTCAATGCATTGCCTTAACAAATTCATTTTCTTTTTTAGTTTGGCCAGAGATAGCCTAAACTTATCCTTCAGATGTAGAATTACTTCTTCCTCTTTCTTATCCTGAGGCACAGAGGCCATAGCCTCCCTGATACATTCAATCAATTCTCCTGGAAGTACATTCTGCAAACTTTCCAATTCAATATTGTTTTGCACAAAGTATCTACCTGGAGTTTCCTCAATGAAGTCCTATTCATATGATGGTCCATTTAACCATATGTTAGAAATCTTTTGCATTCCATCTTCTTCCTAAACAATCTGTAGTATCTTTGTTTTAAATAAAGCACCTTCTTCATCACTTTCTTTTGCTATCATCACATCCAGTTCAACTGAATTTGGTTCATCTTTTGGAGTGTAATCATCAGAATCTTCATCTCGTATATCCACAATTACTTACTCTTTTCCTTTTTCTTTAGTTCTTGGAGATTTGTGTGCTGGAGGATGTCATCTGCAAACTCTAGAGACCTTTTCTGCTTCTTCTCCACCTTATCGGAAGAGGACCCAACTTCAACTGCTCTTACTAGAAGAAAGATGCCAACTATTTCAAACTTTCCCAACAACTCTAAAGAAATTTTCATGAACTTGCTCATAATTTTCTAGAGTATTGAAATGTTCAAAATTTTTCTTACAAACAGGTTCATTTTCCTTCCATACCACATTATCATTCTGAGGCAAGCAATTTAGAAAATACATCATAATGCATATAACTAAGGTACCAAACCTGAAGGGGTAATCTACATCCTTTGTCAATTGCACATTTTCCATCAATTGATCCTTCAACAATCCACATAAATCAAATTCTTCATCTTCCACTATCATTTTGTGAGAAATGTAAACTATGTCTATCGAGGTTGATCCTTCCCTAATTCTAAAGAAAATGTTATACGAAATTTTGTGTGCAATGTACCTTGTTATCTTATCTTTGATTCTTGAAATTGATAGAGCTCTTTTATCTCCTTTTACTTCGGTTAGGGTTTCGACCACTTGATTTCGAATCAACTTCTTTTTCAGAACATCTCCAAAATTGCATAATCCTGTTAGATTTTTGATAACCTCTTTTGAAATTTGATAGGGTTTATCCAAAGTAAGGATATCATCATTCAATCTGTTCAAAATAAACCTGACCACTTCCGTGTTGACAAAATAAGGAAACTCATTCCAGATGTCCAAATTCTTATGTTTCACACCTTCAAGCCACTTTAATTCACTGGCTGGCAACAAATTTCTTACATCCTCGATCCTCCTACTTCTATATTTGTCCAAATTCACTATTCCTTTGATTTGCTTCATTTTACTTTTCGTCCCGAACAAGGTTTTCTACCCAGCACAAAATTTTGAAATTCTACATGCAACTGAAATACCTAAAGAATTCACCTCTAAATTTTCTTCACTCCTTTGAGACTTCACTAAAGAGGCTCTCATGTTCTTCTTCAATGCAAGGTGACAAATGAGGGTTCCAAATACCCTTTTATGTCTTCACACACCTAACCTTTTTAGCTGCATTAAATACTTTTCCCTGGGAGTTCTGTTAACTCTGTTTTCTCATACAACAAAAGAAAAATTTGTTTGCGGACCTTCTACTTGTCATATACTTGCATAAGTGATCATTGATGTATTTTCAAAATTTTATCATAGCTACTGACAATTTTTTGCATTTCGGTGCCAACTAGTGATAAGGGGCTAAAGGATTTTCTTTGAAAAACTCCCCCTAGGCCAATGGCCTAAGATCAATTTCAGGAGGAATTGCTGGAGGCTGCTTTTGGTACGGGCTTATTTCCTTCATTAGATTCACTCCTCTTTAACCACATTTTCTTCATTTGGTCTCTTATCTCTTCCGCAGTCACTTTTTCGTTTCCTTTGTTATCTTTTTGCAAAATTCTTCCTCTATATACCGGACCTCTTATGTCCATAGTTTTGTACCTATAGAATCTTGCAATGTGACCAAATCTGTTGCAACTATAACAAACTAGATTTCTCTATCTAGACCACTCATTCCACTGATTTCCTCCTAAAATGCATTGATTAGAAACATGTGTAAATCTTCCACAAGTATATCATTTAACATTTCTTAAACTGACAGACATACTTTTGCATTCAATAGACTTCTAACCAAGCTTTTTGCAACTAAAACACTAACCGAGAAATGATGGGCCACTTGAATTGTTTTTACTTATACATTGAGAAGCCTTATGACCAAATTTATTACAAGCAAAGTAGTAACCATTAAACTTTTGAGCATTAGGTTGTCTTACCAAATACCTTCTACCTTTGTTCATTTGATTTCTTTGTCTAGAATCCTTATATTTAGATCGAGAGCTTTCTTCCTTCTCATATCGAAGACCTCGCTTATCATTTGCATCCTTTTGTGCTTAGTCAGTTCATCAAGCTTAGAAGAAATGATCCTAAACTTCTCCTTGTACTCATTTGCAGTAGTGAGTTCATCACTGAGAATAACTATCTGTCTTTCAAGTTCTTGCTCATTTTTTATGGATTGTTGCAATTCAATCTCCAACTGAATGAATCCATTATTTACTCTACTGCATTCTTCATATTTTTCTTTTAAAGACTGGGCTAGATTCTCCTCATTCTTCTTCCTTTCTTCAATATCCTTAGTTAGCTTTATTGCCACAGATTCCATCTCAAGCTTCAAAGTAACATTATTTCTAGCAAGTTTTTCACATTCTTTAGTTTTCTTTTTTTGGGTTTGATTCGAGTGAACATCTTCCAAACTTTTATTTTCTTTTTGCTTCAACTGATCACAAAGTTCCTTCCTATTTTCTCTTGACTAATTGATTTTATGCTTCAATGATTGAATGAGTTTCTTAGCATCCACAATATTTTCTTTTAATTCAATGACTTATGCTTTAGACTAATCAAGATCAAGTGCCACCATAAGTTGTTGTTGAAGACCACCAGAGTCCATTGTATTCCATGATCCACCTCAAGCTATTAAAATTCTATAGAAGAATTGTGCTTTGATACCAATTGTTGGACTCAAGGAACACTGAGATGGGGGGGTGAATCAGTGTTCAACAAATTAGACTTTCAATTTAGATCTTAAACCGTTTTCAACACATAAACATAAATAAAGATGCAAACACATGAACAAGATGATCAAAACACCATAAAAACAATATTTTTATGTGGAAATCTATTAGGGGAAAAATCATTGTGGAGATTAATCCACAATTTATACTCTGTTAAAAGTATGAATAAAAGGGAATGCACTGGCATTCAGGCACACTTCCTAGAGCTCACTGCTTGAAATAAGGAAGGCTCACTGCTCAAAATAAGGAAGGCCCACTGCCTCACAAAAATGTTTGTGATTACAAAAAAAATTGAACTAAGAAGATATCATCCACAAATTCCTGGATTCAGTTCTAGTGAAGCACATAAAACAGATTATGAACCTTTTGTCTAATCCTACAACTTGCTCTACACTACTCTGCCTTATTTCACAATAATCTTCTTCTACTCAAGCAAAATTTACTCAACTGATCTTCTGATGTTCACTCATACATCTATTCTGCTCTTTTCACACATTCACACCTTCACCACTTTTTCTTCTATAGCAAAAATGAATTACCAATCTCATATATTTATCTGCTAGCAAAGATATTAATCACTTAAGTCTACTTCAATAAAAGATGAAATAATCTCCAATAGTCAGCTCAAATCATGAGCAATCTTTAATGTGCACCCACACAAATTGGCTAAGACATAACTGGGAACAAAAAAAATATTTTCAAACTTAGAAACAATTAAAAAACTACTTCTTATAAATCCACTACATGCTACATTCATTGAGTCGACCACAATGAGCAAATAAACAAAAAATCATTCTACCGAATCTCCTAACTCGTACACTAATTGCTACAACACCACAAAACTTACCAATAAGGTAATATACATGCTTTAAAAACTTCCCTCAGGATCCACAACGTAAAATGATGATCTGGTGGAGCATACAGATCGACTAACTAACCATATACCCTGTTCTTCATGCTTTATGTCAGTAACGCACTGTCTTCTACATTTCTTGCCGGTATAAGTAGATCTTGATCTGGGGACCAAGATAATGACTTCAATTGCCATCAATGACAACACTAGAAGCCAAAGACAATCTCCCCAAGCCATATGCCAACAATCTCCCCCTTTGGCATTGATGGCAACACTTAGTGAAAAATGACTAAGTGTTGGAACCAAAACTCAAAATTTCAAAACACAACAAAACATTGCTCTCCTCCCCCTTTGACATCAATGACAAAACTTTACTGCTTACTCTGCTTTTGCTAAAATTTACATTGCACTCTCTCACCCTTTATTGATGCAAAAGGGTATGTGCAGGATCATGATTCGCCAAAAAGTGGCAATATGATGGGTATGTGGTTGATGACTTTTTTTTTACCCAAAATTGATGAAACAAAAAGGGTTTTTAAAGGATATTCTCAGCTTTCCACCAATATAAATTATGCTTTACTTTGAATTAAACAAGTAATTATTATTCATTTTTTATTCAAATTATGACTAAAGTCTTGATTGATAGGTTGATTGAAAAACATCTATAGCTTTCAAATGGTATAACAATTTTTGAATCCAAAATATGAGTCACATTCTATGTTTCACATACTATAGGATTAAAAAATAAAATTGAATTTCATGAAGTTTTGACCAAGTTAAGGTAGTCGGACATCACGATTTTTATATTTTTTAAAATTTGTAATAAAAAATTCATAATTAATTATTTACTTGGGAAAAATTGCAAAAAATATGCATCACATCGGGACATGAGTCCTCTACTTATATCTAAAATATTATAAAAAAATATTATCATTTTATTGTGGTTGGGGTGGTCAGACAGACACCTACTTCTTATTTTTTCCATGAAATTTAAGTACTACTGCATTGAAATTTCAAATTCTCACCAAATGTATTTAAAAAAAATAAATAAACCTAGTAGTTTATAAACTACATTAAATCTTCTATAGCTTCTATTCTTACATATTTTTAAAATAATATAGATAACTTATTCAAATTTTTACGTCAAGTTGCCTAATTCTAATTTTTTAAAAAAATTTGCCACTTAATGGCCTATTTTTTTCATGATGATCCTCCACATACCCAAAAATTGATCAAAATTTGAGAAATTACAACTATTGCACAAATCAAAAAATTATTTTATACTTATCCTTTATCTCCAAAAGAAATTTCTTCCAAGCATCTACTATAATCCCAATAATTATTATCAAACTGTTGTTTTCTGATGTCTGGTTGATTATTTGAATGAGGGATTCTGGAATTGTAATCACTTCTTCCAACTCTCCTTTCTTCAAAATCTCAATTTGCTGCTCCATTTTGCATTCAGTTAGATCCTTCACTTTCCAGAAAATGTCCATAAGAGTGTTTCTAGCAAAGTGAACCTTTGCATGCTTAGCCTGCAACACATGAATCTTTTTCTTGACTTCTCCATCCCGGTCCTGAAATATATTGTAATCCTGACCAATTCTGATCAACTCACTCTAAATTTTCTCCAGCTTGTCCTTGTATTAACCAACCACATGAGGCCACTGAAGACAATAATTGTAGACCTTATTTGCTGAGTCGATGCATTTCCTTAACACATTAATTTTCTTTTTTAGTTTGGTGAGAGATAGCCTAAACTGCTCCTTCAGATGTAGAATTGCTTCTTCCTCTTTCATATCCTGAGGCACAGAGGCCATAGCCTCCCTGATTCATTCAATCAATTCTTCTTGAAGTACATTCTACAAACTTTCCAATTCAGTGTTGTTGTGCACAAAGTATCTGCCTAGAGTTTCCTCAATGAAGTCTTGTTCATATGATGGTCCATTTAACCATATGTTAGAAATCTTTTGCATTCCATATTCTTCCTGAACAATCTGCAGTATCTTTATTTTAAATAAAGCACCTTCTTTATCACTTTCTTCTGCTATCATCACATCTGGTTCAATTGATTCTGGTTCATCTCTTGGAGTGTAATCATCAGAATCTTCATCTAGTATATCCACAATTACTTGCTCTTTGCCTTTTTCTTCAGTTCTTTGAGATCTTTGTGCCGGAGAAATGTCATTTTCAAACTCTAGATCCCTTTTTTGCTTCTTCTCCACCTTACCGGAAGAGGAACCAACTTCAACTTCTCTTACTAGAAGAGAGATGCCAACTATTCCAAACTTTCCCAACAAGTCTCTAAATAAATTTTCATGAACTTGCTCACAATTTTCTAGAGTATTGAAATGTTTCAAATTTGTTTTACAAATAGGTTCATTTTCCTTCCATACCACATTATCATTCTGAGGCAATCAATTTAGAAAATACATCATAATTCATATAACTAGGGTACCAAACCTGAAGGGGTAATTTGCATCCTTCGTCAATTGCACATTTTCCATCAATTGATCCTTTAGTAATCCACATAAATCATGTTAGTGTAATTAATATTTAATTACACTTGCATAACTTTACTTAGGTAATATTTTGTTTCCTAGGTTTATTATTCTCATCTTTATCTTGTTGAGCTATCTTGTTGCTCAAGATAAGATTAGGGTTATGCATACTTTTCTTTTATAAAGAAAATCATCTCATGTAATTATGAATTCCTAAATAATTAATATTTGCACATCTTTTGCAAAGCTCTACTTTTTTCTGTTTTTCTCTTCTATGGAAGGATTTTCTGGTTTGCATTTCAGATCTTGGTTCCTAACATGGTATCAGAGCCTTGATTTGCAGCCCCTTCTCAGATTTTTTGAGAAAATCATTGTAGAGTTCATTCAGGATTCCTTGAGGGTATCATGCCTTGAGTTCATTTATGAGGCATTTTGGATTAGATTCAGAGCATTAAAAAAAGTTAGGATTGGCTTTTGTTTTGCATATTTTGGCTATCATTTGCCAAATCCATGAGGGTTTCAAGCTGGGAGATTATTTGCAAGCTCTGAAGGTAGCCAATTTTTTGGAGCAGTTTGGGCACAAACGGAGGTCACCATTGCATTCGCAGTGGCCAAAAACCCTAAGATCGCCTTTCATTTCATCGATTTTGGTGAAGTTGGTCCAGAAGGAAAAAAATTGCTTGGGGGGCCATACGGCCTCCAGCACGCTCCCCGAGGCAGAAAAATAAAAAAATGTGTTTTTTCGATGTCTGTGCTGGCACCTCCAGTGTAAATGGATTCCACCACCACCACTCTGCCACACCACCCATGCATCACCGCCACTAGCTCTACCGTCGGTTTGCCGCTCCCATAGTCTAAGCTCCTAACACTTCCCATGCGGTCACATAGGAGACCAGGAGCCCCGCGGCTTGACCCTTTGCTAACCTGCCACTAGAGGAATATTCCGAACACAGGGAAAATATACCGGTGCTTCAAAAAAATTTCCAGCAGGGGGGGTGCTTTTTTGCCCCGACAGCCTCCAGGCTGTCAAATTTAAGCTCGTGAAGTGATGACGTCAACACACAGTCGGCCCTCTTTGCCCCCTCCTAACCTTAGTTTTCCTTCAAGGAGCAGTTTTTTTTCTTTTTGGCGTAACTTGGGCATACAGTATCGAAATTAGGCAAACAAGATATCGCCGAAAAGATGGTTCCAAGCACTTTCCAGTGACGTAGTTTATTTTTTAGTATTTTTCTATTTATTTTCATTTATTGTTGTTTGAAGTCAGATGTTCATTTTTTGCTTCCGAGCTCATAACTTTTTGCCACAATCTCTAATTTTCATCTTCTTTGTGGCATTGGAAAGGTATTGAGGAGCTCTAAATTATTGTCTGTGCACTTTTTTCTATATCTGTCCTAGATTAATCATTATTCCAGATTTTTCCCGATGGGTGTTTTGGAGATTACTTGGATGTTTTGGCAATTGGAAAGGTGAAACTTGAATATTTGTAATTCATTTCAGCACCACATCGTCTTTTTTTTATTTTTATGCATGTTTAACATTCTCTCCTTTTACAATCATTGGGTTATTGTAATAAATGAATTGAGATAAAGTTCCATTAGGGGGATTTCTTGCATAATAATCTAATTAGAGTGTGCATGCACTTTGATCTCCATCTCCATCTTGATTTGATGATAGCTCACATGGGTTATCTGGTTTTAAGTTTGTTTTGGCCACATTTTTGCTCTTAGCTTGACACATATCAGATTCATCGGTTCACATTTTAGATTGAGAGTTTATGTTTCTTGATCCACATTGGTTCAAATCCTTCTCAGTTTGAGGGCCATGTTTTTAGGGTTAATGTTCCAGAGTCTTTATGGTACTCATTCCCATGGAAGAGTTTTAGTCTTAGTTTGGCATCAACAATGAGATACACAGTTTCTTGATTCTATCATCATTTCTTCTACTGTTGCTTCATAGATTCCAGGGTTGTTCCAATTTGTGAGTTTTCCAGTGTTTCGGGGCATCGGGTCTAGTATCGCATTATTATGATTATGATTTGGTTTCTTGTAGACATAAGTATCTTTCCTTGCTTGTCAGATTGTGGTTCTAGTTTTACTCCATATTGTTCTTCCAGTGCTTCTTTGCAATAGTCATCTCATTGTAGGGGGGTTTTGTCCCACTAGGTTTTCCTTCTCTACCTCACTATTGCATTTGTACTTGGGTACCTGATCAGGCCTTGTTGTCGAGCCCCATTCATGCTTTCTTGCATTCATCTTAGTTTTAGGTGCATGCTCTTTTAGTCTCCCTAAGTTGCACTTATGGGGGGGTGTTAGTGTAATTAATATTTAATTACACTTGCATAACTTTACTTAGGTAATATTTTATTTCCTAGGTTTATTATTCTCATCTTTATCTTGTTGAGCTATCTTGTTGCTCAAGATAAGATTAGGGTTAGGGTATGTGTAGGATTATGATGGGCCAAAAAGTGGCAATATGATGGGTATGTGGCTTACGATTTCTTTTTACCCAAAATTTATGAAAAAAAAAAGGTTTTAAAGGATATTCTCAAATTTCCACCAATATAAATTATGCTTTACTTTTAATTTAATAAGTAATTATTATTCATTTTCTATTCAAATTACGACTAAAAAGTCTTGATTGATAGGCTGATTGAAAAATATCTATAGCTTTCAAATTGTAACACATTTTTTGAATCCAAAACATGTGTCACATTCTATGCTTCACATACTACAAGATTAAAAAATAAAAAATGAATTTCATGAAGTTTTGACCATGTTAAGGTGGTCGGCATACGAGTTTTTATATTTTTTAAAAGTTGTAATAAAAAATTCATAATTAATTATTTACTTGGAAAAAAATTACAAAAGAATATGCATCACATCGGGACATGAGTCCTCTACTTATATCTAAAATCTTATAAAAAATATTATCATTTTATTGTGGTTAGGGTGGTTAGACAAACACCTACTTCTTATTTTTCCTTGAAATTTAAATACTTGCATTGAAATTTCAAATTTTCACCAAATACATTTTTTTATTTTTTAAACAAACCTAGTAGTTTATAAACTACATTCAATTTCCTACAAATTCTATTCTTACATATTTTTAAAATAACATACATAACTTATTCAAATTTTTACGTCAAGTTTCCTAACTCTGATTTTTCTAAATTTTTTGCCACTTAAGGGCCTATTTTTTCCATGATGATCCTTCACATACCCGTTATGCATACTTTTCTTTTATAAAGAAAATCATCTCATGTAATTATGAATTCCTGAATAGTTAATATTTGCACATCTTTTGCAAAGCTCTGCTTTTTCTGTTTTTCTCTTCTATGGAAGGCTTTTCTGGTTTGTATTTCAGATCTTGGTTTCTAACAAATCAAAGTCTTCATCTGCCATTATCATTTTGTGAGAAATGTAAACTATGCCTACCGAGGTTCATCCTTCCCTATTTCTGAAGAAAATTTTATATGAAATTATGTTTGTAATGTACCTCATTATTGGATCTTTGATTGTTGAAATTAAAAGAGCTCTTTGATCTCCTTTTACTCTGGTTAGGGTTTCCACCACTTGATTCTGAATCGACTTCTTTTTCAGAACATCTCTAATATTGCATAATCCTGTTAGATTTCTGATCACCTCTTTTGAAATTTGATAGGGTTTATCCAAAGTAAGGATATCATCATTCAATCTATTCAAGATAAACTTGACCACTTCCGCATTGACGAAATAAGGAAACTCATTCCAGATGTCCAAATTCTTATGTTTCGCACCTTCAAGCCACTTCAATTCACCGGCTGGCAACACATTTCTTACATCCTTGATCTTCTTACTACTATATTCATCCAAAGTCACTGTTCCTTTGTTTTTCTTCATTTTAATTTTTGTACCGAACAAGGTTTTCTATTGAGCACAAAATTTTGAAATTCTACAAGCAATTGAAATACCTAAGGAATTTATTGCCGAATTTGCTTCACTCCTTTGAATTTTTTCTGTAGAGGCTCTCCTTCTATTCTTCTTCAATCCAAGGTGACAAATGAGGGTTCCAAATACCCTTTTATGTCTTTGCACACCTAACCTTTTTAGTTTCATTAAATACTTTTCCATACGAGTTCCAGTAACTCTATTTTCTCATACAACAAAAGAAAAATTTGTCTACGGACCTTCTACTTCTCATGTTCCTACATAAGTGATCACTGATGTATTTTTAAACTTTTATCATAGCTACTGAATTTTTTTTGCATTTCAATGTGAACTACTGATAGGGGGCCAAAGGACTTTCTTTGAAAAACTCCCCCTAGGCCAATGGCCAGGGATCAATTTCAAGAGGAATTACTGGAGGATGCTTCCAGTATAGGCTTATTTCCTTCATCAGATTCACTCTTCTTTACCCATGTTTTCTTCACCTGATCTCTTATCTTTTCCACAGTCACTTTTCCTTTTCCTTTGTTATCTTTTTTTGAAATTCTTCCTCTGTATACCAGACCTCTTCTGTCCACATTTCTATTCCTACAGAATCTTGCAACGTGACCAAATATGTTGCAACTATAACACACCATATTTCTCTATCTAGACCACTCATTCCACTTATTTCCTCTTCATCTACATTGATTAGCAATATGCACAAATATTCCACAATTATAGCATTTAACATTTCTTAAACTGAAAAACATACTTCTGCATTCAATAGACTTGTGACCAAGCTTTTTGTAACTAAAACACTGACTGACAAATGATGGGCTGCTTGAATTTGTTTTACTTCTACACTAAGAAGCCATATGACCAAATTTATTATTAGAAAATAAGTAACCATTAAACTTTTGAGCATTAGGTTGTCTTACTAGATACCTTTTGCCTTAGTTCATCTAGTTTGTTTGTCTAGAATCCTTCTATTCAGATTTGGAGCTTTCTTTCTTCTCATATCCAAGACATTGCTTATCATTTGCATCCTTCTGTCCTTTAGTCAATTCATCAAGCTTAGAAGAATTGATCCTAAACTTCTCCTTGTACTCATTTACAGTAGTGAGTTCGTCACTAAGAATAACTATTTGTCTTTCAATTTCTTGTTCATTGTTTATGGATTGTTGCAATTCAATCTCCTGCTAAATGAATCCATTATTTACTCTATTGCATTCTTCAGATTTTTCTTTTAAAGACTAGTCTAGATTCTCCTCATTCTTTTTCCTTTCTTCATTCTCCTTAGTTAGCTTTATTGCCACAAATTCCATCTCAAGCTTTACAGTAGCATTATTTCTAGCAATTTTTTCACATTCTTCAGTTATCTCTTTTAGGGTCTGATTTAGGTGAACATCCTCCAAAATTTTTATTTTCTTTTTGCTTCATTTGATCACAAAGTTCCTTCCTATTTTCTCTTGACTGATTGATTTTATCCTTCAATGATTGAATGAATTTATTGGCATCCACAAGATTTTCTTTTAATTCCATGACTTTTTCTTTAGACTAATCAAGATCATCAAGTGCCACCATAAGCTACTATTGAAGAACACCAGAATCC
This sequence comes from Sequoia sempervirens, assembly GCA_007258455.2. Classification (NCBI taxonomy): domain Eukaryota; kingdom Viridiplantae; phylum Streptophyta; class Pinopsida; order Cupressales; family Cupressaceae; genus Sequoia; species Sequoia sempervirens. Next base: position 760,788,924 of record VDFB02058242.1, on the reverse strand, counting down.
ATTGTATTCCAAGATCCACCTCAAGTTTTTAAACTTCTACAGAGGAACTGTGCTCTGATACCAATTGTTGGACTCAAGGAACACTGAGAGGGAGGGGTGAATCAATGTTTAAAAAATTAGACTTTTAATTCAGATCTTAAACCATTTTCAACACATAAATATAAATAAAGATGCAAGGAAATGAACAAGATGATCAAAAAACCATAACAACAATATTTTTATGTGGAAACCCTATTAGGGGAATAACCACGGTGGAGATTAATCCATAATTTATACTCTGTTAAAAGTATGAATAAAAGGGAATGCACTTGCATTCAGGCACACTGCCTATAGCTCACTGCCTTAAAAAATGTTTGTGATTACAAAAAAAATTGAACTAAGAAGATAACATCCACAAATACCTAGATTCAGTTCTGGTGAAGTACATAAAATAGATTTTGAACCTTCTATCTGATCCTTCAACTCGCTCTGCGTTAATTCACAATAATCTTCTTCTACTCTAGAAAAAATTACTCAACTAATCTTTTGATGTTCACTCATACATCTATTCTGCTCTTTTCACACATTCACACCTTCACCACTTCATCTTCTATATCAAAAATAAATTATTGATCTCATATATATATCCGCTAGCAAAGATATTAATCACTTAAGTCGGCTTCAATAAAACATGAAATAATCTCCAATAGTCGGCTCAAATAATGAGAAATATTTAATGCACACCCACACAAGTAAGCTAAGGCATAGATGGGACCCAAAACAATATTCTCAAACTTAGAAACAATTAAACAACTACTTGTTATACATCCGCAACACACTACATTCATTGAGTTAGCCACAATGAGCAAATAAATAGAAAATCATTCTACCGAATCTCCTAACTCATACACCGATTGCTACAACACCACAAAACTTACAAATAAGGTAACATACATACTTAAAAAACTTTACTTGGGATCCACAATAGAAAATGATGATCTGATGGAGCATACAGATCAACTAACTGACCGGATACCCTGTTCTACATGCTTTCTGTCGGTAACACACTGTCTTCTACATTTCCTATCGGTATAAGTAGACCCTGATCTACAGACTAAGATAATGAATTCATTTTCCATCAATGACAACACTAGAAGCCATAAAAAATATCTAAAATCCATATTCCAACAAAGGGATATCCTTGAAATCCTTCCACCCTAATGTAGGTGAAAGTGGGAAACTAAATGGACTGGCCTCCAACCTATTTAATATTTTTTTATGCTTCCAAAGATAATATTTTAGCTTTGTTACCCTTTATTTTTTTGACATGGAAAACACATCATTGACTCTCTAATAATGCTCCATGTATTCATAGATAGTAATTTGGGGTAAATGAGCATATATTAGATTGTTTCCTACTTCTTTTCCCAGAGTACAAACTCTATTCAACCCTTGTTTTTTTTCCCTTACGATGCATGGATAGATTACATATGAGGACATAGAAAAACATCTTGACTTTGGAAATTCCTTTATTTTATCTTGCAATCTGTCACTAATAAAACCTCCCCAATGCATTTGCACAGGGCCTTCCATTAATTTGGTTATGATTACAGACATCAATGATTTGAATTTACTTGCATCTCACAATCCAATCATCCTACTTAGCATAGTTATAATATCTTGAACATCTAGATTGAACATAGATCTTAGAATTGGCTTAGTTATTTCATAATTTCCTCCTGAAACCATCGGGTACTCATAATTTTTCTATTCTATTCTTTGGTGCTAAGGTAGATTTTAGTCTTCATCTTCATATCAATATGGTTCATCTGATTAAATGTGGGAAGCCCAAATGCATATAAAATTTGTTTCTTGGAGAGATCTGCATAGATTCTTCTCTCCTTCTCAATGACTCTTTTGTCTAGGTTGTAGTAGTTTAAACATTCCATAATCAGTTCAAGGGCCTCCATTGCTTGAAAAAACCCTCCTACTAAATGTAACCCACTTGCTATAACATTCTTTGTACATTGAGAGGAATTTTCTTGTCTGGCTCGTGCAAGGAATTCAACATTAGAGAACCATCTTGAATGAGTATCATTAGCTATCCCACCAATTGGTACAACTTGCAAAGCACAATATTTGAATTCATTTTTTGGTATTGCTTTAGAAGTACTCATTTCAGCAGTGTATTTTGTATTTTAAAATATGTGCCTTGTGTGTGATTTAGGCTTAAATTTAACTAGTTATCTTTAACAATTCATAAAAATTTCAATTCACCATTTGGTTAAATTTACATTAGAATAACCACCATTTCATTTATTAAGGGAAATACCAAATCTCGAGACTTACACACGTAAAATGGTTAACATAATTTCTGTTATTCAAGACATACCTAGTTTTGTTGATGATAACAATATTTTTAAAATGAAAATTTGAAACCCTTGGTAGTTATGTTCTTGGTTTCTTGAAATTTACCTATCATTGTGCACCACAATTTCAGTCGTGTTCATTCAATGTCCTTTGCAAATTTGTAGTATAGCATGAGGTTGAGTGTTATAAAAGCAACTGCACACTCAAGGTGGTTCCAAGTACGTGTGTAGTTCTCCACCTTCATTAATTACCTATTACAATGCATTAATTTCTTGAATAAAGGCATAATCATGGCCAGTTAGGGTTTAAATTACGAACACCTTGGTTTCTACGTAGGCCCACCATTAAAGGAAAAGATGGCATAGAAAGCTTACGTGGAACTATTGTTTTAGTTTTATTTTTATGATGAAAAGGCCTTTTGGATACATGATCATTGACTATTACTGGGATTGACAACCTCTGATAGAAAACCTTTGAAAGATTACCAAAAATCGGGACGCTTACCTCCAAGCTTATAAAAATTGTGAGTAGAGAGAGGAATGGGGAAAGGAGTTCAAACAAGATCAAAAGTGTTTCAAACATTTTGTAATGGAACCTCTGGTTTTTGACCTCTAGCTAAAGAAAAAGAAAAGCAACCATTAGACTAGTCGATAAAGAAAAGAACACAAAAACTAGGATGTTTCATCTAGGTGTTGACTTACCGGGTGGGACTAGGACCAATCAAAGATAAAACATCTTTGACACAACTACAACTCTGAAACTTTGAGTTCACTAAATTGATAAAAAATTCATGAAAGATCGAGTCACCGAATCTGGGAAAGAACAGGGACGTAAACAATAACCAAGCAAATTGAAATGAAACTTGCATTTTACCAACTCCCCCCCAAACAACACACCAAGGCAAGCAAAAGAAAGAGGAAATAAAAGAGGAAACAAAGAAAAAAAAGGGTCGACAATTTTCCAAGGAGAAAAATGGGGCGTGTTATGCGACCGCACAATAGTTCTATGAGTATTTTGACTAGGATTATATGATTGAGTCTTTACATTAGAAGAGAGTTCTTCTTATGTGTTCTTTTTGGTATATGTTGGCAAATGAAGTATATACATTTAATGTATATATGTATATATGTGCATGTCCATGATAACTCATACATGTGAATGTATGTGTGCATGAGTATACGTAGGTAGACATACCTATGCATAATCATGAATGGGCAAGCCATGGATATGGGAGTATCAATTGGATACAAGTGACATATATATGCATACACACTTGATGTATACACATCATTCGATGAGTATGTATATATATGTGTTTGAATTTGATAATAAAAATGGTGATATATAATATATATATATTAATATGGATGTATATAGTAAGTTTGAAGATACATATATACATATATAATATGGGGATTATATATATATCAATAATATATATAATATATATAATGTTTATGTTATATCTTGATAGTGCATTGTATCTATCTTATCACATGATATAAAGCGTTGTATATGTATTATGGAATGCGTACAAGTTAAGATTGCTAAATATTAACACATTTAAAGCAAATGAATAGTGAAGTATAATACTTATATTAATAGCATTGTAAGTGTTTATAATGTTGTTATTAGACTACACATAAAGCAAGAGAAGACCAATTCAAACATAGACTTAGTTACCATGCGTGAATAAAGGAAGAGAGTTTATACATTGCATAAGATTAAATGCAGATTTTAGTAGATAGGAATAAGTATTAGTCGTGTTATCTTAAAGGGTGCCAGTATATGAATATGTGGCACCAATGCTAAAGTATATGAAATAAAAAAAAATCTTTTTACTACACTTAAGTTTGGAAAATCCATATCATAACCATGCAACTCAATCAATGTAAACTTGGCAGAAATATAAGAAGGAATTTGACTTGTAAACCAAAAAGGAATCTTTTTGTTAAGATTCGTTGTCCCTTGACTCAGTAAAAGAGTCATGTTGTCTCTCATAAAGAGGTCAACTCAGCCATTAGAAGATTCTAGAATGTTATGTGTTGCAAATTTGAGAGTTGATTAGCTGAGTCATTGCATGTGAGTAGGAAGGTGACATAATCGTTAGCTTGTTTGTAGCCTTTGGTTGCTCAAACTTTAGTATATATAGAGGTGATCTTCCAATAATTTGTTACTCTTCTCATTCTGATTTTCCCATCATTATTTTACTATATTTTATATGCAACTGAGTTAGTGAGCTTGAGAGCTAGTGAGTTGCTTTATTATTTTACAATTGTTTTAGTGAGAGAATTTGTGAGAGGCTAGTTTTTGAAGGCTAGGTGTTCTTTGGAGTAGTGTTCATGAAGGTGAAGGTTAAGGTTGGAAGGCAGCATTATCAAGTTGGAACTTATATCCAATCATGTTGATTTCTATTCTTCTTTTTCTTATGTTTGAAAGGTTATGGTGCAGGAGCACCTTAAGGTCTTTTGGAAGATATTAGTGATTTTTGGCTTGTAGGTGGTTCTAGCCAACCACCAAGGGAATAAGGACTATGATATAAAGTCCCTAGGCTTTTTTTGAGAGTGTGTTAGGGTAGGTTTGGCTTAGAGTCTTGAACTTTACGAGTTCCTAGACAAATCTTGGCAATTTGAGCATTTTGGCAATGTTGCCTTGGCAATTTGGCCTAAAAGTTGAAAAATAGCATTAAAGTTGTTCTAAGTCCGATCCAAGGGTCCTAGCATGTGGGAGAAAGGTATATAAGGTCATCTAAACCCTAATACATGGGTTGGAAGTTCATTTTGGTGAATTGAGACTTGGAGAGCATTTTTGTGTGATTGGAATTCAACAACTTTTGAGTGCATTTTTGTGTTTGAGCCTTAATCCAATCAAGAATGGATTGAAAGGACTAACCTGATGCTTTGAGTGTTTCATTTGTGTCATTTACTTATTGTACCTAGCATTATATTAGTCATTTAGACCAACTGGTTAAGGTTTTGCAAATTTTTGGGTTTTTGGACTCATTGTTGGTTTGGGCTAGTTTTGTGAATAATGAGTCCCACTTGAGTTCTCGTGGCTTTCCTCTCATGGAAACTTGGAATCAAGCTGGGGACTATGTAAATAATTTACATACAGGTTTAGGAGTCTTTGTTTGCAGGGGAAGTGAAGAAACTATCAAGCACTAGGCGAGTGCAAGTGCATTTTGGCTAGTGGCTTGGAGAGGACAACAGTAAAGAAAGATGCTAAATGGATTGGTTTGTGCCAATAAAGAGAATGGTAGTGTGGGAAAATGTATTCCAGACATGTTTGTGCAAGGAGGAGAGTTGAGGAGGTCATTGAAGCCCTCAAAGTTGGAAAAGGAGCTAAAACCCTTGAAACCCTTGAAATTAGGGAGGTATGAGGACAGTCATATGAAAGGCCACTTGGGAGACCTTACACCTAGTAAATATTGAAGCCTAGCATACCAATAGAAAGAATATCAAAAAATATTTTGGGGTTGATAAGACCGTTTTTGAGAAAAGCCAAGAAAATGAGCTCTAGGAGGCCTAGTTGGGGCAAAAGGCTACAAGGCCTAAAATGGAGTTTTTCAAGAAAGCAATGGGAGAATGGTGAAAGAATCCAATGAGATGGATCAGTGAGGTGTAAAATCAACAAAGAGACAGTAGAATATCCTTTCTTAGCCCCTGGAGTGGTTAGGACACTTTGGGTCAGTTTGGAGCCCAGGGAAGCCTAGTGGTGAATTGAGAGTAATGGAGAAGAATTTGAAATTGATGGAGAGTCTTATGAGGTGAGATGGGTTTAGGAGAGATACCTAAATAGGGTAGAGAGGAATACCCTAGGAAGACCAGAGAATAGGTCTTGGGAAGAGCAAGAGTGCTCTTGAAAGGTAATTCTCCCCATCAAATTGGTATCAGAGCCATACAAGGCTTGGGAATTGAGAAGTGAATGTCAGAAAGAAGTGAATCCATAGGAGAGAACACCATGGTGACCAATGTAGAGCTAGCTAGAGACTTGATAGAGAAACAAGAAAAGAATAAGCATCTTGAAGAGGCTATGGAAGAGATGAAGCATAAACTAGAAGAGGTGGCAGAGACTGCAAGCAAGATGAAGGTACAGTTAGGAGAGGATAAAGATAAGGGTAAGAATCAAATAGAGGAAGAAATAGAAGGAGAACCTAACCCTCCATTAGTAGAGGAACCCTTCCTCAAAGCATTGAAGGATTTGAGTGGCAAGGCACTTGAAGGTATCCCTGTGTTCACAGGAAGAATGTATGCAGAGTTGGTTATGGAATGGATTGAGGGAATGGAGAATCACTTTGAATGTGATGGGATTATAGAGGCACAAAAGGTGAAGATAGCCAAATCAAGGCTAAGAGGACAAGCACTAACTTGGTGGAAGTTTCTACAAGAAGAAACAGAGAAGGAAGGCAAGAAACCCATAGGGAGTTGGAAAACTATGGTAGCTAAAGTGAAGGAGAACTATCTACTTGAAGAATATGATATTCAATTGCACAAGAAGAGACAAAATCTCAGACAAAGAGACCTAGATGTAGCTGCATATACAGAGGAGTTCCAAAAACTAAGCCATAGATCTAGAGTGCAAGAAGTTGAAAGCATCAAGGTTGCTAGGTATCTAAATTGTCTTAGATGTAACATACAAGAGGAGTTGAGTCTTTTCACACTTACTACCCTCCATAGCTGCTATCAAATGGCTATTAAGGTGTAAGAGAAATTGAAAAAGAAACAAGATTCCAATACTAGAGGTAAAGGAAGAGGTAGAGACTCTAGAGGTGGACATAGAGGAGGTTTTGGTGGAAGAAGCCATGAGAACAAAGGTCAAGGGGATTCCAAGGTTGGAGAAAAATCCCATGAGGCAAATAATAGAGGGGGATACAAAGGTAGAAGCTCTAACAATGGTGGAAGAGGTAGATTAGGAAGCTTTGGGAGAAGTTCACACTTTTCTTCCATGAAATGCTACAATTGTGGACAGTTGGCTCATCCGGCTTATAGGTGTCCAGACAAGCCAGCATCTTCACAAGGTGAGAGGAATATTACATATGTCCAAGAAGAGGACTGCTCTAAAAACTCATAAGTAATTTTGGATTCAGAGAAAGGAGAACAACGCATGTTAAGAAGGATTTTGATCAAAGCACCTACCGAGGATGAACACAAACGAAGGAGAGCTCTTTTTAGAGTCAAGTGCAAGATACAAGGTAAGGTTTGCAAGGTCATCATAGACTCAGGATCAACTAATAATTTCATCTCAGAGGAGGCAGTACAAAAGTTGAAACTCATCAAGATACCCCATGTGTGTCCTTACAAGGTTACTTGGTTGAACAAAGGGCAGAATATATTGGTCAATGAACAAGTTTGGGTTGAGTTTGCTATAGGAAAGTATCAAGACAAGATACTATGTGATGTGTTACCAAAGGATGCATGCCATTTGCTACTTGGAAGACCATGGCAATATGATAGGGAGGCAGTACACCATGGCAAGAAGAATAAGTACTCATTCAAGAAGGACGGAGTGACTTATAAAATTTAGTCTTTGATAGAAGAAAACATAGTGGAAAAGGTAGAAACTAGTGCACTTTTGATGAGTGGAAAGGGATTCCTAAAGGACATAAAGGAGGATGAAGGAGAGGCATATGCAATCATTTTGAAGCCAAAGGAAGAGGAGTTATCTAATCAGCTACCTATGACAGCAGAAGTGAAGCGACTATTGGATCAGTTTAGGGACATCATTTGTGAAGGTACACTAGCTACACTACCACCCAAGAGAGCAATTAGTCATCAAATAGACTTTATACCAAGAGCAACACTACCTAACAAGGCTGCATACAAGATGACACCGGCCAGAATAAGGAGATAGCAAGGCAAGTTTAAGAACTTTTGGACCAAGGGCTGATCAGAAAGAGCATAAGTCCATGTGTTGTTCCAGTTGTGTTGGCACCTAAGATGGGAGACAAGTGGAGGATGTGTACTAATTCTAGGGCCATAAATAGGATAACCATTAGATATAGGTTTCCTATTCCTAGGATAGAAGATCTAATGGACTATTTAGGGAGTGCTAAGTTCTATTCCAAAATTGATTTGAAAAGTGGCTATTATCAGATTAGGATGAAAGAAGGAGATGAATGGAATTCAGCATTTAAAACCACAGAAGGGTTGTATGAATGGTTATGATGCCATTCGGGCTTACAAATGCACCTAGCACTTTTATGAGGGTAATGAATGAGGTCTTGAAGGACTACATAGGAGTCTTTGTGGTTGTCTACCTAGATGATATCCTCATCTTTAGAAAAATAAAAGAAGCACATATGAAGCACCTAGAACTTGTGTTGAGAAATCTTCAAGAGGAGAAGCTCACCATAAACCTTGAGAAGAGTGAGCTCATGAAGCAAGAATTGGTCTATCTAGGATTTGTAGTATCCCAAGGGGACTTGAAGATGGAAAAAAGCAAGGTTGAAGCCATTCTCAGCTGGCCTACTCCAAAGACAAGGACAAAAGTTAGGATTTTCCATGGATTAGCTCAGTTTTATAGGAAATTTGTGAGAAGGTTTAGTGAAATTTGTGCACCGGTTCTTGACACCATCAAAGGAGGATTGAAAACAAAGTTTGTGTGGACAAAAGAAGCCAATTAAGGATTTGACAGGTTGAAGAGGGAGATAGCTACCCAACCTATCTTAGTTTTACCAAGTTTTGACAAACCATTCATAGTAGAATGTGATGCAAGTAACATAGTAGTAGGAGCTATCCTAAGCCAAGAAGGCAGGCCAGTAGCATAATTTAGTGAAAGGTTGAATGAAGCAAAGTCTAGGTACTCATCCTATAACTTAGAGTTGTATGCTTTAGTGCAGGCTCTTAAGAAATGGAGGCACTACCTACTGCAAAAAGAATTTGTGGTATACAGTGACAATCAGGCCTTAAGTTACATCAACACTCAAGAGAAGCTCAGTTTGAGGCATATCAAGTGGATGGAGTTTTTGTAGTCATACACTTTTACCATCAAGCATAAGAAGGGGGTTAACAACAAGGTTGCTGATGCTCTTAGTAGGAGGTTGCTTACTGTCCAAGAGACATAGCTACAAAGCACAGGGGTTGAAGGATTCAAAGACCTATATGAAGGAGATTCCCATTTCTCAAAAATATACAAGGTATGTACTGATTTTGAGAATCATTTTCACAGTGAATATGTTGATTACACTTTGTAGAATGGTTTATTGTTTAAGGGGAAGCAATTGTGTGTTTGTAAAGGTTCCATGAGCGAGAATCTAATCCAAGAAAAGCATAATGGCAGTTTGAGTGGTCACTTTGGTTTGAACAAGACACTAGACTTAGTGGAGAGGTTCTATTGGTGGCCTAAGATGCAAAGAGATGTAAGGTGTGTAGAGCAATGTGGAGTGTGTCAAAAGGAAAAGGGAACATCAACAAATGCAGGTCTTTATTAGCCATTACCCATCCCAAATAGACCATGGGAATGCATAAGCATGGACTTCATAGTAGGTCTACCTAGGACACCAACTGGTTTGGACAGTGTGTTTGTTGTAGTGGACAGATTCAACAAGATGAGCCATTTCATACCATGCAAAACAACACATGATGCTAGTAACATTGCACACCTATTATTCAAAGAGATAGTGAGGATACATGGGTTGCCAAAGAGCATAGTTGCAGACAAAGATGTGAAGTTTATGGGACACTTTTGGAAAACTCTTTGGAAGAGGCTAGGAACCAACTTGTCTCATAGCTCAACATATCATCCTCAAATGGATGGATAGACAGAGGTGATCAATAGGGTACTTGGAAACTTGTTGAGATGCTTAACTAAGGAGTATGGACAAGGATGGGAACAAGTGATTCCACAAGCTGAATTTGCTTACAATGATAGCACAAATAGAACAACGGGTAAGAGTCCATTTGAAATAGTATATGGCTTACATCCAAGGGGTGTACTTGAGCTTAGGGATCTAAAAGGATATGGAGGGATCAGTGGACATGTTGATGATTTTTCTCAGTCAATGAGAGAGGTTCATGAGCAGGTAAAGAAGACATTGATAGAGGCTAATCAAAAGTTGAAGGCTAAGAGAGATGAAGGGAGAAGAGAATTACAATTTGAGATAGGTGATTTGGTGATGGTATACTTGAACAAGGCAAGGTTACAGAAAGGCATACCAAGCAAGTTGTAGATGAAAAGGATAGGGCCATGTAAAGTGTTGGCTAAGTATGGGTCAAATGCATACAAGGTGGAGTTACCCAAGGAGATGTTTATTTCTCCTATCTTCAATGTGAAGGACTTGGTGAAGTATAAAGGACCAGAAATGGATGAAGAATAGTAAAATGTTGAGATAAAAAAGGATGTGGAAGCACTCAAGGTACTAGATCAGATCATCCCACAAGTGGACAAGATTCTAGACTCAAGGGTGAAGAAGAAGACTAGGCACAAGACATACATGGAGCACCTAGTGAAGTGGAGACATCAACCAGAGTCAGAGGCTACTTGGATAGAATAAGGTGACTTTAAGAAGAATGGAATTAGTGAGGAACTCTTGACATCATAGGTTCCTTAACCTCTTTGTTGCAGGGGGAGAATGGTGCAGGAGCACCTTAAGGTCTTTTGGAAGATCTTAGTGATTTTTGGCTTGTAGGTGGTTCTAGCCAACCACCAAGGGAATAAGTACTATGATATAAAGTCCCTAGGTTGTTTTTGAGAGTTTTTTAGGGTAGGTTTGGCTTAGTGTCTTGAACTTTATGAATTCCTAGACAAATCTCAAGGCAATTTGAGCATTTTGGCAATGTTGCCTTGGCAATTTGGCCTAAAAGTTGAAAAATAGCATTAATGTTGTTCTAAGTCCGACCCAAGGGTCCTAGCACGTGGGAGAAAGGTATATAAGGTCATACAAACCTTAATACCTGGGTTGGAAGTTCATTTTCATGAATTGAGACTTGGAGAGTATTTTTGTGTGATTGGAATTCGACAACTTTTGAGTGCATTTTTGTGTTTGAGCCTTCATCCAGTCAAGAATGGCTTGAAAGGACAAACCTGATGCTTTGAGTGTTTCATTTGTTTCTTTTACTTACTGTAGCTAGCATTAGATTATTCATTTAGACCAAATGGTTAAGGTTTTGCAAATTTTTGGGTTTTTGGACTCACTGACGGTTTGGGCCAGTTTTGTGAATAATGAGTCCCACTTGAATTATCATGGCTTTCCTCTCATGGCCACTTGGAATCAAGCTGGGGACTATGTAAATAATGTACATACAGGTTTATGAGTCTTTTTTTGTAGGGGAAGTGAAGAAACTATCAAGCACTAGGCGAGTGCAAGTGCATTCTGGCTAGTGGCTTGGAGAGGACAACAGTAAAGAAAGCTGCTAAATGGATTGGTTTGTGCCAATAAATAGCATGGGAGTGTGGGAAAATTTATTCTAGACATGTGTGTGCAAGGAGGATATTTGAGGAGGTCATTGAAGCCCTCAAAGTTGGAAAAAGGAGCTAAGACCCTTGAAACCCTTGAAATTAGGGAGGTATGAGGACAGTCATATGAACGGCCACTTGGGAGACCTTAAACCTAGTAAATATTGAAGCCTAGGGTACCACTAGAAATAATATCAAAAAATATTTGGGGGTTGTTAAGACCATTTTTGAGAAAATCCAAGAAAACGGGTTCTAGGAGGCCTAGTTGGGGCAAAAGGCTACAAGGCCTAAAATGGAGTTTTTCAAGAAAGCGATGGGAGAATGGTGAAAGAATCCAATGAGATGGATTAGTGAGGTTTCAAATCAACAAAGATACAGTAGAATATCCTTTCCTAGCCCCTGGAGTGGTTAGGACACTCTGGGTCAGTTTGGAGCCCAGGGAAGCCTAGTGGCGAATTGAGAGTAATGGAGAAGAATTTGAAATTGGTGGAGAGTATTATGAGGTGAGAGGGGTTTAGGAGAGATACCTGAATAGGGTAGAGAGGAATACCCTAGGAAGACCAGAGAATAGATCTTGGGAAGAGCAAGAGTGCTCTTGAAAGGTAAGTCTCCCCATCAGGTTACTTGTTTATAATACCTTTGTTTGGAAAGATTGTTTGAATGCATGATATGCTTGTTCATATGAACTAGTTGTTTCCTAGCTTGGAATAATCTATGAATGCATGGTATGCATGTTTTTACAAACATAGTTAATTCCTAGAATGGAATATGCATGTTTTACTCTTAATCAAGTCCCAAGTAGTGAACCCTATCATTGGGATTGCATTTATATATTGTTGAATATGTGTGGCTTACATGATATTATAACTATACTAGTTCATTAAGTCTATTTAGATAATGCATGAGATGGAATATGTTGGTATCTTATCATAATTTAATGATTATGTCAACTTAATAGTTTAGCATGGTTATACCTAGGGTTAGTGGAAATACATGGGAAAGAGGATAACCTAGCTAGACAATCTAGATTGTGTATATGTATGGTTAGTGTGGCTATACTTGGGGTTAGTGGAAATCAATGGGTAAGGGTGTAACCTAGATAATTAGTTTATTATAGACTTGGGTATTCTTGGGGTCAGGGTAATCCATGGTTAAGGGAATTACCTTGTTGATTATTTTATTATGTTATCACCTTAGGGTAAATGTGTGTTATGTTTATGGTCAATACCAAATCGTGATTTTAAGTGGGTGGACATATGAATCTCACTCGAAGTACTGGATGTTGAATTCTTTGGCCAAAGTAGTGTAAGTAGCCACTATTTACACTTTCAATTCACTGTAGTCCATGATTGGAAACTAGGAAGGGAAACCAAGGTATGGTAGCTCTAGATATATAAAACACAAAACTATGCTCAGGAAGGTCATGATTATGGGGTTACCAAACCAATCTCTTCATTGAAGGGGAGGGCCATCTTACCAAGTTTCATAGATGTGTGGGGGACCACAATAATTCCATCGTTGGAAAAGAGTGCTTGAGTGATGCTCCCCCTCATGCAGCTGGCGAACGAGATTTGAGGATGTAGTGCTAGTTTGGGGACACCTAGAATGTATGTGCCAAGTGATGGGAACATCTAGTAGGTATGCACCAACACTGGGTACATCTAGAGCATTGTACTATGTTTATGTATCTTTATCATTGAACTCATAAAAGATATGTATGTATACATGTAACTCTATTCTTATTGAGGATCTATAAATGAGAAATATTATCATGCAATTATGTGATGTGAAATCATTGCTTGAATTATTAAAATGATTCTATAATATATGTTAGTGTAATTAATTAATTATTACACTAGCATAAGTTAACTTAGGTCTTGCATTTAATCAATTAAGTCCTAGGTTGCATTATTAGATAAATCATTTAATAAATGGGATAATATTCCCTTCCTTGTTTGGTGGGATAAGATTCCTTCTAGAAGATGAGTTGTCCTTCTAGAACTTATCTCAACATTTAATAATCATCTAGATAGGGTTTAGATGTTGTCACATGTTGTTAGATCAAGACACATGGCTACATCTCATGCATATTAGGTTTTTATTCTTGCCTATATAATCAGGCATCTTGTTCATTTGTAACATATCAATATCAATATCATTTTCATCATATCAATATAGAATCTTTAATCAGCATTCCATTGTTGCAACACTTCTCTTTGTGGCTGATTATCTTTCATGGATAAAGTCCTTCATTGAAGATTTCGGAGCTTCAGGGGTTGTGCAATCCCTAATCTCATCAATACAATGGGAAAGTTTAGAATGATTATGTTTCAAATGTGCATCTATTTATTCATGAGAAAAGGAAAAAAAAATTATAACTCATTTCATTGATAGAATAAACTTTAACTTGTGAGTAAAACATAGTAAAAAAAATGGGTAAAACAATGGGCACATTACAGGTGGTATTAGAGCTACCAAATTTAGTATTAGAACCTATGTGCTCGCTATGCTTTCATCCAACATTATATGAGTCTAATGTTTGGAAATTCTTGTGGCAGGATGATGCATCTCAAGATGACTGCAAGGAATTCAATAATAAAAAATGAGTTCTACCTATGGGTCAAGAAGGAAAGGGAATCCATTGTTCGAACCATAGAGGGAACCAACTATGCCAATGCTATTTGGCTAAGCAATATTGAGTGTTTTAGTCATGCCCTTTCATGAATCAGTTAAGAAAAGAGAAGGCTGGGAGAGGCTGTTAACTTCAACTATTTACCTTTTGTCTCTCCTTCCAAGTTGGACTATTTATCACTCTCCAAGGATATTCCCTCATAATGTAGTATTAGTCATGCAATGATATTTAGGGACCCTCATATTATTCCTATGGTAGAAGTTATTGTAATAGCCTCATGTGGAAAATTAGAGGGATATGTTCCCTGAAATTATATAACTGGGGATAGGTCTGAGGGATATTTCCCTTTTGATGATATGTTTGAGCAAACATCTGAGGGGTATACTCCATGTAGTTATGTGTCTAAGGGTGAATCTGAGGGATACTCTCCCCTTGACTATTAGGATTCATTCCATGTAAATGATAGGATATTGAAATCCTATTGAAATAAAAGAAAATCATGTTTTGGACAAAAAAATGTGTATAAACTCTTGTGAAATTTCTTTTATGAATGTTTTCTCTTTGGAAATAATTTATGTGATATGCAAACATTCCTAGAATCTAATTGAAAATGAAACCTCCAGGTGTAAACTTTCTCGTTGAAAATGGTAAGGACTAGAACTAACTTTGGGGAAAGCCTAGAAGTTGACCAAGGAGCTGAAAATTTTGGGGCTAAGTTGGATTGTCTTTAGCCATGATGGATGGAACCAGAGATAGAATAGGAAACCTCAAGCAAGAAGTAAGGGTAAAAGAAAGGGTGGAACAAGAGGTTCCTAATAATGAAGAGGAAGTTGCTAATAATGATGAATAAGGGAAAAATTTCTCTAAACGTACTTAGTCTAGCAAACATGGAGATGATGAATCTTGGTCTAGGTTAGAAGGAAGCAAGCAGAAATTACATGCTAGTGAGTTATCATGGGGCATGAGAAAGGTCACTCCTTTGAATTTTGAAGGAAGTACTAGTGGGGATGTGGCTGAGGCATGGATCACAAAGATGGAGAAGTATTTTGAGATCAAAAATTACTCTGAGGTCACTAAAGCCATTTTGGGAGCTTTCCAATTATTTGGTGAAGTGTCTAATTGGTGGATGAATAAGATGTTGAGAAGTTGTTGAAGATTATTTAGCATTATTTTCATTGATGTCAAAACCTTGGATCTGGAAGGATGTGCTTCGGATAATGAATAGAATTAATCTATCCTATCATATGTTATGATGTTACATAGTGTGGATATTATCCTTGTTCTGGATATGGTAGTACTTCTTTTTGGGACATCTGTTGAATTTAATTAATATAGTATAGTGAAGGATAATCTTTTGATGTTGGTTGTTGTGCTCAAATCTTACTTTGGGTAACCTTGATATCCATAACTTCATGTAACATGTTGCAATTTTTTGTATGTCATATTGTGGTTCTCTAGTTGACACTGAAATTTATGATAATTAAGATTTGGTCTTAGTTGTGGCATTCTCATCGGCTTTGGAATATATTTCATATAATTCAATGTTTTCTATTTCTTGGAAATTATGGTATCTTATGGTCCCTTGGTAACATGATAAGAAGATCTTTATGTGCAACCTATCTTTGGATCCGGTGCTAGCATGCAAGACCTTATGAATATCTCAAGGTTGTTCTTCATGTCAACATGTTTTGTGGTGATCTAATTCAAATTATATTTGGCCAACTTGGATGACTATGAAGATATTGTGTCTGGCCGACCTAGGAGATTATGATGGCATGGAATGGTATAGGTAAAGGTTGTTTTTGTTCGATAAAATGAGAAGTGTGGAGTATGATGTGTGTGATCAGATAAGAGTGTGGAAAGGAAGAAGTAATTATCTTGCAGATTTTGTGTGAAAAATTTGTGCATAAGTTTCTTGAATGGATCTGTTGCAGAAAAAAATGTGCTCTTACTGAACTCATGCATATGTAGATGCAATTTCATCAGTTCACTTTTGTCAATTAGACTATTTTGTAATCTGTTGTTTTGTATTTTAGTAGTGAGCCAACTAGCAGTGAGCCACCTTGCAATGAGCAACTTGGTAGTGAGCCTATAAAAATCACCCTAAACAATGTTTTATAATTAAGAATTAGCATTTTCTATGGTTTTCCCCTTCTTGTGTTTCCATGTAAATTCTAGTGTTCATTGTGCTTAGTGGTGTTTCATGCATTCATGTTCATATCTGTTTGATTAATTTTTGTTTGGTATAAGTCTACTTTGGATCAATTAAAGAAAAGAAAATTATTGTTAGATAACTAATTCATCCCCCCTCTTAGTTATCTGGACTATTCAACAATTGGTATCAGAGCTTGGTCCCTTGGAGATAGAGCATAACCACATGAGGGAGATCTTAGCAATTTGAACAGATGGCAGGAGCTTATCACTTTGAAGAACTAAAAATAATGTTAGATGATATGGAATGAATAGAATCTAAAAATGAAGAATTGAAAGAAAATCTCAAGGAAAATGCTTGGATTTCAAAGCTAAGGGAGCAAATCCAGAAGTTCAAAGCAAGATACAAAGAGGTTCACTAGGAATTAAAGGAGTCAAAGGAAAGCATTGTGAATTGAAAATAGCAATTGGATGAATGCAAGAAGACTGAGGAAAATATCAAAGATACTATCAAACATAAAATGGAAGAATGGAAGAAGACTGAAGAAAATCTCAAGGATACCATCAAACAAAATCAGAAGCAAATGAGAAGTTAGATCAAGAATTAAGAAGGATAAAAATAGAAGCAAGAGTAAGTGAAAGTAGCATGATTTTGGATCAAATTTTGTCCCTATAGAAATGTCACAAGGATAAGGGAGGACTTGGCTTCTCCAATGAAAACTAAAATTAGGACACTGAGGGTGAAAAGAAAAATATTGAAGTTGAAGTGAGATTAGTTGTAACAAGCAAGGTCTGTAACTCTAATGCACCTACAAGAAGACCTCTGGTTAGGAAACCAAATGCTCAAAGGTAATTATCATTCAATGGTCACTATTTTCTATGCAAAAAGTTTGGACATAAGGTTGTAGAATGCAAAAGCAAGATGGAACTAAATACTCAATGCTTTAACTATCACATGTTTGGCCACAAAGCAAGTCATTGGAGAAGTGAATTATCTAATGTAGCTAGAAGGAATGGAATGAAAAATCTCATTCATGGTTATTGTTATTTACGCTATGGTTATGGTCACAAAGCTAATCAATGCAGACCTAGGGTTCACTCAGCTAATTCAGGAAAAAGATGTTACAAGTGCAATCAACCTAGACATTATGCTAACACATGTAGATATGTTGCTTCAAAAAAGCTTGAGAATAAAAAGAAGGTTGTAGAATCAAATGAATCTAAGAAGAACATGGTCACAGTTTGGAGGAAGAAGGAAATAAGTGTGGAGAACACTTCCATGGTATTGGATCCCAGTACATGCCCTACCAGTATCTGATCCAATCTGCATTAACTTAGGGGGAGTTTGGAATTGCATATCTAGTTGATTCCCCCTCAGCGAAGTAATATTGAAGTGATTTTTAACATGATTAAGTTTGAACCGGTTGATGATAAATGATGAAGCTTAATCTAGTTGATTAAAAATTGAACTACAATTGCTGGCGTCATTAATGTGTGTCTTTGGTGGTGAAATAATTATGAGTAATTAAGAATAAAAGGTGGGATTTTTCAAAATCATTACTCACAGTATGCAAAAAAGTAGTTTTGTTGAGTGATAAAGAGTTTGAAGAATATAAGCACGATGATGGAATCTGTTGAAAGAGGATCGAGTGGCAGTATTCTGCTAAGGCTGAAGGGAGTTGATTTGGATGAGTTTGATCATTAGAAGATGAAGGAAATGGAACTAGGGTTGAAGAAAGATGAATTGTAGAATGTAAATACTTTGTGTATGGATTTATGGGTAGAATTTTCTTGGTTTGTAGTTAAAGAATCTATCGTGTTCTTGTTGATTTGATTGAAGGATGGTAGGGTTTGTTTTGGAAAAACCCTATCTGGTCACGAAGGAATCCATTGAAGCTATTACAAAGACATGGAGGAACTTACTAGTATCGACAAAGACCCTCGAGCTCTACTAATAAATACCATTTTCGATCCTACAGTAAGGTATGTTGCTTATGGCATCTCTTATAAAATCTATTTCAAAAATCATGAAGGTTCTACCTCAGCTATTGTTATATATCTTGTACACATGATGGTGAAGGAAAATAAGCAATTTGATTTGTGTAGCCTAATAATGGAAAACCTAATTGAGAATGTTAGAATGTCTTTGGTTGAAAGTTACCCTTTCCAATTTGGATCTATACTCATATGTTTGGTATTTTACTTTCTGTGTTCACTACCGGTAAAGGAGAATGTTAAATGGAAGTTCGACATCCCTATCAGAAAGCAAGTTTACAGGTATTTGGAATGTATGGAAGATAAAGCAAGTGCATGCAAATTCTATTTCTCATCCTTGTAGATGAATCTGTGCTTTGGTGTGATAGTGTCTAGTTAGTTTGAGGAGGGTTACTCCTTTGATAAGGATTTGGAAGTTGTTATTGGTTGTTCCCCTCCAGAACCTAAAAAGACGAATGTTAACAAAGAATATTTTTTCTACCCAAAAAGGGTATTACTATTTTAGATGTTTCTGACTTGTTACTGGATAATCTAGTAGAAGTTGTTGAAGAAAGGATGTTGCTAGAAGGTCCTAAAGGAATAATTTCAAAGCTATGATTGAGAAAAGATGTGTCAAATCTAAAAAAAAAATATCCAAACACATTGGTGAGACAAAATAATGCATTAAAGAGATGTTTGATGTCTATAGGTATTGTCTCTGGTGGCCTGCTACTATTGATAATTTTAGAAGCAGAATTGAATCAATTGAATCTAAGATGAATAATATTGGAAAGAGTTTTGATTTATTCAAAGAAAAAGATGGAAAATAAAGAATAAGAGTTGGTGAGTTGCAAGCAGAGTTATTGATTGTTTAGAGACAGAGGGAAGACTTGGTTAGAACTTTCTGGTTGGTCAAGGAAATTGTTGAGGTCTGGTTGGATCATCTCTCTAGGATACTTTTTTATGTAGAAGATTGTGAACAATAGTGCCTATCTAGGGAATGGGAATCCTTATTTATGTTGTTGACTATGTTGGATAGTATGAGTGCCAGATTGGTTTCTGTGGTGCTAGCTTGGAAGAGGATTCTTCCATCTGTGAGAGAAAGGTACAAGAAAATCTTTCATGTGAAAAGTGTTATTTTTACTTGAGTTCCTAAATGTTTGAATTTTGGCCCTTTTCCTTTGATGGAAAAAAAGGGGAGAAAAATGAAGAGAAAAACAAAAACAAAAGGAGGTATTGAATTGTTGAACAAAGGGGGAGTACTTGGAGTTTTTGGTTTTTACAGTTGTGGAGTTTTATGTTTTTGAGTTTTCTCTATTTTTCCATCAATGTCGAAGGGGGAGATTGTTGAGAAGTTGTTGAAGATGATTTAGCATTATTTTCATTGATGTCAAAACCTTGGATCCAAAAGGATGTGCTTTAGATGATGAATAGAATTAATCTATCCTATCATATGCTATGATGTTATGCAGTGTGGATATTATCCTTGATCTGAATATGACGGTACTTCTTTTTGGGACATCTGTTGAATTTAATGCAATATAAAGAAGTCTAATCTTTCGATGTTGGCTGTTGTGCTCAAAGCTTACTTTAGGTAACCTTGATATCTAGGACTTCATGTAGCATGTTGCAAGTTTTTGTATGTCATATTGTGGTTTTCTGATTGACATTGAAATTGATGATAATCAAGATTTGGTCTTGGTTGTGGTGTTCTCATCAGCTTCAAAATATATTTCATATAATTCAATGTTTGCTATCTCTTGGAAATTATGCTATCTTATGGTCCCTTGGTAATGTGATAAGAAGATATTTATGTGTGACCTATCTTTGGGTCTAGTGCTAGCGTGCAAGACCTATCTCAACGTTGTTCTTCACACTGACGTGTTTTGTGGTGATCTAATTCAAATTATATTTGGCTGACTTGGAAGACTATGAAGATATTGTGTCTAGCCAACCTGGGAGATTATGATGGCATGGAATGATATAAGTAAAGGTTGTTTATGTTTGGTGAAATGAGAAGTTTGGAGTACGATGTGTGCAAGCACATAAGATTGTGTGAAGGTAGAAGTAATTTTTCTTCTAGAGTTTGTGCAAAGAAGTTGTAAAAAAGTTTCTCGACAGGATCTGTTGTAGACAAAAATTGTGCTCTTAATTATAATTGAACTCATGCATATGTACATGCAATTTCATCAGTTCACTTTTGTCAATGAGACTATTTTGTAATATGTTATTTTGTATTTGGGTAGTGAGCCAACCGGTAGTGAGCCACCTATAGTGAGCAACTTGGTAGTGAGCCTTTTGTAAAAATCATCTTAACTGATGTCACCTTAATCAGGGCTTTATAATTAAGAATTAGCATTCTCCATGGTTTTTCCCTTCTTGGGTTTTGACGTAAATTTTGTTGTTCATTATGCTTAGTGTTGTGTGCATTCATGTTCATATTTGTTTGATTTATTTATGTTTGGTATAAGCCTACTCTGGATCAATTAAAAGAAAATAAAAATATTGTTAGATAACTAATTCACCCCCTCCCCCTCTCAGTTATCCAAAATTTTCAACATAAAAAGATGGAGTGAATTTGTGGAGATTTTTAAGAAATAGTGGTTGTGTCAACTCTTCTTTGATCAAAAGCTTACCTACTTCCAGAATTTGAGGCAAGGATATTCCTCAGTTATCAAGTATTGGGATAAATTCACTCATCTGCTAAGGTACATACCTATGTACCAAAGGATGAAAATTTTCATATTAGGAAGTTTATAATGGGTCTAAATGCTCAAATAGATGGTGAGGTAGACATACATGGTCCAACTACCATGGAATTGGTGTATGAAAAAGAAATTAAGTGGGAAAAAAGGCTTAAGTCTATCTTGAACTACCCTGAGAAGAATCGAAAGAAGTCCAATTAGTCTCAAGCCAATCAAGCTTAAAGAAAGCCTAGTGAAGGGAAAGAATACCAAAGAAAACGGGACAAAAGGATCTTATAATAAGAGGAATAATTCAAGAAGGGACCAAAGGGGAAACAACAACAATAATAGCAATGTTGGAAGGAATCAGAGTAGTCTTGGAAGATCTGTAACAAGGATTGCACCTTCGAGAGCGTGTTATACTTGTGGTGGATATCACTTTTCTAACCAGTGTCCCAACAAACCACCAAGGACATAGCCACAAGGGAATTTGCTACCTTCTTAATGAGAAGCATTCTAGCAGAGGATTCATGCTACATTGGACAATTGACAAGTTGATTAACAGATCACTCTAGTGGAAACATCAAGTACTTTATTTGGTACACCTGTTTCTATTCCTATTGATACTAATGCCACTAAATTTTTTGTTTCACCTAGAATAGCTAGTAGTATATCTAGAAAAGCTGGATATATAGAAATTTTTTGGATGGTTAAATATTCAAACCAAATAAGAGCTAAGGTGGAGCAATTCCTATTTGAAGCAAGGGTTGAGATTCTAAGTTTCTCCTCATAAGTGAATTTATATGTAGAACCCCTAGGATCCTATAATGTTATTTTAGGGATGAATTGGCTATGGAAACACAAGGCCAAAGTAGATTGTCATGCTAAAACATTAGAATCTTTAGAAAATCTAGGTAATAGGGTGTTCTTGAAAGGAACACCGAGAGAAGTTATGCTACAATAGATATTCGCCGTGAAAATGCATAGGGAAAAGAAGAAAGGTTGTCCAATTTTTTCCATAAGGATGGAGAAACTTGAGGAATGTAATGAGTTCATTTCTCAAGATGATGTATATTATGGATTTCAAGAGCCCCAAGATGTTGAAGAAGGTGAGATGGTGGAATCTAGAAAAATGGATATGGAGAAATATCCTAGTTTACAAAAATTTGTGGATGTATTTCTAGAGGAATTGCCTCGATTGCCTCCCAAGAGAGTGTTGATTTATCCATGACATAGTTACAAGGTTAGAACCTACATCAAAATTACCTTATAGGATGACCACAATAGAATTAATGGAGTTAAAAGGCACAATTAAAATAATTGTTGTCCAAGGGATTGATAAGACCTAGTGTTTCACTATGGGGAGCACCTATAATGTTTGTGAAGAAGGATGGCACACTGCACTTATGCATTGATTACCCTTTTCTTAAAAAAGAAATGAAAAAGAATAAGTATATGTTGCCACTTGTTGATGATCTCTTTGATCATATAAGAGTGTTAGTGTAAATAAAGTCTTGTACCTAGTTAATTCATTACTAAGGGACTTATTTACATGTTAAGTTTACTTAGGTCCTAGGGAGAAATCTTTCTAGAAGGTGTTAGTTTTCATTAGTTGTTATCTTATCTTTTGACTTGTAACAAATGTGACCAAGGTAGTTTTGATAAGTTGTCTCATGTCATATGATTAAGACACTTGTCATAATATTATGACATCTTATGTCTCACCTTGGCTATATAACCAAGGGATCTCTCATACATTGAACACATGAATTGAATCATATTCATATTCTCTCTCTTATGCTAAATCCATTTGACCTCAATATCTTGGTAGGCTATATCCATAGCCAATTCTAACATGGTATCAAATCTAGTTGGGTACCTTTGGTTAGCTATCTTCTTAGAGATCTTGGTATTTCTTGAATAGTTGAGTATGCTCTTCTCTTGCATTGTATGATGATCTAGAGAATCAAAAAAACTTGATAGAAATACCAAATTTTGGGGAGTTCCTCTTTTTGGCTCTTTATTGCAAGTTCAAATTGGAGCTTGTTGGTGCAAATATGATCTCACCATTGAGTTCAAATGGTTCGATAAATTCAATTTTTCATTTTGTTTCATCCAAATCAGACATATGAGGCTAAATCTATGAGGGTTTGAAACTGAAGAATGGTTGCCAGATCCGGAAGGTAGCTGCATTTTTGGAACATTTTGGGTCAAATCCAACCTTGCCATCAAATCTAGAAAGGCCAAAAACCCTAAGGTCAACTACCAAATCATCCAAATCAGAGAAGTTGTCCGCTAAGGAATTTTTTTTCCAAGGGAGTCGTACGGCTCCTTAGGTTGCCATAAATATAGGTAGTACGATTTCAAAAAATAAAATATTTATTTTTGAATATTTTTTGGAAAAAAGTTTGTATGTAAAAATATTATAGTCTTAATAGCAATATCACATTTTGAAAAACTATGGAAAATACCTCCTACTTATCAATTGATGAGCTAAAGGGGCTCTATAATGAATGGTTCATAAGGCACAACACTTGCTCAAGGTTTTGCAAATGGAGTTCCAAGCTAAGTGGGTTTAACCTTGGGGAAAAATCCACAGTTAAGCGTGCTTGAGTTGGTGTAGTACTGGGATGGGTGACCTCCCGGGAAGGCCCAATGCTTCACCTCTATGAGCATCACCTAGATGCAATGAGTGCTAAGTGGACCATTTATTATCATGAGAGATGGGTTCTTGTGAACCACTATTCATGAAACATAGGTCCATGAGTTTGAATCATAAAACTACATGGTTGAATCCTGATAGCAATATCATAATTTGACATGTTGTAGAAAATACCTCCTACTTATAAAGATTATAGTTTGGTGAAATTATTTTTTAGAAATTTTATTTGAAAATAAAATAAAAATAAATAAAAAAGAATTCACATACTTTTTCTCCAAACTTGTACCATAGTGCAAGTACAGGCCTGCACATCGTAGGTCATGTGGGCCCTGCATAGTCAAGTCTACCACCTATGGGAAATTCAATTGGAAACCATTAAAAATTAACTAGAAATTATTAAAAAGAATTTGGCAATCAAAGTTTCAAAAATCCGGTGGATATTTTCAAATTGGCATGGTCAAATCAAACCGGCGAGTAATAAAGATCAGAGAATATTCTAAGAAGCTACCAAATATTTCATTCACCAAAGATTCCCCATGAAGATTATTATTCCAAAAGCATAGTCTGACTCAAGTGAATATTCTATTGGGGGGAGCATATTCTATTTTGACAGCTAGGAGGACGTCAAATTTAATCATCGCATTTGCTAATGTCAGCACGCATCAACTTGACATCAGTGGCTTCTTAAGACTTTTTCCCTATTCATAGATAAGCTTTTCAATTTTGTAGGCAAACTTCAGAGGCCCATATCTTGTTCATTTTGACTCCTTTTTTTTGAGAAATTTTGTTATGATTTGGGCTAATTTTTTGTGCTCTTTGTAGTGGTGCAATCAATTTTTCATTTGGTGTCTGGATTTTCCAAAAAAATCAGATTCTCATAGTTGTTGTTACTTCATTCTCATTTTGGGAACTTTAGGAGCTCATATCTTGTTCCTACGATAACTTTTTTGAGTGAATTTTTTTGAAAGTGCATAATTTTTTATGTAATTTTTAATAGTATGATTAGATTGATCTTATTTTTTACAAAAAAATATACTTGATTATGTGGACAATTTTGGAATTTTCATGTACCAATATCAAAGTCCACTTCATTGTTTTTGGCAAGTGGAAACTGTAATTGCACTAAGTATAAAGTGACACAAATCATTTATTTCTTGGGGGCTTTCATGATTGAGTAATTTGGGGGGTAATCTTGCAGTGGTTGGTTACATTCTTTTTCTTGGTTTGTGTTCTTGCAATGGGGAGATCTCAAATTGAACTCCTAACTCCATATAATTATGCTACATGGAGAAAATTAGTATGGAACTATCTCATGATGAAAGGTCTAATTGGCCATCTAAAGGAAACTATTTCTCAACCCACTGATGCTAAAGAATTGGAAAAATGGGAGCTTGATCATGAGAAAACACTTGGACACATATGTTCATTTTTCTCATTTTATTTATAATTTCATGTTGAATCATGTAAAACATCTAAAGAGGCTTGGGAGTCTCTTGAAAAATTATATGGTAAAATAGATAAGATTAGGGGATATCATATTGATAATGATTTGATGAATCTTGATCCAAAATGTTTTGACCACATCTAAGACTACATCTCCAAAGTTAATAAACTAAGAACACATTTGAAAGAACGTAACATTGATAAAGAGGATTTATAGTTGATTTTGAATGTGTTATCCATGCTTGGTCGTAAGTATTCAGTGTTTGTTTCTGGCTTTCATACCCATCAAATTTCTATGGGAGAATCATATGTTGATCCTAAGTATGATGAATTTACAAATCTCCTATCCAAGAGGAAGCTAATTTAATGAACATGGGTCTAATAAAGTCTTCCAAGTCACATTCATTGTTGGTTAGTGAGTCTAAGTTACAAAAAGAATAAATGAATATTGATAAGAAGGAAAAGAAGAAAAACAAGCCACACAAAGAATCAAAATTCTCTAAAGGGGAATCATCTAAGAAGGAGAGGAATACTTGTGCATATTACAAGAAGGATGGACATGAAGAACACTATTGTTATAAGAAGGATATTGATGAGTTGGAAAATCTTCTCAAAAAGAATCACATTGATTTTCCTTCTTGAATGTTTGAATCTCCTCCTTCAAAATAGCCTAAAAGGACAAAGGTCAAGTTTCTACACCAGGATATAAAGGACATTCTCTTTGTGCTCTTTTAGGTTATGGATCAAGGATATGACTTCTAGATTTAGGAGCATCTCATCATATGGCATCTTCACAATCTATATTCTCTTCTATTGATCCTTATAATATGTATCCTATTTTGATGGGAAACAATACATACATGAGTGTAATTAGGAAGGGATATATTAGTTTTGGGGACAACACTTTTTAGGACATTTTGTGTGTTCCTCATTCGATGAAAAATCTTCTTTCCATATATTAGATTACACATGGTTAAGATGGGAGGACTATGGAATTCACACCTAATTCAATCATCATTCAAGATTTGGAGAGTAGAGAGATCATTGCTACTATGATGGTTCATCATTCATCTCAATTGTATACCTTTGCATATTTTTCTTCTAATGGTACCATTGTTGCTTCGAATGTTGGTCAAACTTCAAGTATGAACCATGATTCAAAGGAGACATTTGGCTTCTTGAACTTGGGATTTCTCACATCAGATTCAGTTCTTGAGCCATGCATTTCATCTTGTCCATCTACTATTGTAGTTGTTGATTATTGTGTTTCTATAGGTATTGCTTCTTCTGATTTAGTGCAACAGGATATACATTGTCTTTCAGATTTGGCTACTTGTGATGGATTTTTGACAGGTATTTCAAACTTTTTTGTGGAGCCTCGTATTGCATATTTAGGAGACACCATTGATGGAATTCATCTTCTCTTTGATGGAGGAGATCCTTCTTCAGTTATTGCGAGGGAACACTTTGACCCTCTTGTTCAATCTCTACATGATCATTCTTTGCAGTTTCACATGACTATGGATACTTTTGGAAAACATTTTCAAGAGGCTTCTTTTTCTTCAAAGGGGATATCTTTGTCTTTGGATTGTGTTCTACATTCATCTCTACTAGATTCTAGATTGTCCTCTTCAAAAGTGTGGCCTAGAATGCCTGTTTGGAGTGTGACATCTTTTAGCATCAATATGGAGACACATGAACATGCTTCAAAGACATGATACTGATGGATGTTGTGGTTGTGTTGCTGATATATGGTTGTCATTGATGTCAACACTATTAGCATAAATGTATTTGAAGTTGTATATGTCGAGGATAAGGAGAAAATTGTAAAGGAATGAGTTGCAGGTTGTCAGAGGTGAACTAAAGTTCAGTATGTCGATAAGTTTTTTACATTGTTGATCAGAGGTTATGGGCTAAAGGGTTTGTTGCTGAGTGTATCTAGTTTATCCATGTTGAGTTTTAGAGATCTGCATGAAGGTTTGATCAATTTATGAATATTTCCATTAAGACAATTTTTTTCTTTCTTCAATTGGTGTTCCTGATTGAAGGCGATGCTATTTTAGTTAGTTTAGTTGTTGTGGATGTTTCTCTTGTGATTCGTGATGCTTGTGGATGTTTCTAGATCATTCTCTATCTTTGTTGCACATCTGCATTGATTGTTGTGATCATGGTTGGCGATTTTCTCTTGCATTTTCATATTTTTCTTTTCTTTGGCCAACATGGTGTTGAAGTGTGTTGTGGATCTTTGAGAAGTAATCAATTGAAGTGTTTTCATGTTGGAGATATTGATTTGGGTCCTCACTAAGTTTTGGCCAACTTTGGGTGATTCACATTGATAATATTTAATGTTTGGGCCGATAGTTTATATTCATTTTATTATTTCTTTGTGGCCGACTTGTAGCGATGAAATTTCATGTTGCAGATATAAAAGAGCATTTGTTTATTCGAATTGAAGTGCAAAAATGTATTCCAGTGGATGTTGAGTGTGTGTATGTTTGAATATCATTCAAAGGCAAAGTAGAGTGTGAAGAATTGTGAAGTGTGAAGAAGAGTGAAGAAGTGTTCATGTGCTTAATTCGAACTGTAATCAAGGATTAGCATATGCTATTTTCTTAGTTCAAAATCTGGATGGCTTGAATCTGAATCTCTTTGTAAGACAATGTATCTTCCTTTGTAATTGAGTAGTGAGCTCTAGGTAGTGTGCTTGAATGCATGTGCATTCCCCATATTTCATTTTCATTTTACTTTTAACAGGGTATAATCTTGTGGACTAACTTCCACCATGGTTTTTCCCCTAACAGGGTTCCCATGTAATTTTTTTTGGTGTTATGTGTGTTTCTGATGTGTTGATCAATGATTTATGTTTTCATGGTTAATAATAATATTAGAGAATAAGGTTAATAGTTTGAATAATTTTTGAATTTCTGAGACAATTGATTCACCCCCCCCTCTCAGTTGTCTTCCCTTGTATTGCCAACAATTGGTATCAGAGTAGGTTCCTTGGAAGAAGTTTAAAAACGTAAGGTGATCCAGGATGGCAAGTTACAAGAAGGATAGTCTGAGATTTGATGGAACAAATTATTCTTTGTGGAAGACTCAAATGGAGTGCCATCTGAGATGCATTGGTGAACCCTATTGGAGCATTACAAGTAATAGGTATGTTATTCTGCTGAATAGTACATATGCTGAGTATAATATCTGGGCTAAGGAAGCTTTGTTGAGTGCTTTGACTGATTTTGAGATGACAAATGTTATGGATCTAAAGACTACTTATGAGATCTAGAAAAATTTGGAAACCTTGTATGAAGGTGATGCTAATGTGAAGATTGCTAAGTTGTAGAGTCTGAAAGGGAAATATGAAAGGTTGAGAATGGGTGATGATGAGAACATTAATCATTTCATGCAAAGAGTGAATGAACCTATGTGTGGTATTAGATGTGTTGGTGGATAGATAGATGAATCTGAGATTTTTGCTAAAGTACTTAGATCCCTACCTGATTATTTCAAAGTCAAAGCTAGTGCTATTGAAGAGCTCCAAACTATAACAAACATAACCAAAGATACATTGGTTGGTATGCAGATTGCTTTTGAGTTGTGAGAATTTGGTGATGCCCTTCCTAAGGTTGAATATGCATTTAAGGCTACTACTTCCAGAAGAGATAGATAGAGATATGATCTGAGTGAGAGTTCATCTAGAAAGACATTCAAGTATGAGGATGAAATCAGACAAATTGAAGAAGAAGATAGAGAGCTAGAAGAACTAGAAGCACTTATTGTCAAAAGAGTACCGAGAGGAAAGGGTAAGTATGAAGGAAAATTACCTCTTAAATGTTTTTCTTGCAATAAGATAGGTCATTTTGCATCAAGGTGTCCAAAAAGAGTTGTTAAACCAAGACATTACAAGCCTATATTTTAAAAGAAGTGTTACTATGTTGTTGATGAAGATGTGATAGATGATGAATGGGTATTTATTGCTATCAAGGAGAATAATCATGTATCTACGAAATCTTTCGATTGTACAAATGTGGAGAAATCCCTGGCTGCTGGAGTTGAAGAAAAAGATGGAATGGGTAACTAATAGTGGATTTTCACATCATATGACAGGAGACAAAATTAAGTTTGTAAGCTTGGAAAAATATGATGGTGGTGTTGTGAGATTTGGTGATAATACAGTTGGTGTGATCTGAGGATAAGGATGCATTTCTTTTGATGGTAAGCATAATATTTTGAGTGTTGGTCAAATGGTTGATAAGGGATACAATCTTCAATTCAAGGATGGAAAGTACAAAATATTGAGTTTTGGAAATGAAATTACATCAGGTACAAAAATGAAAGGTAATATCTTTCACTTGAGTGCTACTAGTAAAAGTTGTTTGATTGCTCAAGTTGATGAAAGTTGGTTATGGCATAGGAGATTGTGTCATGTTAACTTTGATAATATTTCCAAGATAAGTTCCACTAAGGATGTGAGAGATCTACCTAAGTTGGTGAAACCTACTAATGTAATATGCAAGGAATGTCAATTGGGAAAGACAACTAGGATTTCATTTTAGAGTAAAAAAGCATTGTTCAAATGAATTGTTAGAGCTTGTGCATACTAATTTGTCTGGTCCATCTAAGGTCAAAAGTTTACAAGGTTACAAGTATTTCATGTTACTCATTGATGATTATTCTAGAATGGTATGGGTTACTTTCTAAAGGGAGAAATCTGAAGCACTAGAAAAGTTCAAGATCTTTAAAGCTATGGTTGAGATAGAGACAGGTTTGAAGATTAAATGTCTAAGATCAGATAGAGGTGGTGAATTCACTTTCGATGAATTTAATACTTTTTGTGAGGAACATGGAATAAAGAGACAATTATTTGCACTGTGAACCCCTTAGTAAAATGGAGTTGTGAAAAAGAAGAACATAACAATTGAAGATGTTTCTAGAACTATGATGCTGGAAGGAAATGTTCCTCATATCTATTGGAGAGAAGTTGTGAATACTACTGTGTACACACTCAACTGGCTACAAATCAAAGGTGATACTGGTAAGACCCTTTTTGAGCCATGGACTTGTCAAAAGCCTACTGTTAAATACTTCAAGATATTTGGAAGTAGATGTTATATTAAGAGAGATGAAGTCATAGGAAAGTTTGATGCTAGAAGTGATGAAGGTATCTTTCTGGGTTATTCTACTAAAAGTAAGGCCTACTAGTGTTACAATAAAATATTGAGGAAAATGGTTGAAAGTGGAAATGTTAAGGTTGATGAAGACTTTGGTACACTATCCAGAACTTGTGGATATGACTCTGATGATCAGGATGACAGTACAAACAAAGGAAAGCAAGTTCAGACTACAAATTAAGTGCAAATCAATCTGGTAAATCAAGACAATGAAGAAGAAGGAGAAATTGGTGAAAGAGTAGAAGAAAGATCAAAAGAGCTTGAAGTTGAAGAAAATCCCAAGAAGACTCTGAGGTATGTAAGACTGAATCATTCAAAAGATCAGATTATAGGTGATAAGACAAAAGGTGTCCAGACTAGGAGAAATATTGCAGAAGAGTATTTCTTGATCTCAAAGACTATGCCTACTAGTGTGAATGAAACATGTAAAGATGAGCATTGGATTTAAGCAATGAAAGAAGAGTTAAAAATAGATTGAAAAGAATGATACATGGATTCTTGTTTCTAGACCTAAGGATAAGAATGTCATTGGAACCAAATGGGTCTTTAGAAACATACTGAATGAGTAAGGTGAAGTGGTTAGAAACAAAGAAAGACTGGTATGTAAAGGATATTCACAAATGGAGGGAATTGATTTTGAAGAGACCTTTGCCCCTGTTGCTAGAATTGAAGTTGTAAGATTATTTCTTGCCTATGCTACTCACAAGAACTACAAATTTTATCAGATGGATGTCAAATCAACTTTTCTAAATGGTGAATTGAAAGAAGAAGTGTATGTTGAGAAACCTAATGGATTCCAGTTGACTGATAAGGAAGATATGGTGTGTCAGCTGAAGAAAGCATTGTATGGACTCAAGCAAACCCCTAAAGCATGGTATGCAAGATTGGACAAGTATTTTTTGAAGCTTGGATTTAACAAAGGTACTACTCATAGTAATCTATATTTCAAAAATGATGATAAAGATTTGATTGTTGAAGTATTTGTTGATAATATTATTTTTGGAGGAGATGATGCTTTGTGCATTAATTTTTCTAATGAGATGTAGAATGAATTTGATATGTCTATGATTGGTGAGATGAAATTATTTTTGGGATTGAAAATTACTCAGTAAGATAAAGGGATTTTTATATCTCGGTCCAAGTATGTAAAGGAATTCCTAAAGAAGTTCGGTATGGAAGATTCAAAGTTAGTTGGTACACCCATGGTGATTAGATGCAAGTTGACAACATAAGATGATTCTCTGAAAGCAAATCAGATAAGATACAAATCAATTATTGGTGGATTGTTGTACTAAACTCAAACTAGGCCTAATATCATGAATGTTGCATGTATTGTTGCAAGATTTCAAGCTAATCCGAAGGAATCTCATGTGACTATTGTGAAGAGAATTTTTAGATACTTGAAGGGAACTGTTGATCTTGGCTTATGGTATCCTAAAGATGATGATATTACTTTGAGTACCTTTACTGATGCTGACTAGGTAGGAGATGTGAATGACAAAAAAATTACTAGTGGTGGAGAATTTTCTTGGGTAAGAAGCTAATTTCATGGTTAAGCAAGAAGCAAAATGCCATTTCCTTATCTACTATAGAGGCTGAATACATTGTTGCTGCTAATAATTGCACTCAAGTTCTGTGGATGAAACAGATGCTAAAAGATATCAGAGTTGTATATGATAAGCCTATTGCTATATTCTATGATAACTCAAGTGCTATTAACATTTCTAAGAATCCGGTGCTGCATTAAAAAACAAAGCATATATCTATCAAGTTTCACTTTTTGAGGAAGAAGGTAAGTGAAAAGGAAGTCAGATTGGAGTATGTACCTACTAAGGAGTATGTTACAGATATCTTTACCAAGCCATTTCCTAAGGATACTTTTGAGTATCTCAGAGGGAAGTTAGGGGTGATTACCCCTCCTAATCAAAACTAAGGATGCATTGCATTGCATCACTCTATGCATTTCATAGTCATATCTTGTTTCAGATTGATGTTGTGGTGGCTGCTACTTAGGAGGAGTAGTCAGATGTTTAGAAATTTAGATATGTGTTTCAGAGCTTAGAGAAATTTGTCATTGATGTCAAAGGGGGAGAAGAGTCACGTGAAAAACTGGTGATTATATGAGGAGAAGAGCCTTATGGGGAGAAAGTTCACATGAAAGTGTTGAGGAGAAGATGAGTCAAAACCTAAGCAGGAGTTAGTTGCGTTGATGGTGTTTTTCACATCATGTGTTGCCATCAATACTAAAGGGGGAAATTGTTGGATGTTGTGGTTGTGTTGTTGATATGAGGTTTTCATTGATGTCAACACTATTAGCATAACCATATTTGAAGTTGTATATGTCAAGGATATTGAGAAAATTGTAAAGAAATGAGTTGCAGGTTGTCAGAAGTGAAGTTTAGAATGTCGGTAAGTTTTGTAATTTGTTGATCAAAGGTTGTGGACTAAAGGGTTTATTTTTGAGTGTATCTAGTTTATCCATGTTGAATTTCAGAGATCTGCATGAAGATTTGATTGAGTTATGAAGATTTCCATTCAGACAGTTTTTTTGTTTCTTTAGTTGGTGTTCCTGATTGAAGATGATGCTATTTCAGTTAGTTCAGTTGCTTCAGATGCTTCTTTTATGATTTTTGATGCTTTTGGATGTTTCTAGATCATTCTTTGTCTTTTTTGCACATCCACATTGATTGTTGTGATTGTGGTTGGTGATTTTCTCTTGTGTGTTCATGTTTTTCTTATCCTTGGCCGACATGGTGTTGAGTGTGTTGTGGATCTTCGAGGAGTAATTAATTGAAGTGTTTTCATGTTGGAGATATTGATTTGGGTCGTCACTAAGTTGTGGATGACTTTAGTTGATTTGCATTGATATTCTTTAATGTTTTGGGCTGACAGTTTATTTTCATTTTATTAGTTCTTTGTGACCGACTTGTAGCGATGAAATTTGATGTTGCGGATATAAAAGAGCAATTTTTTATTTGAATTGAAGTACTTGAATGTATTCTAGTGGATGTCGATTGTGTGTATGTGTGAATATCATTCAAAGGCAGAGCAAAGTGTGAAGAATTGTGAAGAAGTGTGAAGAAGAGTGAAGAAGAGTTCATGTGCTTAATTGGAATTGTAATTAGGCATTAGTAGATGCTATTTTCTCAATTCAAAATCTAGATGGCTTTAATATGAATCTCTTTGTAAGATAGTGTGTCTTCCTTTGTAATTGAGCAGTGATCTCTAGGTAGTGTGCCTGAATGAATGTACATTCCCCATATTTCATTTTCATTATACTTTTAATAGGGTATAATCTTGTGGACTAACCTCCATCGTGGTTTTTCCCCTAACAGGGTTTCCACATAAAAAATATTGGTGTTATGTGTGTTTCTGATGTGTTCATGATTTATGTTTTCATGGTTAATAAGTTGAATAAATTTTGAATTTCTAAGACAACTGATTCACCCCCCCTCTCAGTTGTCTGCCCTTGTATTGCCAACAAATACACCATCTATCTTCCTTCATCTTCCTTCTAGGATTTGGAAGAACTCTTGCATACATTCATGGTTTTGTTTCTTCCTAAGGGGAGAAATGTATTTTGATGAGATTGGATCATCTTCAACATTCAATGTCAAGCTTCTACCATCATTGTAGGACACTCAACATTGAGGGGGGGTTGCATTGTCTCTCTTCTTCTCTCTTATGGGGGGGTGTCTTTTTCCTCACATGGGGTTTTGGCATTCTCATTCTTAATTGAGAACATTTCATTTTTTGTATCTTTCACCTCTCTTTTCAGGAGGAGTTTTGTCCCACTTGGTTTTCTCCTTTTCTCCATTTGTGAGATTTTTTTTTTGCATTTGTACATGGGTACCTAACATGGCCTAGTAGTCGGGATCCATCCTTTCATCTTTGTATCATTAAATGCATAATAATCATCTACTCCCTAAGTTGCACTTAAGGGGGGGTGTTGGTGTAAGTAAAGTCTTGTACCTAGTTAATTCATTACTAGGGGACTTATTTACATGTTAAGTTTACTTAGGTCCTAGGAAGGAATCTTTCTATAAGGTGTTATTTGTCATTAGTTGTTATCTTATCCTTTGAATTGTAATGTATGTGACCTAGGTAGTTGTGATAATTTATGTCATGTCATATGATTAAGACACTTGTCATAATCTTATGACATCTTATATCTCACCTTGGCTATATAGCCAAGGGGTCTCTCATACATCAAGAACACAATATTTTTGAAGAATGATCTCCGTTCGGGTTATCATCAACTAAGGATCAAGGATGGAGATATATCTAAAACAACTTTTAGGACAAGGTATGGTCATTATGAATTCATAGTCCTACCTTTTGTATTGATGAATGCACTTGAAACATTCATGAACCTAATGAATAATGTATTCAAAGACTGCTTGGAAAAATTTGTGTTGGTCTTTTGGGATGATATTCTTATATATTCCAAGAATGAAG
Source organism: Sequoia sempervirens (assembly GCA_007258455.2). NCBI lineage: Eukaryota > Viridiplantae > Streptophyta > Pinopsida > Cupressales > Cupressaceae > Sequoia > Sequoia sempervirens. The sequence continues at coordinate 760,754,010 of VDFB02058242.1, read as the reverse complement.
AGGATCATCTCAAGAATATAAAGATTGTTCTGCAATGGTTAAGAGAGCATGAGATGTTTGGGAAACTATCCAAATGTACTTTATTTTAGAAATAGGTATAGTATTTAGGTCATGTGATTTCAACTGATGGGTTTGTAGTTGATCCAACTAAAATAAAAGTAGTACCTGAGAGACTAGTGCCTAAGAATGTGCCTAAAGTTAGAAGTTTTATGGGTTTGGTTGGTTATTATCAAAATTTTGTTGTGAATTTTTCTAGTATAGCTTTTCATATTACCTCCTTGAAAAGAAAAGGGAAGAATTTTGAGTGGACAAAAAAAATTCAAGCTGCATTTAATATACTCAAGGAGAAGTTGACCACTGCACTGATACTAAAGGTACTAGATCCAGATGGTAACTTTATTGTTATCACCCATGCATAAGAAGAAGGTTTGGGTGAAGTATTGTAGCATGGGAAAGTCATAGCCTATGAACAAGGAAGCTTAAGCCTAATGAACAAAGCTATTCTTTGCATGATTTGGAGTTAGTGGTTGTTGTTCGTGCATTACAGATGTGGAGACACTATCTTTTGGGAAAACCTTTTGATCTAAAGATTGATCTTCATGGTCTGAAGTAATTATTTACCCAACTAAATCTAAATGCAAGGAAAAGAAGGTGGTTAGATTTGATATCTAACTATGATTTCAACATCAAATATATTGAGGGGAAGGGGAATTGGGTTGTGGATGCCTTAAGTCGTAGGAGGAATATCTCCTCCATGATATCGATTCAAACTAATTTCAAGGGTCAAGTGTTGCAAGAGTCCAAGGGTGATGAATACTATGAGAAATTTAAGGAAGAACTCATATATAATCCACAAGACTCAAGGTATGAAGGTTTTCATTTTGAATCTGATGAGTTACTAATGTTTAAAAGAATAATCTACGTACCTATTTTTGAGGAATTAAGGAATTTAGTGTGGAGAGAATTTCATACCACACCATATTCTAGACATCTTGGTGTGACTAATATGTTGGTGGATGTGAAGCCATTATAATTTTGGAAAATAATGAAAGGGGATGTTGCAAGATTTGCAGCAAGTTACTTAGAATGTCAAAGGGTGAAGGTAGAACATCATCACCCTATAGGTCTTTTGTATCCTTATGAAGGTTTTGAGAGTAAGTTACAAATCATTAGCATGGATTTTGTGCAAGGTATACCAATGTCAAGGAATAAGTACAATTCCATTCTGGTTGTGGTGGATAGGCTTACAAAGGTGGAACACTTTAAACTAGGGAATTTAACAAATGGAGCTCCTATTATAGCTCAAAAATTCATTCAATAGGTATTTAGGTTGCATGGAATTCCTGAGAATATTATCTTAGATAGGGATGCATGTGTGACTTTTAGGTTTTGGAAAGCCATATTTTCTTTGCTTGGAACATAATTGAACATTAGTTTAGAATATCATGTAAAAATAGATGGTCAAATTGAAAGAGTGAACCAAGTTTGTGAGGATCTTTGAGGATGTATTGTATGGATCAACAATACAAGTGGGAAGATTACCTACCATTGGTTGAGTTTTCATATAAAAACTCTTATCATTTTGTGATCAAGATGGCTCTGTTTGAAGTATTGTATGGTAGGAAGTGTCAAACTCCTATAAGTTGGAATAAGCTAGATGATAGGTTATGCCTTTGGCCAAAAATGTTATCAGAGATGGAGTAGCATGTTTGTGTTATTAATTAGAGGCTAGCATAAGCTAATTATAGGAAAAAGAGTTATGTAGATTCTAAATGGGTACCCAAAAAATTCTTAGTAGGGGAGAAGGTTTTGTTAAGAGTTAAACCTCACAAGAGTTCCATAAAGTTTGGAAACTCATCCAAACTAGCTCCACGTTATCTAGTTCCTTTTGAGGTTCTTGAGGAAGTTAACCCTATTGCATATAGGATTGGTTTTCTTCCATCTCTAGGTAGAATACATATTGTTTTCCATGTTTTGTAACTAAATAAGTACATACCAGGAGATAACCATGTTATTGATTGGAATGCTTTATAGGTACAGGATGTCGAAGTGGTAACGATCGAGCCTCTCAAGGTGCTTGGAACATGTAAGCTTCACTTAAGTAATCAAGAGGTTCTACAATGTAAGGTTCAGTGGGATCATTATGCAAAAGATTTTGCTACTTGGGAAGACTATGCTGAGATGAAGCAAAAATTTCCTCAAGTCATGCTAAATTTTGAGAATTCCTAAAAATAATGATGTTTTATGATGCTATGTTTTGTGTTTATGCAATGACCATGTTGATACTTATAATCATTATGGATTATGACTCACAATGGGGGGAATATGCTATACCCCATTGTGTTATTACGTATTTAATTTTACCTTGATGGGTTAAACATGATTTAATATTGAAACATCAAAAAATATAGGGGGGGGTTGATCAAAATGGAACAAAATGATGAATCTCCTATTCTTCTATATTTCATTCAATATGAAAGTTATAATGTGCAAATGAGAAATAGTGATGAAACCTAACTAAAATAGTAATGAAAATGGAGATCTGGAGAGGGTTAAATGCTTTGTACATGTTGCAAAATGTACTTTTTCAAACCTCACTGAGGACTCATTTTTCCTATGGTGAATGGGTCCTGGCTAGGGCTCTAGAAAATTTATTTCTAGGTTCTGCTCTTCAATGTCTGCATTTTTAGATTCTAGTCAAGCACTATCAGAAAGTTGAAAATAAATCCTGTAGCTTAGTTTATGTGATTTTACAAGAAAGGTGACAACTTTGACAACTTTCTCCAATTTTTCTTTCCAAATTATCTTCAACCTAAAATCTACAATCACACATCAAAGGAGAGAAAAATGTTGTTTTGTTAGGGAATAGGGGTTTTCCTTGGTCAAACATTGTTTTGGTAATTAAACCTTGAAATGAATAAATGCATAAAAGGAATGGTGAATGAACAAATGCAATGCCACAACTCTTCACCTTAATTAATAATTGGATAAATCTACAATATGGCATGAAATGGCCTCAATGAATGTAGATCTTGATTAGAAAAATTCCTTTGAATATGATTGATAGATCTTGCATGCTACATCAACACATTAGCTCAACAACATGCATGATGCAATCCATATTTGATATGACAATAGGAATCTTGATTGCTACAATAATCTTCTATAAATATTCCCTTGAATGCCTTGAAAATGCACTTGAATTCTCTATCAATGCTCTCTTGGATGATCTAGGATCTTAGCTTGAAATTATAGGATGAACTTAGTGAAATAACCTTATATTTATACATTTCTTAACAATAATTCTTGAAATTCAAATATCATAAGCTGACATCAAATCATGGATTTCAAATCATTAAAATACCACCAAAAACATATTCCAAGGAGGGATCCTAGGTCACTTACCTAGGACACACTTCAAGAAATGTGAAATGTCATGTAAAAATAGGGTCCTAGGACCTAGTGAGGACCCATGGCCATGTGGCGAATGGGTGCTAGGTCACTAACCTAGAGCACACACCTAAAATTAAGTGTCGTGTAATATTATTTATGAATGTCAGGTTTTATCCCTTAGAATTTGCACTTAATAGGCTTGGATTTGAATTAAAGAGGCCAATTAATTAAAATTAAGTTCAATTAATTAATAGATCCCTAGATTAGTGTGAAAGTGTAAAGGTACACTTTACAACACCCTAAATAAGGGACATTTAAGTCCATTTAATCTAAAAAGGCCCTAAACTTGATGTTAATGTGTAAAACACATCGTAGACATTGAAAATTGTCCACCTATGAACGCACCTTTTCATATAAATTCCTCCTTCTCCTTGCATAATTAAATTTTTTTAATTATTTAATTATCTTTTAAGGTCATATTCCTCTATTAATTAAATATTTCTTAATTATTTAATTAATTCATTTTTCCTTTATTCTTCCCTTGATTAATTAAATAAATTTTGCTTATTTAATTACATCACTAATTAGCCCCTTGCTTTCTATAATTAAATAAATGCTTATTTTTTAATTATTGTCATTTTTCTACTATAATTAAATAGTTATTTTAATTATTTAATTATTCATTATCCTCTTCTTCTATAATTAAATAAATTTATTTATTTAATTATTTACTAATTTGTCATTTTCATCCACTTTTGAATTAAATTATTATTTAATTTAAAAGTCAACATGTCACATGTCATTTACAATTAAATAATACTTTTATTATTTAATTATTCACCTTCCATCCCAAATTAAATAATTTTATAATTATTTAATATTCTCCAACAACCTCTTTTTTTTGTGCCAACCTCATTATCCATGCCATTCTTATCTTCTCTTGTCTCATTCATTTTCCACCCTTGATTTGATTATCTTATAATTCAATCTTGGTCATTCATCCTTATCATTGCCCTAGTTTTTCCCTAACCCTATTTCATACTACAACTTTCAATCTTGGCCATTGATTAAGACATCTTATTGAGCTCCAATCTCAACCATCAATCCAAATAAGATCTTTCCTATAAATCAACCCTCTCAGAAGCCATTTGGGGGGTTGATTCTTCAAGTATTCTTATGCTGCCAAAATCATTCTTGAATGATTCATCCATTTCTATCTATCATCATTCATCCATCATCTCCATATCAATGTTATGCTTCTAAATTGAGCCACCAACATATCAAAGCAATCGAATAATTTATTCATCATTGCATTTATTTGAGGTATTGAAGATTTGGATTAGGTAATACATTTTATTGTTTTATCATTTTGATTTTATTCAAATTTTTCATATACATTTTGGTGAACCTGACGTGAACCCCCTAACTGATTTTTAGCTCAATATTTTGACAAATTTTGAGGAATTTTGGAGTTGGATCCTTTTTGTTGTAAGTTTTGCATCATTTTGGAACAAAAACCTAGTTTTAAAAGATTAGACCATATCTTTCAAAAGGATACGTATTTTCTCACAAAATTTGTTTTGTAGGTTGGGGACAGTATTAATAGCTTTCAGTCCGAAAATTATATTTTTTGGAGCTGTTTTTAATTTTTTATATTTTTTTTGTTAATTTTCATGAAAAATCAATTTTGAGAGCAAATTAGAGAATTTTTCAGATTTCTTTATATTCCTAGAAAGCTCTCTGAATTTCACTAGGGGTTTGTTCATTATTTTTTTAAGTTGAATGAAAAATAATTAGACAAAAAATTGATCTTTTAAAATTAGGGGTTTTACAAATATTTGCTTATATCTCACAAACGCTTGCAAATATTTTCATAAAAAAATACTACAAATTTGGGGTGATGTCAGGAATCTTCATTCCAAAACTCAGAATTTTTGGACCTTTTGTGAATTTTTTATAAACTTTTTATGATTTTTCATAAAAAAATAATTTTGGGTGTAAAACAACAAATTTTTTGGATTTCTTTATAGTCTTGGAAAGCTCTGGAAATTTCAATAAGGGTCTATTCTTTGTATTTTTATTTTGGATGCAATTTTTTTTCCAAAAATCAGATTTGTCTTGACTAAGTAACCCTCTAATATTAGTATTCAATTATCTTGTTATGGTTTTGGCTTTGTTGTTGGTTTTGTGAATGTGCAGAAAAAAATAAACACTTCAAAGGACAAATTGGATCTAGTGGACAAAAAATTTGTAGCTAAAGAAAGTCTAGGTGCACACATTCCATCTTTTATCTCTAATCATTTCTTGTCAACACACTTCAATTTGGGGCTTAAAACAAACATCTTGTTTGCAATCACACTTTGAAATTGGGCTTAAAAAGAACCATTGTCTTCCATCACACATTTTGGTTTTGGGTTAAAAAGAACAAGTGTTTCCATTGTTTTCTTACACACATTTTATTTATAAAAGGAAATTAACAACTCTGAGTTTGAATCAAGTGTGTGTGTCCTCCAAAACACCTCACTTGGTTCACTTTTGTCATACCCTTCTTAGGATACCTACTTGGAACACACACCCCTCCAAGGGATGATCTCAATCAAGGTGTGAATCCAAAGACACACCTCTTTGGGAGTTGAAATCTTGTCACTCTTGGCTAAGCCCCAAAGAACTTTATACCTTTGGGAAGTGAAGGTGAAGGGTGGGTTACCCCTTTCTCCCAGCTGTGTGGTAGGATTTTTCTTTCAAATCATCCCTATTCAACCTTGTGCATCCTAGCTTGAGACCTAATTGGCCATACCCACTTGACTAGCATTAGACTTGTTGTTGTGTATTTAAGTGTTTACTTAATCATAACATGAAAGATAAATTTATCACTGTGTTTGGTGTGTGTGTTCATGCATTTACATGCAAAATCTTGTGTTTTATATTTCCCAAGTAAAACTTCCAATGAACACTTTCCACATCATCCAAATCATCCAATCTTGTCATTCCACATCATATCTTAATCATCATCATCTCTTTAATCCAATCAACATCATTTTACACCATGAAAACATTAGAAGACATAGCACAAAATCTCATTCGCATACTTCATGAAGCTCAAACAAGCTAATCACCTTTAAGTCAACAAACCATTCAAGGAATCCATGACATGATCCAAAAACTTCAAACAAACCAATCACATAAAATGCAACAACTCATAGCACAAGCCCAATACCTCATGGCCACTTGTCAAATCCAACAAGCACAACATCAAGTCCAATCACGACATCAACAAATTTTACCTCAATCCTATGTGTCACCTATATCATCATATCAACCTCATCCATCCACATATCATGTTACCCCTTCATCAACCTATCACAAGTCTTCTAATGTCAACTCTTATCCATATCAATCCACCTTTCAACAACCATTATCCTATGAAACCCCTCTATCATCATCACAACAACAAATCATACCACAAAAAGTCCAAACACCATTACAACCTCAACACATTCAACCAAAATCCTATGTGTCACCTTCATCATCATGCCAACCTAACCCATCTACCTATCATTTCAATTCCACATCAACATATCCACCCATATCACAACAAGAGCCTTTCAATTCTCATGTTCCATTTGACAGGGGGAACGCCAATCTAGTTCATGCGATCTATAACTTTATCATACCACCATCCAATCAAATTCCTATCCCTAAGCCACCATGTCCTATTCCTAATCCATTGGCCTCTACATCTTCTAACCCATAAAACTCTTCATTACCCCCACCATCATCTCTATGCCCTAAATTCAAAAATTAAAAAATAAACCCTATGGCATTACCCAAATCCACCCATCCACCTACAAAGGATGTGACCCAAGGGCTACTAGAAAGGAATCAAACATTTCCATGTCATCCAAATCATATGTTTGAACCTATAAAAGAGTCTTCAAACACCATGCCCATTCTTACAACCCCTTCATGTAGTCTCCCCCTTGAGCCTATTCAAGAGTCTCCCCCATTGAGCCCAAGTCAACCTCCATCATGTCTCCATGTTATTGACCATCTAGAACATGTCAATCCTATTCAGGCATCATCCCCTTCCCCTTCCATTCAATAAACCCAAGAGTTATATCAAGAGTCTACTCCCAAGCATGTGGAAACATCAAGCCCTAGTCTTAATCAAGATCAATTCACTTTCATCCAACCTATCCATAATCTATATCTTTTCTATGATCAAGATGATATCCATAATGATGAAGAGCCTATCCATGAACAACTTGATCTTATACCCATCCATGAGAAAGATATTCCAAATACACCTTCACCTAGTCCTATCCATGATCCATCAACATCCACTTCCCTTGATGAGACATATGCCTCCCAAGCACACATAGAAGATCAAAAAAATACCTTGGATCTAAGTGAACACAACGCGAATAAAGATCCTAATGGTCCTCCATCACCCATTATTGACCCCATTGCAAGTCCTCCATAATATCCTATTGGCCTTTCCACCCTCATTCATGAATGTTCTTCCAATGAGGAACTTGTGTCTAGTATTCCACCTACACCTAGTCCCATTGTCCATTGCACACTCCAAAACATGAACCACCAAGGTAAAGGTTTAGACCTTCATGAACAAGGTATTTTGGAGCCCATCCATGTCAAATTCCCTCCATGCTCTTATAGCCTTGGCTATACACCCAAAGGACACCAATCTCAAGATGTTGGTACTTCCTCCATGCCTCCTAATTCCACTTTCCATCATAAATCCTATCATATGCCTAAAACATATGTTGTCATCACTCCATCATACTACAAATGTCACAAGCATGTGACCATACACCTTCCACCATCCACTTTTCCACCATTACTTCCAAATCCTAATATCGCTCCATCCACTTTACCACCATTACTCCTAGCACCTAATATCCCTACCATCCAATCCTCTTATCCATTTATCCATAAATACCCTAACATTCCTAATCATGACCAACAAATGCACACATTATCTAAACATGAAGCTTCCACTCATTCCACCTATCCCATGGGATTCAAAAGCAATAATTTCAATGCCTCTACCTATAAAGTAAAAAATCTTAAAATTTCTCATGCCTTAGGGCATCAATACAAAAAGTCAAAGAAAAATATATTTAAAAAGTTATATAAGCCTATACCTCCAAAAGTAAAGGCCAAAACTAAAATGGTTTGGGTCCCTAAGAAAAAGGAAAGCAAGTCAAATGGGGCATCTACATCACAAAAATCCCAACCATCCACTTCCATCTCACATTCCTACTTTATTCAAGAATCTCCTATTCCATCCCACAAGGAAAATAAAGATCATAAAATACTAAGTCTATGTGGGTACCTAAAGCACTTCATCACCCATCTCCTAAGCAAACATCTCCATTGCTTCCTACACCTTGTCCGCATCAAAAGCTTCAACATTTATCATAGTGTGTGCAACCATTGGTCATGGTTCCCTTCCATTTCACAACAATTCCACGCACCTCCATCTCCTCACCCTTCACTCATTATCCTACATATCTCCCCCACCACCTTCTTATGGTCCATGATTTCGGCTAAGCCTCCCCATTCATATTTTTCATAAGTCTCATATAATCCCGATCATCTTCCCTACATAATCCACATCATAATCCACTATTTTCCTCTAGAATCCACATCATAATCCATTATCTACCTAATCCATCTCCCTTTCATGTCATCCCTTACCAACATCTATGAGCATAATGGCATTTGACATGCTCCATGCGATGGCATCCATCTCTAATGGGACTATCACCTATCATGGAACTAGATGCTTGAGTCCCTCTCATCCATATTCCACCTCTTCTATTCAAAAAAGTCAAAAAGGTCAAAAAAGTCAAAAAAAGAAGTAAAGAGAAATCCCTTCATCCAACGGTGAAAACCTGGTAAACAGGTGCCTTGGATAAGTACCATGATGAAAACCTAGCAAAAAAGTGTCATGTGTAGGTTGATCTTCTATGTCACTTACACTTGGCGGCATGTTGTCTCATCCTATCAAATCATTTTTTTATCCTATCATATCCTATCTTACCATCTCCTATCCTACCATCTTTAGCCAGCATACATACCTATCATATTGAGTCCACTTATCCACCCTTCTCCTTTTGATCTTGATGAATATATAGGGGAAAAATGTTGAAACATGCTTTGTATATCTTTTGATATACCTCATCCTTCCAAACAAGCCTATCACTATCCTATTGTCATAAGCTTTGTCATGAAAAATCCTAAGTATTGTACCTAGAATGGGGCATGTTATTCCTATGCAACATAGTCTTTGGAGATCATATCCTTGCTTTCTTATGATTCATACATCCATTCCATTCACTATGACCTATCCTTTTTATCCATCCATCTACCATGAGCCTTTTATCCCTTATCCTATCACCCACCCTTGCACCTATACTTGGTTTTCCCCTTGTCATTGGTATCTAGCACAAAGGCTACCCAAATTTTCATCCATCGACACCTCAAAACATTTCAAAAATCCAAAAAAATCAAACATTTCAAAATCCAAAAAAATCAAAACATTTCAAAAATCCAAAAAAAAACAAAATATCCCCAAAAATACAAAAAAAAATGGAAAAAGGGTCCTAAAAAAAGATAGAAAAATAAAATAGCCAATCAAAATCCAAGCAATAAAATAAAACCAAATCATTTCTTCCAATCAATTCTTCAAATCAATTCAACATATCAATTCAACTCCTTCAAATCAATCTTCAAATTATCAATCAAACAATCCTCTAATCAAATCGCTTTGACGTAAATCACCCCAATCACATCAATTCTTCTATTCAATTCATCACATCTTTTCATCCATGTCAAATAATCTTCAATCAATCCAAGCAATAATCCAAATGCAAGTCAATCCTTATTCCATACCAATCAAGTCAATCAATCTTGCCAAATTATCCAATCACATCCTTTGGTCTTGATCCTAATCTTGTTGTAAACTCAATCAATCAAAGTCAGCTAGTCAATTAATCATTCATCCTTGTGTTGATCTAGCGATATGTCATTCCCCACAATGACAACACTATCATCATCAATCAAAATCAATAAATCAATCAATTACTCATCGATTTGTAGCTTGACAGGGGCAATACCTTGTTTGTTTTTGTATCATTTGTGCATGTTGGCTTGCTTTCTTGTGTGTGTTATCATTTTTTATCTTGCATTTTCATCAAATCCAAATTACTCCCAGCTAATATTCATATCTTGTATCTAGACAAGGTTGTATTACGCTGAGGCAGGAGACACATCGTCACCTTGGTCCTTATACCTTGGTGCCTCATGTCTAGTGTTACATCAAACATCATGGTTGTTCACTTTCTTGTAGCATAACGTATCTTTCATCTCCTTCATCCACTTCCTATCTTACATCACTCATCTTTTCCCTCCTTATCATTTCATTTCGAGAGAATACCCATGTTTGTCCAACTTGCCTATCCTCTCGAGGGGGAATCATCATCCCATCATCATCCTATTCTTATATCATCATCATCCCACTCTTATTTTGTCATCATCCTATCCTTCTATCATCATCCATTTCCCTCTATCCATACCTTATCTTCTTTGAAATGATGTTACTTGGCACAAAGCTCATTAGCTCGAACACACATTACAATACAAAATTAAGGCAACATTAGGATCATTTTAATATTAATTATTCCCAAATTAAGGAAAAAGGGATACTTTTTCTATTAATACATTTTGCCCCCACCTTAGTGAGAGTATGACCCCATGTCAAAATCACATTAAAGTAGACATTCAAGACAATTGTGTATGTAGTAATGACAAAGATACACAAATCTTACAACATCAAAGACCAAGAAGATAAAGCCTAGATTTTCCAACACGATGTGGAACACATCTAAGCTATCGGTTTATGCTCACTTTGGCATAGCAAAACTCTAGGCTGTCCACTAGCTCATTCTTCCAATAAAGTGGCTCAGTGATAAATTCGTGCCTATGCGTTGGCTCTCACTGTACAATGAGAAAGTCATGCCTATGTGTCTTCTCTCATCATACTAACCATACCAGAGCTATCCCTCTGATAACTTCAATAAGGTGCCACAAAATGAAATGAAACAAAGGGTTGGAAAATGAGAGAATCATATTAAGCTCCCATACCATATCAAAGCTATCCTCCTAACAACTTTAATAAGGCACAACAATACTATTAAATAGGCATAGGATAACTGAGAGGGGGGTGTGAATCAGTTGTCACAAAATTCCAACTTTAAACTTTAAAACTTATCAATTCCACAACCACACTATTTTGTTATTAAGTATGAGCATGAAACACAAATAATAGAAAGTAAATCAACACAATGAACACCATATTTTTATGTGGAAAACCCAATGAGGGAAAAACCACAGTGAGGGTTAACTCACAATATAAAGAGATTATAAAACCGAATACAAAGTCTCACTTCCAAGGGCCCATTGCCCAGAAGAGGACTCACTGTCCAAGTACAAAGGCTCACTACCTACAGAAAGGACTCGCTGTCCAATAGGGAGGCTCACTGCCTTGAGGAATCCAACAAAATGAAGAACTGCCACCTTAGCACACTTTCACACACTTCTGTTCTTATGATTTGTGGCTTACACTTCACATCACACTATCATTCAACTCTTCACAATTTGACTGCATTTATACCATCTTCAACCTTAGAACCTTTCTCCAAGGTTGGCCACAAAAAATTTATTTCATAAGTTCAAATTAGGTCAACAACTCAACATTATCATGGTGGAAAGGAATGGGAGTGGACCAATAAAACATTTAACCAAGACCAAAGATAAAATCTCTTGGATCAACCACATACTTCCTTAATTAAATTTTATTCTTCCAATGAAGTGTAAACACTAGATTGGCCAAACCTAATGAAAAAAAAAATGAACATTGATGTACACACTTCCCGACAAGAACATGACACGTGGATGCCAAAAAACAATTCATTATGCATAAGAATACATCTGCAACAAGTGAAACAAACTTCAACCACTGAACACTTTCCACTAGTCCATCTGGACTATGCAAACACACATAGTGACACGAAAACATGAATTTCAGACCACCAAACCTCAACCTTCTTTGCTATAACCCAGAGAACACCTTCACAAGACATATCCCAAATTTGCAAGATCTAAAATAAAACAACGAAGGATTGCATAGCAGAAATATTTCTCCCAGTTCACAGAAGACCAACTCTTCCAGAACAATTCACATATCGGTAAACATAACTTCCACATACCAGCAAACCAAAAGTTAAAACTTAGGAGATATCACTACAAGATCACCATTATCAAACCTTTATATTTGCACAAGTAGAGGATCAACACAAGAGAAACACAAAGCACATATCAGAGCACATTCTGAACACACTCAACATTCTAGCTTCTCTTCTTTATTAATTTTCTCAAAAGCACTTGGAAACACACAAATTTAGCACATCTACAATGTCATAAAGATAGCTCCATGTACTCACAACATCTCAGCAACATATCAACTATACATGTACAATCTGCAACATACTCAATTGTGTTGAAATCAATGACAACATTAATGACAACACCACCAAACTAGCTCATACTTGCAACAATCTCCCCCTTTGTCATTGATGGCAACACATGATGTGAAAAACCATCAAATACAACATCCTTCACAATATCCCGGGAGAACACCTCCTTTTCCTCTACAACTATTTTTCACATGACTTTCTCTCCCCCTTTGACATCAATGGAAAATAATAAACACTCTGATCACTCCCCCTTAGGAGTACACCTATTAAACTCATATTGCAACAATGAAAACCTTTTCTACTCCCTGTAAAAAGTAGACCCATTCATCTGTCCAGATAAATGAAGAATCTATGAGTTCACTAGACTGATGCACCTTCATGTGCACCTAGTTCAGAGGGCCAATGACCCCCAACCTCTCCCTAAGATGCTCAAAAGTATCTTTCGGAAGATCTGTAGTAAATATATCTGCAATTTATTCCTTTGTTGTCACATACTCCAAACTGAATTCATTCTCTAGCACCTTTTCTCTCAAGAAATGATATTTGAAAGATATATGTTTTGTTCTTGAATGCATAATTGGATTCTTTGAAATGTTTATAGAACTCATGTTGTCATAGAAAATAGGAATGGGCTTATCACATAATACTCCAATGTCTTTCAGAGTTTGCTTCATCCACAAAACTTGTGTGCAATAGTATGCTGCAACAATATATTCTACCTCTATAGTGGATAAAGAAATTGAGTCTTGTTTCTTACTCAACCAAGAAACCAATCTTCCACCAAGAAAGAAAGCACCTCCACTAGTACTCTTCTGGTCATCCACACAACCAACCCAATCTACATCAATATAAGCACTCAGGGTGAAATCAACACCCTTAGGATACCATAAGCGATAATCTGGTGTACCTTTAAGATATCTAAATATCCTCTTTACAATTGTAACATGTGCCTCTTTAGGATCTTCTTGAAATATGGAAACTATACATACTGCATGCATAATATCGGGTCTAGTAGCAATAAGATACAATAGTCCATCAATCATAGATCTATATTTTCTTTGATCAGTTTTAGTAGATTAATCATCTCTACTCAATTTACATCCGGTTACCATAAGAGTACAAACCAATTTGGAATCATTCATCCCAAACTTCTTCAATAGCTCTATTGCATACTTAGATTGTGAAATAAATATCCCTTTATCAATTTGATTCACTTGTAGACCAAAGCAAAAATTCAATTCACCAATCATGGACATCTCAAATTCTTTTTGCATCTCTTTAGAAATTTTTTTACACATGCCTTCATTTCCACCAAAAATGATATCATCAACATATACAACTACTATCAACATTTTGTTACCTTGTACTTTGAAGTAGAGATTGTTGTCAGCAGAGCCTTTGTTGAATCCTTGCTTTGTCAGGTATTTGTCCAATCTTGCATATGTAGCTCTAGGAGCTTGCTTCAATCCATACAACACCTTCTTCAACTTACACACTGTGTCTAGTTTGTCAAATAACTGAAATCCTTCACTTTGTTCTATGTACACTTCTTCCTCCAATTCACCATTCAAAAATGCTAGCTTGACATCCATCTGATACAGTTTGAAATCTTTTTGGGTAGAAAAATCCAAAAACATCCTAATAGGTTCCATTGTAGCCATAGGGGAAAATGTTTCAACAAAATCTATACCTTCAACTTGTGAATATCCCTTGCATACAAGTCTTTCCTTATTCCTTGCAACTTCTCCACTTTCATTCAGCTTATTCCAGAACTACCATTTTGAACCAATTACATTATTATTCAAAGGTCTAGGGATTAGTTTCCATGTTTGATTTTTTTTCTATCTACTGCAACTCTTCTTTCATAGCTTTCATCCAACCCTCATCTTCACATGCTCTACTCATAGACTTAGGTTCAATTTTAGAAAGTAGGCATAGATTTACATTAGCTGCTACTTTACTTCTTGTCTTCACACCTTCATTCTTATCTCCAATTAATCTGTTCCTCTAGATGATTCTTTTGTACATACTTAGGAGTCTTAATAGTAGGTTCTGGCTCATTCTCTTCTTCTTCTTCTTCTTCTTCTTCTTCAGTTTGCTCTTCTTTCTCTTCTTCTTCCTTCTCCTTATTCTCCTCAAGTACATGTTCATAGATAGGATCATTAGGTTCAACTTCACTCATCTCAATAGGTCTACGTATGTCTTCATCAAATTTCACATTAGCACTTTCAACAATCTTTCTCAATCTTTTATTAAAGCATCTATGTGCTTTTCTAGTAGTAGAGTATCCAACAAAAATTCCTTCATCACACCTAGCATCAAACTTTCCAAGATTTTCATCATCTCTTTTAATGTAACATCTTCTTCCAAATACCTTGAAGTATAGTCTTTGTGTTGTTGTTTCTAATCTAAACTATGTTAAGAACATAAACAAAAATGTGTATTGCCTCTCTCCAATACACGTTTGGTACATTTGATTCTTTCATCATGGTTCTCACAACTTTCTGTATTGTCCTGTTTTTCCTCTCAACTACCACATTTTTCTGCAGTGTTCTCAGAGTAGAAGACTGTCTCTTTATGCCATGTTGTTCATAGATTGTACTAAACTCATTAGAAGTGAATTCTCCACCTCTATTAGATCTCAAACATTTGATTTTCAAACTTACTTCATTTTACACTCTTGCTTTGAATACCTTAAAACTATCTAGAGACTTAGTCTTTTCTCTAAGAAAAGCAACCTACGTCATTTGATTATAATCATCAATAAGAAGCATGAGATACCTATCACCATTCAGGCTTCCTATTCTAGTTAGACCATAGAGATCAGTGTGAGGGTATGTGCAGGATCATCATGGAAAAATAGGCCCTTAAGTGGCAAAAAATTAGAAAAAATAGAGTTAGGAAACTTGACATAAAAAAATTGAATAAGCTATCTATATTATTTCAAAAATGTGTAAGAATATAATTTGTAGCAAATTGAATATAGTTTCTAAACTACTAGGTTTGTTTATTTTATTTTAAATCTATTTGGTGAAAATTTGAAATTTCAATATAGTAGTACTTAAATTTTAGGGAAAAAATAAGAAGTAGGTGTCTATCTGACCACCCTAACCACAATAAAATGATAATATTTTTTTATAATATTTTAGATATAAGAAGAGGATTCATGTCCCAATGTGATGCATATTTTTTTGTAATTTTTTTCCAAGTAAATAATTAATTATGATTTTTTTATTACAACTTTTAAAAAATAAAATTTTTTGTATGTCTAACCACCTTAACTTGGTCAAAACTTCATGAAATTCATTTTTTTTTTTTTAATCCTATAGTATGAAAAGAATAGAATGTGACGCATGTTTTGGATTCAAAAAATGTGATACCTTTTGAAAGATATAGATGTTTTTCAATTAGCCTATCAATCAGGACTTTAGTTGTAATTCAAATAGAAAATAAATAATAATTATTTATAAAATTCAAAGTAAAGCATAATTTATATTAGTGGAAAGCTGAGAATACCATTTAAAAACCCTTTTCGTTTCATCAATTTTGGGTAAAAAGAAAGTCGTTAACCGCATACCCTACAAAAACCCATCATATCACCACTTTTTGGCCCATCATGATCCTGCACATACCCATGAACTAACTACAACATTCTGGTAGTAGAGTGCTCTTTTCCTTTAAAGTTGGATCTTGTCTATTTCCCTAATCGACAACTTCTACAAATAGTATTAATAGGTCTTGCGATTCTAGGCAACCCTTGAACAATTTCTTTTGAACTGATTTTGACCAGATTATCAAAGATTACATATCCCATTCTTTGGTGCCATAACCAACTTTCATTGACTTGAGATACAAGGCATTGACCATCAACTCCCTTAAGATGATAGATGTGTCCATAAGTTCTCCTTCCAGCAACAACCATATCTCCAATTTTGGATCCTTTTCTAATTTCATAGGTATTATTCTAAAACACAAGTTTAAAACTATTGCTACACATCTGACCAACACTAAAACGGTTATGCCTCAAACCCTTCACATAATTGTTGATGGTCAAAATGGCACAACAGTTAAACAAAATAATGCTATTATGTTTCTCCTGAAAGAGAAAGATAACACATGGATATCTTAGCTCCCAAGGTCTTTATAGTTGGGTCTCAATTGTGTTGATGTCCCTTAGTGGTCAATGTAGCAGTAATGTTCAAGGGGCCTACTGGTGTGAGCTTCTGGATTGTTCTAAGATCAGGCATGAATTTAGACCTACTCTAACTAGGGGTTTTAAAGAAATATAAAAAGACAGACCAGAGTTTTAAAACAGAAAAGAATGATAATTCACCTATCTTAACTAGACTTGTTATCTTTCAAGGATTTCCTAAACTAAAACTGTAGAACGAAATTAACTTGTGATTGACACACAGTTTCATTCGTTTATAGTGCTGATTTCAATAACAGATTACAAGTTATCATTTAAACAAAACATTAAAGTAAGACCTCCATCCTTGAAAGATTCTCAAATCAAATGATTAAACCAAGATGAACAACATTCTGAAACACAACATGAAGTAGATTTTAATCTGGTTGCTTCTACTATTAGTGAAACAGATAAGCAACACTTACAAAGCTGGCACAATCACCACTGTACAGAAAATCTGTGATTCCAAATTGTTTCCATTTACACTAAGAAAACTAAAAAAATACATTGGTCCATTCTAAATCTAACTCCTCTAAAAAACAAAAGAAGGTCCCATTACAAAAGAATCAGGATCAGCTTTTGTCTCCTCTATCTCTTTCATTCTAATCCTACTGGTTCTTTTCTTAATTCTAACCTAGAAGTTCTAACTATCGAAGTTCTCTATCTACCACTTTTCTAACCCTTTACAAAGAGGAAAGAATGCATTATATAGAGGATGTACCAAAGAGAATGCATTGTCCCCCTCACATCAGGGTTTACAAAATATCTGCTTCTAGGAGAGTCAGCCCTCAGATCTTTCTGAAGAGTCTCAAAGCCGCATTCAATGTGAAACCCCGCTGCCCATGTTGATGAAAGATAGTTCTAGGAAAGATTTGTAGATCTTTTGCAGCTACAACATTAACTCCTCTGTCTTCGTGTCCATACTCAAACTCTCTTGCAATCCGCCTTGAATGCTCCAAAATTATTTTGCCATTAATACTGATCTGCCTCTCGCCAGTGGTTGCTATAGCTATCCCTGCGAGTCATGGTTGTTTCTTTGCTTCGGCCTCCTTCATGTCCTGGACCTTTCTGCACGTTGATCGACTTCCAGAAGTGTCATCGGGCCTCCCTTTAGGTCTGAACATCATCACCAGAGCCGATCCATCAGCTCATGATCTCATAATGAATACATGTTGTTTGCATTCTACAAATTTCCTTCACAGGAATAGTCAATTAGTCAAACTGGGCCAATGAGTCACTCTTTTAGTTTCCTCTAATTGGTTGGTCATATGCCACATGAGCTTCTTAGGCAGTCAAAGGTGGTCTGAATGGCATCTCATGTCGGTGAGACACCACCAGTGTCTCCCCAATGTGATTTCATCCTTCAGCAGTTATCGACATAGCGTAGACCAGTCGATGAGACCCTTCATCGAGATTTAGAAGTCACATCGAGCTCATTTTTATGTCAGGAAGACAATCCTATTTCAGGCAGACCTTACCTCAAACTCCTCTTCTCTTATCGAGCCTACCTTGTTGTCGGCAAGACTCCTACGTTTTGCTGAGACACTCTGGAGTCGCCCAGACATTTCGCCGAATGCACTTGCTCTCGCCGAAGGCACATCCTATCGGCGAGACATCTCCTAATCGCCGAAACCTTTTAGCGATGAAATCTTGCTTTGTCAATGCCATTTCATTCATTGAGACTCTGATGGATCGGCAAGACTTATGCTGATATTACCTCATGTTGACAAGACCTTTTCGGTCGGTGAAACTTTATGCCGACTGAGGCTTTCTTTCACCGAGCCCTAAGCACGTCAGCCAGACTTTATCTCCTCGGCATGACATCACATCGAATCCCTATACTCTCGGCAAGATACCATGCTTATCATCCAGACATCCTGTCGAAGGAAAAATTATGGCCAAACTAAAACCTTCGGTGGGGACTTCTTCTTTTAGGCAGACCTATGGCAATATCTCTTCCATGTCGCCGAGACTCTAGCACATCAGGTAGACTTTATGCCAAAAGTGAACCACTCCCCCCGAAGACATAACTCTCACCAACAGGATTTTTTTTTCTGCCCTAGTCGGTGAGACCTGAAGATTTTGGCAAGACCATACACCGAAGACATAACTCTCGCCAAAGTGTTAGCCCGGTTCTTGCTAGTTGGTGAGACTTAAAGCCTTTGTCGAGCTCTTTCTCTGAAGGAAAATTTCATGCCGATGGGAAACTCCTAGTCGTCGAGATGATGACTGATGTCCTACCCACATGTGTTTGCATGTGAACTCCGCTCACTATGACCTCTCTGGAGTCTTGCCGATAGGAAACCAAACGCCTATCGACAAAATGCACTAGTAGTCGGCAAGACATCTGCAAGGTCTTGCCGAATTTCTTCTTAGAGGAAAATTGTGACCAATTGGACTGAGGAATGCATCCCAACTGAGCTCCCTTGACAAATATCATCATGTGTGCAATTTAATCCTGCAAAAAGAAAGGTCTACATTAGCACTCAGGGGAAAATAAAACACAAAATATATCATAATGAAATCCATTATTGCTTGTGATTATTTCATTGAATCCTTAGCAAGAAGAAAACCAACTCAAGCTGAGACAGGACTAAAATCAGATCATACAGAACAAAAGATAAAACACGGAGAAATAGAAGAACTCCCAAAAGCAAAGCAAATAGCAGAGGCAAAGAAACCAAAAGAGAAGGGGGGACCCATTTTGTTCCAAATCAAAATGGGATGGTTATGCAAGGAATAATAGTAATATATATCATTAGTACTGTGCACTCCATTAAAACTAATTGAACCTTTCCCACAAATCTTAGCTCTTGAATCATCACCAAAAATGACTAAAACACCATCATACTTTTGAAGTTTAGTAAACTTACTCTTATCTCTGGTCATGTGATTAGAACATCCACTATCAATTACCCAGTAGTCTTCATCCTATCTTGCATGAAAGGTGGTAACCAAAGTACCTTCCATCCTATTCCTCTTATTCTCCAGAACCTTCTTTCTTACACATTTTTTAGGGTTAGCAGATATAGATTTACTTTTCAAAGCTAAGAATAAGCATTCACTATCATCAACCTCATTTTCAGATTCATCATTAGAGATTGAGACTTCTTCTTTAACATAGTACAACTTTTATTTCTTATCCTTCCTATCCTTATCTTTCTAATCCATGTTCTTCTTATGTATAGCTCTATTCAGACATCCTAAAGCATAATGACCAATATTACCACAACTGAAACATTTAAAGGGAAACATACTTGTATACTTTCTGGTACCTTTCTTCAACTTCCAAGTGAATTTCACTTCCAACTCATCTGAACCATCACTCTCCAGATCATCTTTAAACTTCATTGCCTTAAATTCCATCTCTGTCTTTTCTTCCTTCTTTTCTTCCTTCCTAAACTTTATCATCTCAAATGCTTGCAAGGTGTTGAACAATTGTTCTTTAGTATACTTCATAGGATCATACATCTCTTCAAAAAATGAGATCTTATCACTATAGCAATTTGGTAGGGTGATTAGGATCTTCCCAATAATATCTTCATTGATCAGCTTTCCCCCTTGATTCTTAACTTCATTTGCTGTCATCTCAACCCTTTGGAAATAGCTTGCAAACTCTTCACCTTCTTCCATTTTCAAATTCTAAAATGTTTTCTTTGCCGCTAGCTTCTTTGTCAATTTTACTCTTTCATTTCCTCCATATAGTTCTTCCAACTTCTTCCAAACATCATAAGTAGTATCTAAAGAAAGAACCTTAGTTCGGTTAGTTTTAGATAAGGCACTATAAATAGCATACCTCACTTTCTCATTCTCCTCATAAGCATAAACCTCATATGTAGAAGTAGAACCATTCACCGAAGGAGTATACTTTGTCTCAATAGCCTTCCAGGTCTTGTAACCGAGAGAAACAATATATCCTCTCATTTGCACTTTCCAATCACTGTAATTAGATCCATCGAACATAGGGATTTCCAACTTATGCACCATCAGATCTTCCTTAAGCGGTTAAGCTCTACACCAAGGAACCAAAGCTCTAATACCAATTTTCAAACAGGTGTAGGACAATTGAGAAGGTAGGGGTGAATCAATTTTCAGAAAATTCTAACTTAAAACTTTAACACTTATCAATTCCACAATCACACTATTCTGTTATTAAGTATGAGCATGAAACACAAATAATAGAAAGTAAATCAACACAATGAAAACCAAATTTTTACATGGAAAACCCAATGAGGGAAAACCCACGGTGAGGGTTAACTCATAATATAAAGAGATTATAAAACTAAATACAAAGGCTCACTTCCCAGAAGAGGATGTTGGACTCAAGGAACACTGAGAGGGGGGGTGAATCCGTGCTCAACAATATTTAAATTTCAATCCAAATCTTAAACCATTTACAACATTTAAACAAAAGTAAAGATGCAAGCACATGAAGGAAACAATCAAAACACCATAACACCAATATTTTTACATGGAAACCTTGTTAGGGGAAAAACCATGGTGGAGGCTAATCCACAATTTATACTTTGTTAAAAGTATGAAGAAAAAGGGGAATGCACATGCATTCAGGCACACTGCCTAGAGCTCACTACTCAAAATTAGGAAGGTTCACTACCTTACAACATATTTGGATTAGAACAAAGAGTTGAACTAAGAAAGTAGCATCTAAAAATGCCTGGTTTCAGTTCCGGTGAGGCTCATAGATCATATTCTAGACCTTTTGTTTGATTTTGCACTTCACTCTACTCTGCCTTAATTCACTTCACAACAATCCTCTTTTGAAAAAGTGAAATTGTGCCAAATAACTCAACAACCCTTCTGACATTCAAAATATACTTCACACACTCACCTTCACTCTTTTACAATGAATTAACTGATCTCTTATATATATCCACT
This sequence comes from Sequoia sempervirens, assembly GCA_007258455.2. Classification (NCBI taxonomy): domain Eukaryota; kingdom Viridiplantae; phylum Streptophyta; class Pinopsida; order Cupressales; family Cupressaceae; genus Sequoia; species Sequoia sempervirens. Next base: position 760,731,972 of record VDFB02058242.1, on the reverse strand, counting down.
ATCAAATATTTAGTCGCTTCATGTCGGCTTTAGCAAAATAAAAATATTTTCCAATAGTGGGCTCAATCCACATTTAATATTCGATGCATACCCATCAAAGTCAGCCACGACATAGCTAGGACCAAAAAAAAATCTTCAAGCATATGATACCTTAATTAATTATACCTTGAATATCCACAACATGCCATATTCACTAAGTCGGCCACCGTGAGCTAATAAATAGAAAATCATCCTGCCGGATCTCTTAACTTATACACTGATTAATGTGACATCACAAAACTTAACAATATGATAATATAGATACTTAAAAACCTTCCCCAAGATCCACAACTCAAAATGATAATCCGGTGAAGCATATAGATCAACATACTAATCAGATACCTTGTTCTTCATTCTCACTTCTGGTAATACTCTGTTCTTTACTCTGCCTACCGGTATGGAAAAATCCTGATCTATGGACCAGAATAATGACTTAGGTTGCCATCAATGACAACACTAGAAGCCATATGCCAACAATCTCCCCCTTTGACATTGATGAAAACACTTATTGAAAAATGACTCGGTGTTAGAACCAATATGATTACACTACTAGAGTTCAAAATTTCAAAACACAACTCCCCCTCAGAATGATAAGGCATTTTTCATTGCTCTCTCTCCCCCTTTGAAATCAATGACAAACATATTTTGGATCTCCCCACTTGCTAGTTCAAAAATTGGATCAAAATTTGAAGAAATACAACTGCTACTCGAGTTAGAAAATTATCTTGTACTTATCTTTCATTTCCAGAAGAAATTTCCTCCAAGCTTCTACTGAAATCCCAATGCTTAAGATCAAGTTGTTGTTCACATATGTCTGGTTGATAATCTGGATGAGAGATTCCAAAATTGTGATTGCCTCTTCTAATTTCTCTCCTTTCCTCAAAACCTTAATTAACTGCTCCAGTCTGCATTCAATTAAATCCTTCACTTTTCAAAAGGTGTCCACAAGGTTGTTTCTGGTGAATTGAACTTTTGTATGCTCAGACATCAACTCTTGAATCCTTTTCTTGACTGTACCATCCTAATCCTGAAACATGTTATAATCCTAACCAATCTTGTTCAACTTAGTTTCAATCCGCTCCAGCTTATATTTGTATCTCTCAACTACATGAGGCCAATGAAGACAATAGTTGTAGATGTTATTTGCTATATTTATGCATTACCTCAACTCATTCATTTTCCTTTTTAGTTTGGTAAGAGATAACCTGAACTACTCCTTCAGATGTAAAATTATTTCTCCCTCTTTCTTGTCCTGGGACTAGAGACCATGGCTTCTTTAATGCACTCAATCATCTCTTCAAGAAACACATTCTACAAAATCTCCAATCCAATCTTATTGTGCACAAAATAAGTACTTAGTGTGCTCTTGATAAGGTCCTACTCATATAAGGGTCTACTAGACCATATGTTAGCAATTTTCTACATCCCATCCTTCTCCTAAACAAGTTGCAGTATCTTTAGTTTGGATAAAACACATCCTTCTTCACTTCCTTCTGCCATTACTACATCCAGTTCAACTAATTTTGGTTCTTCCCTTGGAGTGTACTCATCAGATTCATCATCTATTATGTCCACAATCACTTATTCTTTACCTTTTCCTTCAATTTTTGGAGTCTTATGTGCCAGAGGAGTGTAAACAACAATGTCTTGTGCTCTTTTCTTCTTCCTCTCCATCTCACCAGAAGAGGATTCAACTTCAAGTGCTCTTACTAGAATGGAAATGCTAATTGTTCCAAACTTCCCTAGCAATTCTTTAAAGAAATTTTCTTTCTCTTGCTTACAATTTTTCAAAGTACTAGAATGTTCAAAAATTTGTTTACAAACTGGTTCATTCTCTTTCCATACAACATTATTGATCTTTGGCAAGCAATTCAGAAAATACATCACAAGACATATGACCAAGTTACCAAACCTGAAGGGGTAATTTTCCTCCCTTGTTAGTTGCACATTTTCCATCAATTGATCTTTTAGCAATCCACACAAGTCAAAATCTTGATCCTCCATTATCATTTTATGAGAGATGTAAACTGCACCTGCCAAAGTTGTACCTTCCCTATTTCTAAAAAAGATTTTGCATGAGATTCCATGCACAATGTATCTTGTTATCGGATCTTTCATCGTCAAAGTTATCAAAGCCCTTTGATTTGTAGTTACTCAGGTTAGGGTTTCAAATTCTTTGTTCCTAATCGACTTCATTTTCAATATATCCCCAACATTGCATAATCTGGCTAGATTCCAAATCACCTCTTTCGAAATGAGATATGGTTTATCCATAGTTAGAATGTCATTATTCAATCTATTTAGGATAAGCCTAACGACTTTTGCGTTATCAAAATAGGGAAATTCACTCCAAATGTCCAAAATTTTGTGTTTCAACCCTTCAAGCCATTTCAATTCATCGGCCGACAGCATATTTCTCACATCCTTAATCTTCTCACTACTATATTAATCTAAATTCACCATTCCTTTGATTTGCTTCATTTTCCTTTTTTTACCGAACAAGTTTCTACCAAGCACCAAATTAAGTGAGAATTCTACAAGCAACTGAAATACCTGATGAATTTGTCGCTGAATTGACTTTACTCCTTTAAAATTCTTCTATAGATGCTCTCCTTATATTCTTCTTCAATGCAAGGTGACAAATGAGGGTTCCAAATACCCTTTTATAACTCGCACACCTAAATTTTTTACTGCATTAAATGTTTTTCCTTAGGTGTTCTAGATACTCTGTTTTCTTAGACAACAAAAGAAGGATTCATCTGTAGACCTTCTAATTCTCAATTTTTTGCACAAGTGATCACCGATACATTTGTAAACTATTAGCACAACTATTGATAATTTCCTACGTTCTGGTGCCAACTACTGACAAGGGGACATAGGATTTTCTTGAAAAAACTCCCCCTAGGCCAATGCCTAAGATCAATTTCCAGAGGAATTACCAGAAGAAAATTTTGGTGTGGGCTTATTTCCTTCATCAGACTCACTCTTCCTTACCCATGTTTTCTTCATCTAATCTCTTATTTCTTCCACAGTCACTTTCCCTTTTCCTTTATCATCTTTCTGTGAAATTTTGCCTTTGTATACCAGACCTCTTCTATCCATATTTTTGATCCTGCAGAATCTTGTAATGTGACCAAATCTGTCATAATTGTAACACACAAGATTTCATTGTCTAGACCATTCATTCCATTGATTTCCTCTTGATCTACATTGATTAGCAATATTCCCAAATATTCCATAGGTTTAGCATTTAACATTTCTTACATTAATAGACATACTTTTGCATTCAATTGACTTATGACCAAACTTATTAAAAATAAAACACTAACTAGGAAATGATGGACTACTTGAATTTATTTTACTTCTACACTGAGAAGCCATATGACCAAATTTATTACAATCAAGGTAGTGACCATTAAAATTTTGAGCATTGGGTTGTCTTACCAGAGACCTTCTGCCTTTGTTCATCTGATTTCTTTGTCTGCAATCCTTATGTTTAGATCTAGAGCTTTCTCTCTTCTCATATCCAAGACCTCGCCTGTCATTTGCCTCCTTTTGTCCTTTAGTCATCTCATCAAGCTTAGTAAAACTAATCCTAAACTTCTCCTTGTATTCATTTGTAGTAGTGAGTTCATCTATGAGAATAACTATCTTTCTTTCAAGCTCTTGTTCATTATTTATGGATTGTTGTTCAATCTCTAGCTAAATGAATCCACTATTAACTTTGTTGTATTCTTTAGATCTTTCTTTTATGAACTATTCTAGATTCTCCTCATTCTTCTTCCTTTCTTCAATATCCTTAGCTTTATCACCATTGATTCCATCTCAAGCTTTAGAGAAGCATTGTCTCTAGCAAGCTTTTCACATTCTCCAGTTATTTCTTTTAGGGTCTGATTCAGGTGAACATCTTCCAAGCTTTTACTTTCTTTCTGATTCAGCTAATCATGTAGTTCCTTCCTCTTTTCTCTTGACTCATTGATTTTATCCTTCAATTATTGAATGAATTTTTCAGCATCCTCAATATTTTCTTTTAATTCCAAGACTTCTACTTTAGACTAATCAAGATCATAAAGTGCCACCAAAAGTTGCTGTTGAATATCACCAGTGTCCATTGCATTCCAAGATCCACCTCAAGTTGTTAAAATTCTGCAAAGGAACCTTGCTCTAATACCAATTGTTGGAGTCAAGGAACACTGAGAGGAGGGATGAATCAACGTTCAACAATATTTAAATTATAATATAGATCTTAAACCATTTACAACATTTAAACAAAAATAAAGATGCAAGCACATAAAGGAAACAATAAAAACACCATAACACCAATATTTTTACATGGAAACCCTGTTAGGGGAAAAACCACAGTGGAGGTTAATCCATAATTTATACTCTATTAAACGTATGAAGAAAAAGGGGAAAGCACATGCATTCAGGCACACTACCTAAAGCTCACTCCTCAAAATTAGGAAGGATCACTACCTTACAACATATTTGGATTACAACAAAGAGTTAAACTAAGAAAGTAGCATCTAGAAATGCCTGGTTTCAGTTCTGTTGAGGGTCATAGATTAGATTTTAGACCTGTTGTCTGATTTTGCACTTCACTCTACTCTGCCTTAATTCACTTCACAACAATCCTCTTCTACACAAGTGAAACTATGCCCAATTTCTCAACAACCCTTCTGAAATTCGCAATATACTTCGCACACTCACCTTCACTCTTTTACAATGAATTAACTGATATCATATATATATCCGCTATCAAAGATTTAGTTGCTTCATGTCAACTTCAACAAAATAAAAATATTTTCCAATAGTCGGCTCAATCCACATTTAATATTCTATGAGTACCCATCAAAGTCGGCCATGACATAGCTAGGACCAAAAAAAAGATCTTCAAGCATAGGATACCTTAATTAATTATAGCTCAAATATCCGCGACATGCCATATTCACTAAGTCAGCCATCATGAGCTAATAAATAGAAAACCATCCTGCCAGATCTCCTAACTTATACACTGATTAATGCGACATCACAAAACTTAACAATACAATAATATAGATACTTAACAAACTTCCACAAGATCCACAACTCAAAATGATAATTCGGTGAAGCATACATATCGACATACTAACGGATACCCTATTCTTCATTCTCTCTTCTAGTAATACTTTGTTCTTTACTCTGTCTGCTGGTATGGAAAAATCTTGATCTGTAGATCGAAATAATGACTTAGGTTGCCATCAATGACAACACTAGAAGCCATATGCTAACAAAGGACTCATTTTCCAAGTACAAAGGATCACTGCCTATAGATAGGACTCACTGTCCAATAGGGAGGCTCACTACCTACAAATACAAAAGAGAAGAAAAGATCCACCACAACAATCAACACACATCCACAACTTTGATTAAAGTATTGTAGAAACCTTCAGCTCACTTCCTTTAGGAATCTAACACAATGAAGAACTTCTTCCTCAACACACTTTCACACACTTCTACTCTTATGATTTGTGGTTTACTTTGTCACTTTGCATCACACTATCATTCAAATCTTCATAATTCAACTTGCATTTATACCATCTTTAACCTTAGAACCTTTCTCCAAGGTCTACCACAAAAACTTTATTTCATAAGTTTAAATTAGGTTAAAAACCCAACATTCTCATGGTGGAAAGGAATGGGAGTGGACCAATAAAACACTTAACCAAGACCAAAGATAAAATTTCTTAGATCAACCACATGCTTCCTTAATTAAATTTTATTCTTTGAATGAAGTGTAAACACCAGGTTGGCCAAACCTAATGAAAAAATAAATGAATATTTATGTGCACACTTCTTGACAAGAAGATGACACACAGACACCACAACATGATTCATTATGCATGAGAATACATTTTAGATTCCTCTAGATACACCCACAAAAAGTGCAACAAACCTCAAACACTGAACACCTTCCATCAGTCCATTTGGACTGTACAAACACACACAGTGACACTGAAACATGACTTCTAGAACACCAAACCTCAACCTTCTTTGCTATAACCTAGAGAACACCTTCACAAGACATATCCCAGATCCGAAAGATCTGAAAGAAAATAGTGGAGGACTATGGAGAAGAAACATTTCTCCCAGTCCACAGAAGACCAACTCTTTCAGAACAATTCACATACCGGTGATTGTAACTTCCACATACCGGAAAACCAGAAGATAAAACTTAGGAGATCTCACTACAAGATCACCATTATCAAACATTTAGATCTGCACAAGCATAGGATCAACATAGGAGAAATGTGAAGCACATACCAGAGCACATTCTGAACACACTCAACATTCTTACTTCTCTTCTTTATTAATTTTCTCAAAATCACTTGGAAACACACCAATTCAGCACATCTACAACATCATAAAGATAGCTCCATGTAATCACAACATCTCAATAGCATCTCAACTATACATGTACAATCTGTAACATACTAAACTGTGTTGAAATCAATGACAACATTAATGACAACACTACCAAAGTAGCTCATACTTGCAACAAATGCTAGGCAAGGCTCCATAAGAAAGCAAGTTTTGTTATGCTAGGTGGCCTTGTATTAGGGTTTCCAGCTTCACAAGGTTGGAAAGATGTGTTATGCCAAAAACTTATGAATATTATATATAGTTTTTTGTTTAAGGGGATCTTGGTTCATTTGTGTAATGTCTTCTTAGGGAGAATCATGCCTAATATCTCCAAGAGAGGACAAGTCAAGAGTAAAAGATTTATAGCTTAGGGAATGCAGTGTGTCACATCACCACTAAGAGGAAAGTCATACGCTAAGAAATATCACACTCTTGGAGGACATCAAACCCAATGACACCACCAAGAAAAAGACACATCACAAGAAAAAATAAAATCACACCATGAAACATACAAAATGTTGAAAGATATCATCAATGTATGCCCCCACTTTAAAGTAGTTGCCACACCATTGCTGTGAGAAATTGCTTTAAAGTAGCCAATGTTTACTCCCAAGACATGAGATCTTGCTTGGAAATCCCTATGCCAAGTCATATGTTTTTGAAATAAAGCTACATCATGAAAAAGGAGGGAGGGGTTACCCCCAATAATACGTAAGGGAATATGGATTCGAGGTCAATCGTTCTTTGCTACAATGTTATTTTAGAGCTCGAAGATATCATTATTCCCCAAATACTCATATAACTAGAAGAATGACACATAAAGAGAAAAAAAAAAAGAAAACAATTTTAGAGTCAACATGGAAGAGACCTAAATGTATTGATTCCTTGCATCATCTCCAAAATGAAAACACAAGACAACTGAAAAAGGATAAAATATTATGATGTATAGAAGAATGCAAATACAAATAAAGGAATGGACAAAAGAGAGAGAGATACATCAAATGAACAGCATAGGGAATCACATTACACACATTCAATCTCATAAAGAAACATGAAAAATAAAACATTAAGCAAAAGACTAGTAAGGCGCATTGATGCAAGTATAGAGGAAGAAACCAACACCTTCAACAATCTTAATCAACTAACTCAAAACATCTCTAACTCACCTTCTTTTGACACACTTATTCAAGTATATTTCCCTCAAGCATCAACCAAGATTAGATTCATTCACTACTGTCCTTAAATACATACCATCACACTTTTTCTACAAACTTTAAATTTTTTCTTCAAAGTCATAACCAAATAAAATTAATGCATAAGTCACCTTCATTTGAGTTAGAATAACAATATCAAATACTTCACAATGTTTTCCCTTTCATTTTACCATTAAATCTTTATGACTGTCCTAAATGTGAAACAAAGTCAATTACATCTACAAACCTCAACCTTGTTTTTCAAGACAAGAATAACTAACACAACATTTGAGGCACCCTTCATAGAGTAAATACAACATGACTACACCTTTTAGGAACAAAGACCACTTATATAGATCAAAATTCCTTCACAAACTGCTTACCAGACTTGTAGGTCTAAAAGAACATTTGTCAAAGTTTTTCCCACAAACTATCCACTGAAACCCAAGAAAAATATTATATTTTAATATCTATTATGAATTCCAAATACATATTCAAAATGGTGTATTGAGTCTTTCAAAACCCATGCATCGAAGCTTGTTCTTTCAGTCAATAATTAGGCCTATTTAGACCTTGGTAAAATAGGGTTTATTGCTTTTGCTACCTCCAACACCAAAATATCACAACCAATACTTGGAATACTCTTTATTTAACCTATACAAGGTTAATAGACCACCCAAGGTTCATTCTCATAGCCAGTTTTATAAACCCTAAATGAAAACCCTCTTGAACTCTATTTTTTAGCAGACTGTACCCAGATTTATAGACATAAACTTCAATTCACCATGCCTTCATCATGTCATTTTGACCCAAACCATTTATAATATGAAAGAGAATGTATGGAAGACTACTTTCACCAAAAATAAGGAGATTCTAATGAATACAAAAGGAGAAATTACAATTTGTCATTCACTATTTACCCTAGGTTAGGGCATTGGCAATTTTATGAGAATCTACAATAATTTACTCAAATTAGAACTAAAATGCATGAAACAAAATGGGAATGGAAGGTGATTGGCTATAGAATCATTTACAAACTCTTAAACCTCCATGTGAGCTCGTAAAATGGCTGTATAGTTCCTAGAAATGCAAAGTTTCTGTAGAAAATGATTAAAATTAGATATTTTCTTTGAACTCCTTTATTCAATCACCCTCGAAGTTACAATGCATACCAAAGCCTTTTTAAAGGAAATAAAACTGACTTTTAATCTTATAACTACTTTTAAACAACCTAAAAGCCTAAATTTCCCTTCAATTTCCTAATACAAATTTTACATAATTGTGTAATTTTATCAATATTTGTTGACAACTTTACATTTTTCACATTTTTTTGCAAAATATGACTCTAATACATGAGAAATGACTTGAAGAACCCTAATATAATGTTGGAACACCAAAATTTAATCAACCTATCAAGTTTTACATGATGGAATCAAGCTATTGCAAAGGTGCTCCTACACCACACATGCGAGTCAACCTATAGTAGGTTGTCTGTATCCCAATCTTAATAAGTATATATGGAAGGAAGACAACTAGCCAAAGGGACAACAAAAAGTGCCGAACTAGGAAACATACCAAGTTCAACACTCTTTTTAGGAAAATTGTCATTTAAGTTCACGGAAGAGGAGAAAAATGAATTCAACTCATTATGCACTTGTCCATCAATCATTGCAATATCAATGTCATCGCCTAAAATAAATCACAATAGGAGGTCGAATGATAATGTCTCTAGAAGGTTCTTTTTTACGTTGCGGTGAGGGTATAGAATCATCATGCATTGCTTTAGACAAGTTTAGATTTTTTTTTTGATGTTTCTCTTTTCTTCTTTAGTTTTTAACATACGAGCAATAGCACGACATCTATGCCTACGCTCTCTAGCATTTCAATTTCATTTCAATTTGTTGTCAATTTGGGTTTGTGTTGGAGTGGGATAGTCAACCATAGGTTATTTTCTTCCCTTAGGGGAGGAATGGAAGGAACCATAGGAGGTTGTTCAACCACTTTCTCTTTAGCTTTGTAAACTTGTTTGATCTTAGGAGGCACAACAAGATTGTTTTGGTTATCTTGTGGTCTCTTATAGGAAATGGTAGGAGGATTTGTCATAGGTTGTTGTTGGGTATTTGGTAGGGATTTTGGTTCAATCATAGTTTCATCAAGGATAGGTGGCTTAATCATGGGTTGTGACATGTTTCTAAGGAACAATTTTTCTATGTGCTTTTCCTTAAACTTTTGATATGATTTGAAAAAGTATTCCTCACTAGGTCTAATAAGTTCAATAGGCTCAGGCCAAAATAAATCCAATGAAAAGTTCCCATGGGAAGACACATGATTAAAGTCACTATGGTGCACAGTAAATATTTCATTTCCAAAGGGAAAATTTAAAAATTTATGCACACATGGGATGATGGTGAATGAGGAATTTAATGTTTTCAATCTAACTTTTAAAGGCAGATTTATCGAGCCAATTGTAGGGTAAGAAAAACCATTATGCATTTTGATCCATGCTTTTGGTTTGTCATATGTATCTTGATAAAGTTAATGCACAAATAGGAATTCTTCAGTGATCACATTCTCTACACAAATGGGATCATTTAATATCCCATTGGTAGGATTTTCATTGATTCTTCCATCTATGTAAAGAGACCATCAGGCGCATGTTTGATTATGTCATTTTGTGAGAATGAAATATTAAGAGGCATTTTGGTTGATCTCTTACAAGGTTTAGCTTCAATAAAGTTGAATGAGGCACGTATGTTATTATTCTCTTGTTTGTTTAAGTTCTCACAAAGGAAGCAATCGAGGCTACTAAAAATTTGTGCTTTTTTTTTCAGTTTTAAGCATTTTACTTAGATTTTGTAAAGTAGGAATGAGACTAATATAAATGCTTTCAATAAGCACAATTTCTTGTAACATTTCTAGGACTTCATCTAATCTTTTTATGTCTTCTTGCGAGATATGAACAACATCATGCACAATGGTTATAGGAAGTGAAGTCATGGGAAATGAGGTATGCATGCTATAATCCATAAAGGGTTGATTATCATAGAAAACCCCAAGATCCATGATGAATGGTGTATCATGGGATGTCATGAGTCTCGAACTACATATCATAATAGTATTGCTAATAGGACACCAAAGTTGTAAAGCTCATACAAGTTTCATAAACTTAGTGTACAAACCCAAAATGGAAAGAGGCTTAAAATGAAATGCACTAACCTAGAATGCAATGTGTAAATGCAATTTTCAAATTCTAAATAAGGTAATTTTCTGATTACATTATGCAACAATTTGAAAATGAAATCTTGTAAATGCAATTTTGAAATCACACAAGGCACTAAATGTGCCAAATTAAGCTAGATATGATGAAATTGATGAAGTAAAAGCTCTGCAAACAGTAAAAAAAATATGAAAACAACAAATAGAAGCACATAAATGAATTTTTTAATGCTCAAAAATTCAAATTATAACCTGATCAGGGACTCATTCGCCCTAGGGAGAATGGGTCCTAGATGAGGTTTTTGAAACAATTTTTTATTGATTTTTAAGTGTTTTCTAGTGGTTTTCAGATTCAGGTTGGTTATAACAAGTTTTCATTTGATTTTTTGTAAAATGCAATGTGAAATTTAAGTACAAAATGTGATAAAATGATGACCTAAAAGACATAGTTTGATATGCAATTTTTTTTCAATTTTCAAATGCAAGTTAATATAATGTAAATGATGGGGCGGGGGCCATAGCTCGGTTGGCTAAGTAATTCCGTTGCGGCTCTGCTAGTCACGAGTTCTAGTCTCCCCTGTCCCATGGTACCAGAGGGCGTGTCGCGCCAGCGCTGCCGGTCACATTAAAAAGTTTACCAGGCGCACTACAGTTTATAGGGGGTTGTGCTACCTGATTCCTGCAGTCTATATATATATATAATGTAAATGATATGCAAGATGACTGATTTTTTTGTATATTTTAGATTTGAAGAATGCCAACAACACAATCCTAAAACCTTTAATGAGATGCAAAGTTGAATGCAAACTAGACACCCTAAATGAGACCTAATTCAATGCAAATGAATGCAAGATCTAAATTTAGGATGAAAAGGACTCCAAAATCAAAAATCTACAATACTCAAAAAAGTCACGTTCACCATAATGAAACATCAAAAAATATAGGGGGGTTGATAAAAATGGAACAAAATGATGAACCTCCTATTCTTCTATATTTCATTCAATATGCAAGTTATAATGTGCAAATGAGAAATAGCAATGAAACCTAACACAAACAATAATAAAAATGAAGATCTGGAGAGGGTTAAATATTGTGTATCTATTGTAAAAAGTGCTTTTTCAAACCTCATTGAGGACTCATTCTCCCTATGATGAATGGATCTTGGATAGGGCTTTGGAAAATTTGTTTCTGGGTTCTGTTCTTCAATGTTTGCACTCCCAGATTCTAGTCGAGCACTATTGAAAAGCTGAAAATAAATCTTGTAGCTCAGTTTCTATGATTTTTCAAGAAAGGTGAGAACTTTGACAACTTTGTAACTTTCTCCATTTTTTCTTTCTGAATGATCTTCAACCTAAAATCTACAATCACACATCAAAGGAGAGAAACATGTTTTATTAAGGAATAGGGGTTTTCCTTGGTCAAATCCCATTTTGCTAATTAAACCTTGAAATGAATAAATGCATAAAAGGAATGATGAATGAACAAATGCAGTGTCACCACTCATGACACCTTAATTGATCCTTGGATAAATATACAATCTAGCATGAAGTCACCTCAATGAATGTAGATCTTGATCATGAAATTGACTAGAACAATTCCTTTGAATATGCTTGATAGATCTTGAATGCTACATCAACACATTAGCTCAACAACATGCATGATGCAATGCATCATCTTTGATATGACAATAGGAATCTTTATTTCTACAATAATCTTCTATAAATATACCCTTGAATTCCTTGAAAATGTTGTTGAATACTCTATCAATGCTCTCTTGAATGCTCTAGGATCTTAGCTTGAAATTCTAGGATTAACTTAGTGAAATAGCCTTATATTTATACATTTCTTAACAATAATTCATGAAATTCAAATATCACAAAATGACATCAGATCATGGATTTGAATCATTAAAATACCATCAAAAAAATATTCCAAGGAGGGGTCCTAGGTCACTCACCTAGGACACACTTTGAGCAATGTGAAATGCCATGTAAAAATAGTGTCCCAGGACCTAGTGAGGACCCATTAACTATGTGGTGAATAGGTGCTATGTCACTAACCTAGGACACTCACCTTCTAAAATTAAGTGTTGTGTAATATCATTTATGAATGTCATGTTTTATCCCTCAAAATTTGTATATAATTAGGCTTGGATTTGAATTAAAGGGGCCAATTAAGGAAAATTAAGCTCAATTAATTAATAAAGCCCTAGATTAGTGTGAACATGTAAAGGTACACTTTACAACACCCTAAATAAGGCACAATTAAGTCCATTTAATCTAAAAGGGCCCTAAACTTAATGTGAGTGATTAAAACACATTACAACACTAAATTAAGGCAACATTAGGCTCATTTTAATATTAATTGTTCCCAAATTAAGGAAAAAGGGATAATTTTTTTGTTAATATATATATATATTATTGTGTGATGCAAATAAATTTGGATGGAATTGGATATAAATTAATTTTTAATTCAATTTTGTATTTATGATGATTTTGAAAATGATGTATATAATTGTACCATAGAAAATAGGAAACTTGCTTGATTTGGGGAATAATTAATGATAAATTGGACTTAATAAGGCCTTTGATTTAGTGTTTCGAGGTGTTTTACCCTTCCACACTAGGTCTTGGACCCTTGCAAATTGAATAACATGCATTTATTAATGTCTTGTAAAGGTGTTGTAAAGTGTTGTAAAGGAATTTCACACCTCTCTAGATTTAATGAGTCCATTTTCCCTTAATTCAATATTATAAAATGTATTTAATAGCATTATCACACTAATCTAGAAGGCTTGTAAATTAAACTTAATGATAATCTAGTGTTGTAATTTGTCTTACACATTCATATTAGATATTGTGCATTTCTAGGCTGTATGGACCTTATTTTAATGATGTAAAGTGTATTTAATCACACTTTCACATTGAAATTTGTGTCCTTGGCCTTATCCACCCTTTACATCATCATTAATAGGCCCCTATGACCCCATATTGTGCATCTCGAGGCTTATTTTGATCAAATACTTGACTATATCAACATATAAACCTAATTTATGTATTCTTGGACATTCCAACTAGAAAAATGGCCCTTGTGGGACCCATTCACCATTAGGGGTGAATTAGTACCATCCCAGTGGGACCCATTCTCCCTTGATGGTGAATGAGTCCCATTTGAGCCATTTTCAGGGTTTAAGTAGGAAAAATTGGATTTTAATTCTTATTTTCCTCCATGTCGGCCTTAGGGATCCAATTAATATGAAAATAAGGTGAATTTCCTATAAATACAACCTTCTAATCCCTAATTAATAATCTCTTAACTCATTTTCATAACTCATTCATCATTTTTCTTCCACTTCAAGTCAAACAAGCTAGGGTTTCATCACTCCAAGTCATTCAAGATCATTTTTCAAACATTCAAGGGTAGAATATTCATTCTTTGTTGCAAAAATCCAAGATCAATCATCATGGAAAGGTAATAAATCCATTGTTGCATGCTTCATTACATTCTTTCTCCATTTTGGTTTAATTTCCTACAAAGGGGTTTGACCAAGGCAAACCCCCATGCCCTAACATTCAACATTTCTCCTTCTCTTCTTGTGTGTTTGCAGATTTAGGCAGTTTGAAGACTTGGAAATAATTGAAGAAGAGGTTGAAGATTTTTTGAAGACATCTCCTTGTTGACCAAGGAAAAATATCAACAAAAAGTCACTTTTAGGCATAAAAATTAGACTTTTAGAGGCAGACACCTATTAGGAACTGAAGTGCAGACCGAGGGCTTCAATTTCCTCTTTTGGATTTTCAAAAATTTAAAAGTGGATTGATTCACCATTGATAGTGAATGAGTCCCACTACCAAGCCTAAAAAGGGTTTTTCATAGTTTTGGATACCCATTTGTTTGAAACGGGCTTTAGAACAATTTCCCAGATCTAGGACTAATTCACCCAGAATGGCGAATGAGTCCTAGTAGGCCAATTTTTTTGTATCAAAAACATTTCAAATGCCATTTCTAGTCTACAATAAGATCTCAGGTGCTCACTTTCAATTTCATCCATTTTTGTTACAGTTTACTATTCATTTCTAAGTATTTTTGCATATCACAATGTGTTTTCAAACACTCTACATTTCCTTAGTTTTCATTCGTTAATCAATATATTTTATCAGTTTGTTACATTTAGGACATTCAATTTAGACATATTTCTATCATACTTTCATTAGTTTGAGTGAACCACCATAGTTTTTTGGGTCTATCTTTCTCCTTTTAGGTGAAAAACCCTAAGAGAGCAAGAGAGTCATAGCAACACAAAAATTGTTGGTTCAATAATATATATGATTGTATTGATATCGACTAACTACTATTATGATGTAGTAAAATTGATGTAGGAATATGATTGAACCTCTAGAAGATGTTGCAAGAATGGAAAAGGAATGAAGTGTTGTCATTGATGTAGATGGAGTCAATTGATTATCTACTAGTTGTTGTTGATTGTATATGTTGAGGATATTGAGAAAATCGTATTAAAAGAAGGTTGCCAGTTCTGGTGCTTGTGAACTATGTTTTTTTGTGTGTTGATTAAGGTCCAGGAGAATTGTTGCTGGTTCAAATTTTTGTTTGATGAAATCTTATGGCGTATGGTTCAAGAGTTGTGTTGCCATGGTTTTATTGAAGTTGCTTCTGGTATTTGGATGTATTGAGCTTAATTGATCTATGTGTTTTACACTGGTATGGCTGACCATGTTTCAAGCACTACTTTTGAAGCTGATAAAGCATGTTGAATCTATTATGGATCTTGGTGAAGTGTGTGTTTGGGTCACTCTCATTCTAATTCCACCCTAGGATGTTTGGCGCTGACCTAATTTGAA
This sequence comes from Sequoia sempervirens, assembly GCA_007258455.2. Classification (NCBI taxonomy): domain Eukaryota; kingdom Viridiplantae; phylum Streptophyta; class Pinopsida; order Cupressales; family Cupressaceae; genus Sequoia; species Sequoia sempervirens. The sequence goes on along the minus strand of VDFB02058242.1, from coordinate 760,716,263 downwards.
TTTGAAGTTGTATGGCTGACTTTGTATCTTTTCAAGGTTGGACATAGTATAAATCCAGAATGTGCTAGTGATGAAAATTGTACATAAGAAAATAAGGAAGATAAGTGAAAGATCAGACATGACTTTGATGCTATTCTTGAGGTGTGTGAGTTAAGCGTGTGGTTTTTCAATGCAAAGTTTAATGTCGAGTTTTCAGATGTAGTGAGCAGAAGGTGAAGTCTATCGTCCATGCGAGTTGATTGGTGATTTTAGTGGAATATTCATTTCATTGGGATTGTTGTCTCTCTATAACAAGTATTCTTTTTCTTCTTTGTATCTCTGTGGTAGTGAGCCCTTTGAGTTGTAGCCCTGTGGATAGTGAGTCTAGAAAGTGAGTCCTTACTTTAGGCAGTGAGCCTTTTTGTAGTCAATTTCAATATTCTCTATAGTGTGAGTTAATCCTCATTGTGGTTTTTCCCTCATTTTTTTTTCCACTTAAATCTAGTGTTATTGTGTTTGAGCACTTGCATTTGATTGTTAATTGAACTTAATAAGTGTTAGTGTAATTAATTAATTAATTATTACACTAGCATAAGTTAACTTAGGTCATATTTTATTTAGTCCTAGGTTGCATTTTTAATAAATCATTTAATAAATAGGGTAATATTCCCTTCCATGTTTGTAGGGATAAGATTCCTTCTAGAAGATGAGTTTTCCTTCTATAACTTATCTCAACATTTAATAATCATCTAGATAGGGTTCACATGTTGTCACATGTTAGATCATGACACATGGCAACATCTCTTGCATCTTAGGTTTTCCTTCTTGCCTATATAATTAGGCATTTTTTTCATTTGTAACATATCATTACATCATATCACATCAATATAGAATCTTTATTAAGCATTCCATAGTTGCAACACTTTCCTTTTTGGTTGATTATCTTTCATGGCAAAGGTCCTTCATTGAATATTTTGGAGCTTCAAGGACTGTGCATCCATAATCTCAACAATAATTTTATGTGTTAGTTCTAGAAATTGAATTTAAGGTTATAATCTATGACAAATAATTCACCCATCCCCCCTCTTAGTTGTCATATCCAACAATTGGTATCAGAGCTTGCTTCCTTGGTGAAGAGCTTAAACACTTGAGGAAGGTTCAGGATGGCTAAAAAATGGTCTTTGATTATCCAAAGTTTGATGGAACTAACAATAGTATCTAGAAAGTACCGATGGAAAAATATCTGGAGTATTGCATATTTGATGTAGAGAAAGCTTACAAGAATCCCTATACTCCTATAAATGGTCTGAGTATACCTAAGTAAATTAAAGCACATGAGGTGAATAACAAGGAAAGGTTCATCTTGAAGAATAGTTTGGTACATTTCAAGTTGATTAGGGTTCAGAATTTGAAGAAAACGAAGGAAGTACGAGATGCTTTAGAAAGAGAAAAAAAATGGTGATGAAAGGGTAAAAAAATCAAAATTACAGAATTTGGAAACACAAAACTTTGATCTTTTACATATGACCAAATATGAGAATGTTAAAGCTTATGTCTAGAGATTGGATAAGGTAGTGGCTGAAATGCGATCTCTTGGCACTACTATTAAACTAGAATTGTAAAGAAAATTCTCATAACTCTTCCTAATGCTTACAGTGAAAAGGTGAGTGCTATTGAGTAGACTATTGATTACAATACATGTTCTAAGGATTTTCTGTTAGGATTCTTGACATCTTATGAAATGAGGAAGCCAAATCTAAGAACTGGAGGCAAGACAAAAACTACTTTTAAGGTTACAAGAACTAAAGATCTAGATGAAGAGAATTTTGAAGAAATTGAGGCTAACTTTGTAAGAAGATTGAGGAAAGGCTCTGGTAATTATGAAGGTAAATTTCCCTTTAAATGCTTTAGCTGTGGAGAGATTGGTCACTATGCTGCAAAGTGTCTAGAAAGAGCTAAAAATAATAAACAAATATATGAGAAAGAAAGGAAAGGAAAGAAGATTAAAAAAGCTTACTATGTTAATGAGAATGCTAGTATTTCAGATGAAAATTTAGAATATGAAGATCTAGATGAAAAATTTTCTTGGCGATTAAAGATGAACCTACTTCTACTAATTCAAGAGGACAGTCAAAGAAAAATCTTCTAGAGAAGAAGAAAGAGAAAGATAAAGAGAAAGAGAAAGAGAAGGAGAAGTCTAGAAAAATGAAGGTACAATTATCTCTGCCCTATATGTTAAACAGGAAAATAATTTTTGGGTAGTTGATAGTGGTTGTTCACATCACATGACTGGTGACAAGATTAAGTTTGTGAAACTTGAAAAATATGATGGAGGTCTGGTTATGTTTGGAGATGATACTGGTGCTAAAATCTGTGGGATAGGTTCAATAAGTTTTGATGGCAAGCATCATACTGACGCTGTATACTATGTTAAGGGTTTAAGGCATAATTTGTTGAGTGTTGGTCAAATGTCTAGAAAGGGATATGATCTTGTGTTTAAGGATGAGAAGTGTGAGATTCAGAAAGGATTTGGAACTTTGATTGCTACATGACATAAATCTAAAGGGAATATTTATCAGCTTAAAGGTGTTGATGGATGATGTTTTATGACTCAGATAAATGATAGCTAGTTATGGCATAGGAGAATGTGTCACATGAATTTTGATAACTTGGCAAGGATTAGTGCTATTCAATCCTTGAGAGATCTACCAAGAATTACAAAGCTTTTAAATGCTATCTGTAGAAATTACCAATTTAGGAAACATAAAAGAAACTATTACAGATTAAAGGAACAATCTACTATTGGATTGCTTGATTTGGTTCATACATATATTTTTGGTCCTATAAGAGTGTGAATCCTACTATGTGAAAGGTACTTTATGCTTTTAATTGATGATTATTCTAGATATACATGGGTTGTAGTTTTAAGAGAAAAATCAAAAGCATTAGATAGATTCAAAGCATTCAAGGATATGGTTGAAAATGAAGTGAATTTGAAGATAAAATGCTTGAGATCTAACAGAGGTGGTGAATTCACCTCCCATAATTTCAATATGTTTTGTGAAGTGAATGGAATAAATAGACAATTATTTGCTCTGATAACTCCTTTCTAGAATGGAGTTGTTGAAAGGAAAAATAGAACAGTTCAAGAAGCTGCTAGGTCAATTATCACTGAAGTTGGATTATCGAAAGTTTGCTAGAAAGAAGCTATTCACACTGCTATCTATGTATTCAATAGATTTTAGGCAAGAAAAATGGTATGGAGACTCCCTATGAGCCATGGCACAAAATAATTCCTATAGTTAAATATTTCAAGGTATCCAGAAGCAAATGCTACATTAGAAGAGATGAGGAAACTTTGGGAAAGTTTGATGTAAGAAGTGATGAAGGAATATTTCTTGGTTACACTACTAAAATAAAGCCATACAAATGTTTCAACAAAATATTGAGGAATATTGTGGAAAGCTCGAATGTGAAGGTTGATGAAATAGTGAAGAATTCTATTGATATTGATGGATATGTGTCTGATGAACATGACTGTGCAAGAATAGAAGAAATTGAAGAAGAACAGGATAGAGATGAGCAGAATGAAAGAGAAGAAGATGCCATGGTAATGTCCCCTAGAACACCAAAATATGTATAGAGGAATCATTTATAAGGTCAGGTTATTGGAGACAAGGAAAAAGGTGTGTTGACTAGAAGCAAAGCTACTACTGAAGTAAATTTGTGCTTACTCTTTGAAATTGAGCCGAAGTTAGTAAGAGAAGCCTGTGAGGATAAACATTGGAAGGAAGCAATGAAAGAATAACTTTTGTAGATTAAAAAGAATAAAACTTGGTAATTGGTTCCAAGGTTGGCAGACAAAAATATCATTGGATCAAAATGGGTATTTAGAAACAAGTTGAATGAGGATGGGAAATTTGTCAGAAGTAAATCAAGGCTTGTATATAAAGGCTACTCACAAGTGGAAGGTATATATTTTGAGGAAACCTTTGCGCCGGTAGCAAGAATGGAAGATATAAGCATGTTCTTAGCATTAACTGCTTATAAATATTTCAAAGTCTATCAGATGGATGTCAAGTCAGCATTTTTGAATGATGAGCTAGATGAAGAGGTTTACATGGAACAACTGGAAGGATTTGAATTAACAGATCAACTAGATATGGTGTGCAAATTAAAGAAAAATTTATATGGACTGAAGCAAGCTCCTAGAGCCTGGTATGCAAGATTAGATAGGTATTTGAATTAGCAAGGATTTAACAAAGGTACGACATACAATAATTTGTATTTCAAAACTAAGAATGAAAAAATATTGATTGTAGTGGTATATGTTGATGAAATTATCTTTGGAGGAAATGAAAATATGTGCAAGATGTTTGTGGAAGAAATGTAGAAATAATTTGAAATATCTATGTTTGGAAAGATGAATTTCTTTCTTGGGCTACAGATTAATCAAACAGAGAAAGGAATTTCCATTTCACAATAAAAGTATGTGAGAAATATTGAGAAAATTTGGTATGGACAGTTCCAAACTAGTAAGTACTCCTATGGTGACTGGATGCAAGTTGGGAAAAGATGATGATTCACCTAAGACTAATCAAAGCATGTATAGATATATGATTGGTGGACTACTGTATTTGACTACTACTAGACTAGATATTATGCATGTGGTTAATTGTGTCTAGATTTCAAGAAGATCCAAAGGAAACATGTTACTACAGTTAAACAAATATTGAGACATTTGAAAGGCACTCTAGATTATGGATTATGGTATCCTAAAGATATTGATTTTACACTCAATGATTAAATAGATGCAAAGCGGGATGGAAGTATAGATGATAGAAAAATTACAAGTGGTGGTGCATTTTTCTTAGATGTAGATTGGTGGCATGGTTGAGTAAGAAGCGAGATTTAGCCTCTTTTTCTACTGCTGAAGCTGAGTATATTACTGATGCATCATGTTGTACACAAGTGTTATGGATGAAATGGACATTGAAAGATATCACAATGGTACATGATGATCATGTTCCTATCTTTTGTGATAAAACAAGTGCAATTAGAATTTCAAATAATCATGTGATGCACTCAAGAATGAAGCATGTATCTATTAGGTATCATTTCTTAAGAGAGAAGGTTATGGAGAATGAAGCCAAGCTTGAGTATGTTTCAACAAAAATATTAGATTGTGGATATATTTATAAAGGCTCTTCCTAAAGATACTTTTGAGTATCTCTAGGATAAGATAGGGGTTATTGATCCCCATTTTACAAACTAATATACATTTGGAGATGCATCAGTCTGGTGAATTCATGATTCTATCTTTTGGACTGATGTTTGTCAGTGGCTACCCTCAGGGGAGTAGGCAGTTTTTCTAAAGTGATGTCATTATGAGTATTCTATTTTCATGTCAAATGAAGTTTCAATGGACATATGTTTTATATTTTACATTGATGTCAAAGGTGGAGAGAGAGCATGTGAAAAGTTAATAAGAGAAAGTAGGTAATGAGGAAGATGATCTTCTGAGGGGAAGAAACAAAAAGAAAAATCTTGAGAAGTATTTTTAGAATAGGTATAGTGTTTTTGATGGTTTTTCACATCATGTATTGCCATCAATGACAAAGGGGGAGATTGTTGCAAGAATGGAAAATGAATGAAGTGTTGTCATTAATGTCAATTGATTAGTTGGTCATATCAACCAATCAGTTGGTTATCTAATAGTTGTTGTTGATTGTGTATGTCAAGGATATTGAGAAAATTGTATTAAAAGAAGGTTGTTGGTTCTAGTGCTTGTGAACTATGTTTTGTTGTGTGTTGATTGAGGTCCGGGAGAATTGTGCTGGTCTAGATTTCTATTTGATGGAATTTTATGGCGTATGGTTCAAGAGTTGTGTTTCCCTATCTCTATTGAAGTTGATTTTGGAATTTGGATGTATTGAGCTTAATTGATCTATGTGTTTTACACTAGTATGGCTGACCATGTGTCAAGCACTACTTTTGAAGCTGATGAAGTGTGTTGGATCTATTATGGATCTCGGTGAAGCATGTGTTTAGGTCGCTCTCATTCTAATTCCACCCTAGGATGTTTGGTACCAACCTAATTTGAATTTGAATTTGGATGGCCAACTTTATATCTTTTCAAGGTTGGAGATAGTATAAATACATAATGTGCTAGCGATGAAAACTGTACACAAGAAAATAAGAAAGATAAGTGAAAGAGAAGACATGACTTTGATGATTTTATTGAGGTGTGTGAGTTAAGTGTGAAGCTTAATGTCAAGTTTCTAGATGTAGTGAGAAGAAGGAAAATTCTATCATTCATGCGAGTTGATCAATGATTGTGGTGGATTCTTTATTGCATTGGGATTGTTGTCTCTTTGTAACAAGTCTTCTTTTTCTTCTTTGTATCTGTATGGTGTGAGCCCTCCGAGTTGTAGCCCTATGGATAGTGAGTCCAAACATTGAGTCCTTATTTAAGGCAGTGATCCTTTTTGTAATCGGTTTTGATATTCTCTATAATGTGAGTTAATCCTCATTGTGGTTTTTCCCTCATTGGGTTTTCCACGTAAATATGGTGCTATTTTATTTGAGCACTTGCATTTTATATTTAATCACTTAATAAGTTTATGTGTTAGTTCTGGTAATTGAATTTATGGTTATAATCTATGACAACTAATTCACCCCCCCCCTCTCAGTTGTCCTATCCAACAGAAGAGAGGGGGAGTATCACTCACGAGAAGAAATTGGTCTAGTAACCCTGATGAACCTAGTTGAGCATACACACACTCACACCTTAGTTGGTATAAGTTGATTCAAGTTAGTTTGGAGGAATAGTAATCAACCTTCTATCTTAGTTGTGAATATTTTCTTATTGGTTTATGATCTTGTTTTGTGAGTATTTTGACTAGGATTATATGTTTGTCTTTACATCAAAAGAGAATTCTTCTTATGTGTTCTTTTTGGTATATGTTGTTTGATGAAGTATATACATAGAATGTATATATGTATATATGTGCATGTCCATGATAACTCATACATGTGAGTGTATGTCTGCATGACTATATGTAGGTAGACGTACATAGCATGCTCATGAACGGGTAACCCATAGGTATGGGAGTATCGATAGGATAAAAGTGACATGTATATATATGTATACACACTTCATGTAAACATATCATTTGATGCGTACATACATATATGCATTTGAATTTGATAATCAAAATTGTTATATATGTAATATATAATATAATATGTATGTATATCTAGTGCATTTGAAGAAATGTATATACATATATACTAATATATGTGATTATTTAATATATGTTTATATGTTTTGGTAATAGATTTATTTTAATAATCAAGTGAATGTGATTATATATAAATATATATATGCATATATATAATATGTGGATTAGATATATTAATAATTTATAATATATATAATGTTTATGAACATTATATCTTGATAGTGCATAGTATCTATCTTAGCACATGATATAAAGTGTTGCATATGTATTATGGAATACACATGATTTAACATTATTGTTAGCACAACTAAAAACTAGGGATAGATCCCATCCTAAACACTGAAGTAGTGGCAATGAGCGGGAGAGACGAGAACCAAAGATTGAACTTGGGAGAAGGAACTTTGGAGGGTGAAGGGAATGTTGAGGATGATGATGACCCTAGTGGCACCCTAGTTTTGTTGGAGGATCTTCTTCTTGTCATGGTTGGGATACCTTGTGACTGGGTGTTTGAGTCCTAGATAGTGCGGGAGGTCTATTTCTCTTGTAGCATGTTGGTATTTAAGGGAGTTTGTTGGGGCCATTACTCTGGGTAGGGATTGTGGCTTTGGATCTCCCCTATGATGGGTTATGTTGTCCCCTTGTTCTTTCTTGTTCCATTTGTGAAGTTTTCCTACCCTGGTACTTTTAGTTTTGGCCTATTTGTGGCTTCCAAGTGGGTCTTTACCATCTCATCTTTTTTCTTGGAGCTTATGTAGGGTTGTTGCCTCTATTTCGATCTAGTTGTGTGGCTCGAGTAAGGAAATCTTCCTCGTGTTCCTTCCTTGGGTGTTGTGAGGGCTCAGCTTGGGACCTTGGTTTTACACTCTTTGGCAATGGTTTTTTGGGAGTGGGTGTTCTCATGCATCCTTTAAGCTTTGTTTTTTTTTTTTCCCTAGCTAGGTGTTATTGCTATCTTGTGGATGAGGGTCTCTTTTGCTCTATTTCCTTGGGTTGGTCTTTGGCCTTGGTGTTATGTTGGGTGCTAGGGGATCTCATATTGCCCCTATGCTTTTCTTGGCTCATTGGCTCTTTT
>VDFB02058242.1:760629447-760707868 GCA_007258455.2 Sequoia sempervirens | reverse complement strand
CCTACTATGTGAAAGGTACTTTATGCTTTTAATTGATGATTATTCTAGATATACATGGGTTGTAGTTTTAAGAGAAAAATCAAAAGCATTAGATAGATTCAAAGCATTCAAGGATATGGTTGAAAATGAAGTGAATTTGAAGATAAAATGCTTGAGATCTAACAGAGGTGGTGAATTCACCTCCCATAATTTCAATATGTTTTGTGAAGTGAATGGAATAAATAGACAATTATTTGCTCTGATAACTCCTTTCTAGAATGGAGTTGTTGAAAGGAAAAATAGAACAGTTCAAGAAGCTGCTAGGTCAATTATCACTGAAGTTGGATTATCGAAAGTTTGCTAGAAAGAAGCTATTCACACTGCTATCTATGTATTCAATAGATTTTAGGCAAGAAAAATGGTATGGAGACTCCCTATGAGCCATGGCACAAAATAATTCCTATAGTTAAATATTTCAAGGTATCCAGAAGCAAATGCTACATTAGAAGAGATGAGGAAACTTTGGGAAAGTTTGATGTAAGAAGTGATGAAGGAATATTTCTTGGTTACACTACTAAAATAAAGCCATACAAATGTTTCAACAAAATATTGAGGAATATTGTGGAAAGCTCGAATGTGAAGGTTGATGAAATAGTGAAGAATTCTATTGATATTGATGGATATGTGTCTGATGAACATGACTGTGCAAGAATAGAAGAAATTGAAGAAGAACAGGATAGAGATGAGCAGAATGAAAGAGAAGAAGATGCCATGGTAATGTCCCCTAGAACACCAAAATATGTATAGAGGAATCATTTATAAGGTCAGGTTATTGGAGACAAGGAAAAAGGTGTGTTGACTAGAAGCAAAGCTACTACTGAAGTAAATTTGTGCTTACTCTTTGAAATTGAGCCGAAGTTAGTAAGAGAAGCCTGTGAGGATAAACATTGGAAGGAAGCAATGAAAGAATAACTTTTGTAGATTAAAAAGAATAAAACTTGGTAATTGGTTCCAAGGTTGGCAGACAAAAATATCATTGGATCAAAATGGGTATTTAGAAACAAGTTGAATGAGGATGGGAAATTTGTCAGAAGTAAATCAAGGCTTGTATATAAAGGCTACTCACAAGTGGAAGGTATATATTTTGAGGAAACCTTTGCGCCGGTAGCAAGAATGGAAGATATAAGCATGTTCTTAGCATTAACTGCTTATAAATATTTCAAAGTCTATCAGATGGATGTCAAGTCAGCATTTTTGAATGATGAGCTAGATGAAGAGGTTTACATGGAACAACTGGAAGGATTTGAATTAACAGATCAACTAGATATGGTGTGCAAATTAAAGAAAAATTTATATGGACTGAAGCAAGCTCCTAGAGCCTGGTATGCAAGATTAGATAGGTATTTGAATTAGCAAGGATTTAACAAAGGTACGACATACAATAATTTGTATTTCAAAACTAAGAATGAAAAAATATTGATTGTAGTGGTATATGTTGATGAAATTATCTTTGGAGGAAATGAAAATATGTGCAAGATGTTTGTGGAAGAAATGTAGAAATAATTTGAAATATCTATGTTTGGAAAGATGAATTTCTTTCTTGGGCTACAGATTAATCAAACAGAGAAAGGAATTTCCATTTCACAATAAAAGTATGTGAGAAATATTGAGAAAATTTGGTATGGACAGTTCCAAACTAGTAAGTACTCCTATGGTGACTGGATGCAAGTTGGGAAAAGATGATGATTCACCTAAGACTAATCAAAGCATGTATAGATATATGATTGGTGGACTACTGTATTTGACTACTACTAGACTAGATATTATGCATGTGGTTAATTGTGTCTAGATTTCAAGAAGATCCAAAGGAAACATGTTACTACAGTTAAACAAATATTGAGACATTTGAAAGGCACTCTAGATTATGGATTATGGTATCCTAAAGATATTGATTTTACACTCAATGATTAAATAGATGCAAAGCGGGATGGAAGTATAGATGATAGAAAAATTACAAGTGGTGGTGCATTTTTCTTAGATGTAGATTGGTGGCATGGTTGAGTAAGAAGCGAGATTTAGCCTCTTTTTCTACTGCTGAAGCTGAGTATATTACTGATGCATCATGTTGTACACAAGTGTTATGGATGAAATGGACATTGAAAGATATCACAATGGTACATGATGATCATGTTCCTATCTTTTGTGATAAAACAAGTGCAATTAGAATTTCAAATAATCATGTGATGCACTCAAGAATGAAGCATGTATCTATTAGGTATCATTTCTTAAGAGAGAAGGTTATGGAGAATGAAGCCAAGCTTGAGTATGTTTCAACAAAAATATTAGATTGTGGATATATTTATAAAGGCTCTTCCTAAAGATACTTTTGAGTATCTCTAGGATAAGATAGGGGTTATTGATCCCCATTTTACAAACTAATATACATTTGGAGATGCATCAGTCTGGTGAATTCATGATTCTATCTTTTGGACTGATGTTTGTCAGTGGCTACCCTCAGGGGAGTAGGCAGTTTTTCTAAAGTGATGTCATTATGAGTATTCTATTTTCATGTCAAATGAAGTTTCAATGGACATATGTTTTATATTTTACATTGATGTCAAAGGTGGAGAGAGAGCATGTGAAAAGTTAATAAGAGAAAGTAGGTAATGAGGAAGATGATCTTCTGAGGGGAAGAAACAAAAAGAAAAATCTTGAGAAGTATTTTTAGAATAGGTATAGTGTTTTTGATGGTTTTTCACATCATGTATTGCCATCAATGACAAAGGGGGAGATTGTTGCAAGAATGGAAAATGAATGAAGTGTTGTCATTAATGTCAATTGATTAGTTGGTCATATCAACCAATCAGTTGGTTATCTAATAGTTGTTGTTGATTGTGTATGTCAAGGATATTGAGAAAATTGTATTAAAAGAAGGTTGTTGGTTCTAGTGCTTGTGAACTATGTTTTGTTGTGTGTTGATTGAGGTCCGGGAGAATTGTGCTGGTCTAGATTTCTATTTGATGGAATTTTATGGCGTATGGTTCAAGAGTTGTGTTTCCCTATCTCTATTGAAGTTGATTTTGGAATTTGGATGTATTGAGCTTAATTGATCTATGTGTTTTACACTAGTATGGCTGACCATGTGTCAAGCACTACTTTTGAAGCTGATGAAGTGTGTTGGATCTATTATGGATCTCGGTGAAGCATGTGTTTAGGTCGCTCTCATTCTAATTCCACCCTAGGATGTTTGGTACCAACCTAATTTGAATTTGAATTTGGATGGCCAACTTTATATCTTTTCAAGGTTGGAGATAGTATAAATACATAATGTGCTAGCGATGAAAACTGTACACAAGAAAATAAGAAAGATAAGTGAAAGAGAAGACATGACTTTGATGATTTTATTGAGGTGTGTGAGTTAAGTGTGAAGCTTAATGTCAAGTTTCTAGATGTAGTGAGAAGAAGGAAAATTCTATCATTCATGCGAGTTGATCAATGATTGTGGTGGATTCTTTATTGCATTGGGATTGTTGTCTCTTTGTAACAAGTCTTCTTTTTCTTCTTTGTATCTGTATGGTGTGAGCCCTCCGAGTTGTAGCCCTATGGATAGTGAGTCCAAACATTGAGTCCTTATTTAAGGCAGTGATCCTTTTTGTAATCGGTTTTGATATTCTCTATAATGTGAGTTAATCCTCATTGTGGTTTTTCCCTCATTGGGTTTTCCACGTAAATATGGTGCTATTTTATTTGAGCACTTGCATTTTATATTTAATCACTTAATAAGTTTATGTGTTAGTTCTGGTAATTGAATTTATGGTTATAATCTATGACAACTAATTCACCCCCCCCCTCTCAGTTGTCCTATCCAACAGAAGAGAGGGGGAGTATCACTCACGAGAAGAAATTGGTCTAGTAACCCTGATGAACCTAGTTGAGCATACACACACTCACACCTTAGTTGGTATAAGTTGATTCAAGTTAGTTTGGAGGAATAGTAATCAACCTTCTATCTTAGTTGTGAATATTTTCTTATTGGTTTATGATCTTGTTTTGTGAGTATTTTGACTAGGATTATATGTTTGTCTTTACATCAAAAGAGAATTCTTCTTATGTGTTCTTTTTGGTATATGTTGTTTGATGAAGTATATACATAGAATGTATATATGTATATATGTGCATGTCCATGATAACTCATACATGTGAGTGTATGTCTGCATGACTATATGTAGGTAGACGTACATAGCATGCTCATGAACGGGTAACCCATAGGTATGGGAGTATCGATAGGATAAAAGTGACATGTATATATATGTATACACACTTCATGTAAACATATCATTTGATGCGTACATACATATATGCATTTGAATTTGATAATCAAAATTGTTATATATGTAATATATAATATAATATGTATGTATATCTAGTGCATTTGAAGAAATGTATATACATATATACTAATATATGTGATTATTTAATATATGTTTATATGTTTTGGTAATAGATTTATTTTAATAATCAAGTGAATGTGATTATATATAAATATATATATGCATATATATAATATGTGGATTAGATATATTAATAATTTATAATATATATAATGTTTATGAACATTATATCTTGATAGTGCATAGTATCTATCTTAGCACATGATATAAAGTGTTGCATATGTATTATGGAATACACATGATTTAACATTATTGTTAGCACAACTAAAAACTAGGGATAGATCCCATCCTAAACACTGAAGTAGTGGCAATGAGCGGGAGAGACGAGAACCAAAGATTGAACTTGGGAGAAGGAACTTTGGAGGGTGAAGGGAATGTTGAGGATGATGATGACCCTAGTGGCACCCTAGTTTTGTTGGAGGATCTTCTTCTTGTCATGGTTGGGATACCTTGTGACTGGGTGTTTGAGTCCTAGATAGTGCGGGAGGTCTATTTCTCTTGTAGCATGTTGGTATTTAAGGGAGTTTGTTGGGGCCATTACTCTGGGTAGGGATTGTGGCTTTGGATCTCCCCTATGATGGGTTATGTTGTCCCCTTGTTCTTTCTTGTTCCATTTGTGAAGTTTTCCTACCCTGGTACTTTTAGTTTTGGCCTATTTGTGGCTTCCAAGTGGGTCTTTACCATCTCATCTTTTTTCTTGGAGCTTATGTAGGGTTGTTGCCTCTATTTCGATCTAGTTGTGTGGCTCGAGTAAGGAAATCTTCCTCGTGTTCCTTCCTTGGGTGTTGTGAGGGCTCAGCTTGGGACCTTGGTTTTACACTCTTTGGCAATGGTTTTTTGGGAGTGGGTGTTCTCATGCATCCTTTAAGCTTTGTTTTTTTTTTTTCCCTAGCTAGGTGTTATTGCTATCTTGTGGATGAGGGTCTCTTTTGCTCTATTTCCTTGGGTTGGTCTTTGGCCTTGGTGTTATGTTGGGTGCTAGGGGATCTCATATTGCCCCTATGCTTTTCTTGGCTCATTGGCTCTTTTTCTAAGGGGTTTGTTTTGTTTTTATGGAATTGGTGTCTTTGCTGGTGATGTCCTCAGCTAGTTGCATGCTCTCTTTTGGTTTCATTTGTTGCTATGGATGCCTTTCCCCATGATGAGTTTACTCTGTTTCCCCTTTGGTGGGTACTAATGATGGCTCTCAGAGTTGTTTTTAGGAGAGATTTTTCTTCCCCCTTTTGGGATTTAAAGCTTGTTTTGTAGGATGGGGTTGTGTTCTTCCAAATGGCTAAGATTCCTCATTGGACTTTGTTTGTGGCTCAGTGCTCTCTTCTCTCTTGGTTGTTGGCTGAGGAGTGTTATTTTTTTGTGTTCTAGTCTACTTCTATGCCAAAGGATGACATGTTTTTCCTTGCTTGGGATGTTATTTCTTTCTTCTGGCTTCTTTAGTTGAGGTCTTCTATGGAGGTGGAGACTACTCCTTCTGAGGTGGAGCCCTCTTCTATGGAGGTGGAGAGTGGTGTTGGGGATTTGGAGGGAAGTTTTATTTTATGTGGCTATGGTATTATTGTCATCTTTTCCTATAGAGGGGATCCCTCTCTTATTGAGATGGAGGTTGGGTCGATGCTTCAGACTGCTTGGCATTGTGTGAAGTATGATGATATTCATTCTTTGGTGCTATTTTATAAGACAGGGGAGGGATGTTGTAGGAATTTTTTTGGTTTACAACATTTAGTTTTTGGTGTGAATGCTTAGTCTACACCTGCTCAAACATGAACAAACAATCAAACATTAGCCATTAAACAAGTCACAAACAAGCATTCCCCATGAAATTCATTCAAATACAAGAACATTGAAATCAAAGCAAATAACAAATACAATCTAATGAAATCCTATTCTAATACTCAAACCAACATCCCATGGGGGAATTGGTGCATCTTTGATGTGGAAAGAAGCCCTTTCCCAATTCCTTGATAAGCTTGATGATGATTGATTGATCCTTGATGAAAAATTCCAATAACCTAGATATGGATGATGAATTCTATTATTACTTGGATGAAAATGTGAATGAACTTGCATAAAATTGTGGATAATAACCTTGCATCAAAATCTAGATCCTAAATGAATAGAGAAGGTCTCTATTTATAATGAAGAAGGATGGAGGATTGAAGAATTGGAAGAATGTGGGATTAAAAAAGGACCAATGGTATTGAGACACGTGTATCAATGCTAATGGGTAAGGATTGATCACACTTTGTATGTATTTGTAAGAGGCACCAAATTCATGTTTGAGAGACATGAAATGCATGTGCTTGAATTGTTTTGGGGGGAAATTATTTCAATGAGAAAGTCAAATAAAGGGAGTCAATGAAGAAATATTCCCTATAATGTGATTTTGAGAGGGAAAATGAGATAATTAGTTAATTAGAAGAATTAATTTTCATGTGCAAGTGGGTGGGTTAGTCAGTGGTTGAGTTTGACTGTGATGCAGGAGCACATGTTTGATCACATGCCTCCATGAGGCTATATTGAGTCATTTTTTCTATTTTGATGTCTTAATGTTGTAATAAGGCCTAATGAGCCATTTTTATATGCATGAGGTCATTTGGAGTCCTAGGAAGTCATATTTTAAGTTATTTGTCACATAATGTTCAAAGTCACTACATATTGTAAACATTGTCAAAAGAGCAAAAATTAAGTAAATAATAGGTCCATTAGTTAGAAGTAGTTTAGAATCACTTGTGGTTAGTAGATTTGAGTTAGTTTTGAATTGAAAAGCATAAATAATCCTCTCATAGGTCGAGGCAGGGGAGAGAACTTGATTTGTAATGGAAGGACATCAACGAAAATATGTTTTTCATTAGAAAACACTGTAAAAACATGTTTATTTGCTCCTATACGGCCATGTATGGCCTGATACCAAAGGGGCAGCCATTTGAGAAGTGGTATTATGTTTCTACTTCAATTTTCACTTGGTCTTATTTTATTTCATGAAGGAATGAGAAAGATATGGCACTTTTTGTAATCACAGTCCAAAACCCTTATTAGGGTAATCAACAAGTAGAGATATTTGAGTTTCTTCCAAAATATTTGGAAAAATCCCATGTAGCTTGGTGAGAATATATTATTTTGCATATTATTTCATGCTTTAATGGTTTCAAATCAAAAGGATTGGATTTGTGTGAAGGAAATCAAATTTTAAGACTGCAACTCTATGTCTGACTGGTAAAAATAGGGTTTCAAGAGGTTTATGCCTAGGGTTTGTAAAGAAAATCTTGTAAGAAGATTTTTGATGTATTAAAAAGGCTTGTATAGTCCCAAAATAAGATTTTTGAAGGTCTAGTTGAGGGTATTTGTGACTAGAACATGGAGAATCAATAAGCATAGGTTTGAGAATATTGAATGTGACTGGTAAAACCTAGATTATAGTGATGTTTTATGATGTTGACTATGGGTTTGCGTCCTCCTTAAGTGACATTGTTGAAAAAAAGGTGATTAGTTGTGTTTTAAACCAATTATTGAATTAGTTTGATGAATGGATGAATTTTTTGTAACCCTTTTGTTGACTGCCCTGTTAAAAGCAACATTATGACAGTCCTATTCTAGAAGTCTATAATGAAGGTTCAATATGAGACTTTAATGGAATAACATGGAGTAAGATTGGAAAATGGTTTGATATGTTTGTGGAGGGCCCAATTGCTTTGGTTTTTTTGAATTTTAATTTATTGTGTACATTCACTTACTAATCCTTGGAGGGAAGTGTGAAGGAAGGTAGTCACCTACTTGGAGTCTAGGTTGAATGGCTTAATTTGAGAGTTTGATGAACTATCTTGAGTACAGATTGGGGGATGGTTTAAATATCTTATTTAGGTACATTTACATATTCTTGTGATTTTTGGGAAATAAATAGGATTGGTTAATTAATGTTGTTAATTAAGTGGCCTAAATAGGCTTAATTGTTGCTTTGGGACAGTTAGTTTGAAATAAAGTTCTATTGTTGTGAAGTTGAGATGGAAAATGGTTTGATCTCTGTTATTTGAATTTGTTTATGGTGTATTGAGGAGCCTATATTTGGTTATGTCTTTGAAGGAAAAATTTAATGTTTGTAGCAAAAGTGCCATGGTATACAGTGAAAGAATTTGATCTTTGTTGATGTTTGAGGGAAATATAGTTGAATAAGTATGTCAAAGGAAGGTGAATTAAAAATGTTTTGAGTTAGTCAAATGAAGATTGTTGAAGGTTTTGTGAGATGTGTTTTGAATCCTCCTAGCTCTGCATCAGACTTGAGGTTGAGTCAAAAGCTAGAGATTGGGTAATGAGGATTAAAGTTAATTAATTTAAAATTTAATTAACTTTGAGTGGGTTAGTGAATTTGATTTAAATCATTTGATTTATTTAATCAAATAAGAGGACTTTGGGTATTTAATTAAACAAATTGATTTATTTAATTAAACATGACTAGTGAATTAATCTAATAAATTATTGTATTTGATTAATAGAGGAAATGGAATTAGATGCATGATATTGATTAAGATTATTTGCATGTCTACATTTCGCCCCTCTTTGAAACAATGTGTCTGCTACATTGGTTCAAAGAATAACCTTGCTGAGATCAAAATTCAAAAAAATTGTATTTTTTTGGATGCCCCAGTGGAAAGAAGTATGCTGGTACACTGCCCCCTCGAAGGATTGGGCAAAAATTCCAATTTTCAAGTCAAGCTCATGATAAAGATTTAGGATTAGTTCAGCCCAAAAGGAACTAGAAAGCTCGAATGTTTGATGTAGACCAATTTGATGATGTATAGACAGTCATCAACCATGGGTAACCTCATTTCTATTATGATATATCATACATATTTAATACTTGGATAGAAATGCTAGTAAAGATAGAAGAATAAGAAGAATAATAGGGATCAACCCTTGAGTTTGAGAAGATGCAGAAGTCCAACAAGTCTATGAATCATCGAGACTTTATTAGATATGATGATGAATGATGATGGTTTACTTATCCAGGGATTGGGGATGTAAAGAGCATAAATTTCCTTATGTTTGATAACACATAGATATGATGCATCAAGGTACAAACAACCAGGATGGAATGGTATCTAGTGTGATGGACTTTGACTCAAACAATAGATAGGAGTATTCTTGTTCACACTTGACATATAGAAACCTCACTAGGATGCATTTCAGAAGTTTCAAACATCTTGGACAAAAACATGGAAATGCATAACCTATCAATTAAATAGTCAACAAACTGTCTAAAATTTCTTCCATACACACCTGCCAAAGCAAGTATTTGCCAAATTATGTTACAAGAATGTCCAACAAACACAAAAAACAAAAGATAACAATCAATGTCCCATTCCTTTCTCTCTAAATCTTTTTAGATAGACATCCTTGAGAGGTCATGGGAATAAGTGCAATAAAATAAATCACAAGAAAAGATCAAGTAAACAAACAATTCAATGTTCTCCATACCACTAGCCAAGGCTAAACTATGGTGAAGTCTGATGTTGATGTCAATTGTAGGAAGGATGCATCGTAGGACATGATGTTATTAGATGATTTTGAGAATAATGGGATGATGGGCTACTGATACCAAGAATTGACCAACTTGTTTACCTACTAACCTAGACTTGAGACCTTGACATTTGGGTTTACACTTTTAAATTTTCTATACTTGTTTCTGATTGTTTTGCCAAAGGTTGAAGGTGATGATTGATTTATTATGGATGATTGATTATTGTGGGTGAAGCGAAATGAGCCAGATGGATTTTTTCAAATATTTATATGTTTTTTTATGTTTTTGAAATGATATGAGGCTATTTTTTGGATTTTTTAGGTTATTTAAATGTTTTTGTATTTTTGTGTCTCAGGGGTTGATCAAAGATTAGCCTTGCCTACATTTAAGCTTAGATACGACATAGTTCAAATAACGACTCAATGCTCTATTTTGGGAATGTTGAATAACCGTGTCCTTTCAAACAATAAGCTTGGTGGCACCATTCCAAGTGAAATTTGTGGTGGATTCAAGAAAATAGCTTTGCTTGATTCTTTGTATTTACAACATTATGGTGTATTAGATCCTTCATGGAATGCTTTGGTTGGTAGTATTCCTAAGCAGATTGGAGATTGCATTTGCAATGGTTGAGTTATCTTTATAAGGAAACCTGTGTACCAGTCACATTCCTCAACAACTTTTTCTTCTTGGAAATCTTACTCTACTAGATATGTCTTTCAATCTTCTTAGTGGACCCATTTTACTTGAGTTTGCAAGCCTTCAAAACCTCCAAAGCCTCGGTTTTTCTAATAACCAGTTCACTGGAAGAATTCCAATAGAGTTGGGAAATAGTTCGGGTCTTGTGAGTCAATGTTTATTGTAGGTGAAAGTGAAATGGGATGGATGTTCTTGGTATGTTGAAATGTTTTGAGGCTGTTTTGGGATTTTTGAGATGTTTTACAAATGTTTTTATTTTCAATTTTTCTAATTTTTTTGTGTTTTCTAAAATTTTGACCAAGAGCCTAACCTAAAGACCTATCCTAGGGGCCTTGGGGGCTGATCAAATATTAGCCTTTCCTATGTTATACACGCAAAGACCACATAGTTTGAATGAATTAACCCATAAGATGAAGATATGCACAGATGAAAGATGACATTTTATTATGATGGACTCCTAAAAGATTGACCTAGGGTGTCTTGAGGGCACATCGATGATGGCCCTGCCTATCTTTAGAGCTCAGAGACCTATAGTTCGACATGATGACTCTATTTTTTGACCTTTTCTGACCTTTTTTTTGACCTATTTTGGATTTTGATATGTTTTGAATATTTTTGGATTTTCTGATTTTATGATTTTCTTAGAGTTTTTTTATTTTAAGGAAGGCTTCAAGAATATACACAAATCTGATCCAATGCAGGTATAGGAACATGCCCCTAGCGTGGTGGGATAGACTACTTCAATATAGGAAGGAAAAACTGACATTAGGAATGTGCCAAGTAGTACTAGGACGGATCATGATACAAACACAAGATCAAGCTATGATGTGGACGTGGATGGGTGACAAAAGGATCAATGGAATATGATGGATGACTGATGCAGAACAGAACATAGAGATCACGGTGGATGGAGAGTGCTTATTTACACAAGGTGCCTGATTGCCAAGTTTTCACCAAGGTACTTTCCCAAAGTGCCAGTGAAGTGGTTTTCACTAGAGGATGATTTTTTTCTTTACTGTTTTCAATCCTTTTTCTAATTTTTTTGGATTTTTTTGGATTTTTGAATTTATACCTTGCAAGTTTAGGCATAATTTTTTTTGAGATGGAAGCTATTCATGGGATCCTACAGAGGCTCCCCTTCAGGCATAGATAGCTGATATGCCCCTGATTTGTAGCTCGCTATGACGATGAAGGGTCCCAACTAGTTGGGTTCAAACTTTCCCTTGCTATCTAGATTTGGTACATTTTTTTGATTCTCCTTCAGTACAAGTTCTCTAACTCCAAAGGTATGACTTCTCATCTTCTTGTTGTAGCTTAGCTTGAGATAGTTTTGGTAGACTTGCAAATGGTTCAAGGCATCCTTGCACTGCTCATCCCGTAGTTCCAGCTCATTCAATTGTGATACCCGATATTCTTCATCTGTAATGAGGTTTTGTAATGATATTCTTAGGGATGGGAGCTTAATCTCAATGGGGAGAATGACTTATGATTCATAGACTAGGGAGAAAGGGGTTGCACGTGTGGATACTCATTTAGTAGGCCCATAAGGCAAGATTCAACTATAAGTGCTAGTCACAACCAACCTCAATGACTTTTTTCTTTAGGATTTTCAAGATGGTTTTATTGGTAGCCTCAGCTTGGCCATTTCCTTGGGGGTAGTATGGAGTGGAAATGAAATGTTGGATATTGAAATTTTGGCATAGGTCTCGAACATCCTGGTTTTTGAAAGGTTTCCTGTTATTTGAGATAATGGCTTGTGGGACACCATAGCAGAAAATGAGGTAGTTTAGGATGAGCTTGGAAATCTCCTTTCCTATAATATAGGTCATCAGAATGGCCTCTACCCATTTCATAAAGTACTTTGTGCTGGTGATGATGAACTTATGTCCACTAGATGAGGTGGGGGTGAATTTCCAATGAGATCAAGCCCCCACTGTGAGAAGGGACAAGGTGTAATGATTGGGTGGAGCTCCTAAGCTGGTACATGGATGAGTTCCACATGCTATTGACATTGTAATAATTTCTTGACATATTCATGAGCTTCCCTTTCCATTGATGGCCAATAGTACCCATTTCTCAATATTTTCTTAACCAAGGTCATACCACTCAAATGTGAACCACAAATTCCATTGTGTACCTTGGTTAAAGCAGTCAAAGATTCCTCAGCATTTAGGCATCATAAAAGGGTTCCTTCAATGCTCCTACAGTACAGGGTGTCACCTAAGATAACAAAGTGGGATGACTTTTAGACAAATGTTACTAGGGAGGATTCAACAGGGAGGATTCCTATTCTCAAGTAGGTGTATATGTCATGGTACTAGGGATCACCGAGACCAACGATTTCACACACAAATTCAGACTTTGGTACCTTGAATGTTGGTACAAGAAGCTTCTCTACAATGAATTCATGCTTAGGGACATTGTGTGGGATATCCAGTAGTGATCCTATTATCTCCATAGCATTTGTTGCTTTGTTGTTTTCCCTTGGTATTTTTTTAAATATGGCGTCAATGAAAAATTGTATGAGGCTTTATGTTGGCATATGGCTTGGGGAGATTGTTTATGGCTTCTAGTGTTGTAATTGATGGCAACTAAAGTCATTATCTTGGTTTGTAGATCAGGATCTACTTAAATTAGTAGGAAATGTAGAAGACAGTGTGTTACTAGCATAAAGCATGAAGAACATGGTATCTGATTAGTTAGTCGATCTGTATGCTCCACAGGATCATCATTTTGTGTTGTGGATCTAGAGGAAAGTTTTTTAAGCATGTATGTTACCTTATTGGTAAGTTTTGTGGTGTTGTAGCAATCGGTGTACGAGTTAGGAGATTCGGTAGAATGATTTTTTGTTTATTTGCTCATTGTGGCTGACTCAATGAATGTAATGTGTCACGAATGTATAAGGAGTATTTGTTTAATTGTTTCTAAGTTTGAGAATATTGTTTTGGGTCCCATCTATGTCTTAGCTGACTTGTGTGGGTTTTCATTAAAGATTGCTCATGATTTGAGCCAACTGTTGGAGATTATTTCATGTTTTATTGAAGCCGACTTAAGTGATTAAAATCTTTGCTAGTGGATATATATATGAGACTAGTAATTCATTTATGAGATAGAGGACGAAGTGGTGAGAAGGTGTGAATGTGTGAAAAGACAAAAATAGATGTATGAGCAAGCATCAGAAGATCAGTTGAGTAAAATTTTTTTGACCAAAAGAAGATTATTGTGAATTAAGGCATAGCAGAGCGGAGCGAGTTGCAGGATCAAACAAAAGGTTCAAAATCTATTTTATGTGCTTCACTAGAACTAAATCCAAGAATTTGTAGATGTTATCTTCTCAGTTCAATTTTTGGTGTAATCACAAACATTTTGTAAGGCAGCAAGCCTTCCTTATTTTGAGCAATGAGCTCTAGGCAATGTTCCTAAATGCAAGTGCATTCCCTTTTATTTATACTTTTAACAAAGTATAAATTTTGGATTAATATTCACCATGGTTTTTCCCCTAATAAGGTTTCCACGTAAAAATATTTGTGTTATGGTGTTTTGATCATCTTGTTCATGTGCTTGCATCTTTATTTTTGTTTATGTGTTGAAAATGGCTTAAGATCTGAATTGAAAGTCTAATTTGTTGAACACTGATTCACCCCCCCTCTTAGTGTTCCTTGAGTCCAACAATTGGTATTAGATCACAGTTCCTCTATAGAAGTTTAACAACTTAAGGTGGATCTTGGAATACAATGGACTCTGGTGGTCTTCAACAACATCCTATGGTGAAACTTGATGATCTTGATTAGTCTAAAATAGAAATCATGGAATTAAAAGAAAATCTTGTGGATGCTAAGAAATTCATTCAATCATTGAAGGAGAAAATCAATGAGTAAAGAGAAAAGAGGAAGGAACTTTGTGATTAGCTGACGTGGAAAGAAAATAAATGATTGGAAGATGTTCACCTAAATCAGACCCTAAAAGAAATAACTGAAGAATGTGAAAAACTTGCTAGAAATAATTCTACTCTGAAGCTTGAGATGGAATCTGTGGCAATAAATCTAACTAAGGAGATTGAAGAAAGGAAGAAGAATGAGCAGAATCTGGCCCAGTCTTTAATAGAAAAATTTGAAGAATGCGGTAGAGTAAATAATGGATTCATTCAGCTGGAGATTGAATTGCAACAATCCAAAAACAATGAACAAGAACTTGAAAGACAGATAGTTACTCTCAGTGATGAACTCATTATTGCAAATGAGTACAAGTAGAAGTTTAGGATCAGTTCTGCTAAGCTTGATGAACTAACTAAAGGACATAAGGGTACAAATGATAAGCGACGTCTTGGATATGAGAAGGAAGAAAGCTCTGGATCTGAACATAAGGATTCTAGACAAAGAAACCAGATGAACAAAGATAGAAGGTATCTGGTAAGACAACCTAATGCTCAGAAGTTTAATGGTTACTACTTTGCTTGTAATAAATTTGGTCATATGGCTTCTCAGTGTAGAAGTAAAACAAATTCAAGCAACCCATCATTTCCCAGTCAATTTTTTAATTGCAAAAAGCTTGGTCACAAGTCTATTGAATGAAAAAGTATGTCTGTCAGTTTAAGAAATGTTAAATTCTATACTTGTGGAAGATTTGGGCATGTTTCTAATCAATGTAGATCAGTAGGAAATTAGTGGAATGAGTGGTCTAGATAGAGAAATCTGGTGTGTTATAGTTGCAACAGATTTGGTCACATTGCAAGATTCTACAAGAATAGAAATATAGGCAGAATAGGTCCGGTATACAGAGGAAGAATTTCGCAAAAGATGACAAAGGAAAAGAAAAAGTGACTGTGGAAGAGATAAGAGATTAGATGACTAAAACGTGAGTAAAGAAGAGTGGATCTAATGAAGGAAATAAGCCCGTACGGGAAGTAGCCTCCACTAATTCCTCAGAAATTGATCTTAGGGGCCTAGGGGAATTTTTTCAAGGAAAATCCTTTGGCCCCTTGTCGGTAGTTGGCACCAAAATGCAAAAAATTGTCAGTAGCTATGATAAAAGTTTGAAAACACATCAGTGATCACTTATGTAGGAACATGAGAAGTAGAAGGTCCGTAGACAAATTTTTCTTTTGTTGTCTTAGAAAATAGAGTTACCAGAACTCCTAGGGAAAAGTATTTAATGCAGCTAAATTGGTTAGGTGTGTGAAGACATAAAAGGATATTTGGAACCCTCATTTGTCACCTTGCATTGAAGAAGAATAGAAGGAGAGCCTCTATAGTGAAATCTCAAAGGAGTAAAGCAAATTTGGTGGGGAATTCTTCAGGTATTTTAGCTGCTTGTAGAATTTTGAAATTTTGTGCTTGGTAGAAAACCTTTTTTGGTATGGAAAGTAAAATGAAGCAAATCAAAGGAACAATGACTTTGGATGAATATAGTAGTAGGAAGATCAGGGATGTAAGAAATTTCTTGCCATCCAGTGAATTGAAGTGGCTTGAAGGTGCAAAACATAAGAATTTGGATATTTGGAATGAGTTTCCTTATTTCGTCAATGCAGAAGTGGTCAAGTTTATCTTGAACAAATTGCATAATGATATCCTTACTTTGGATAAACCCTATCAAATTTCAAAAGAGGTGTTCAAAAATCTAAAAGGATTATGCAATATTGGAGATGTTCCAAAAAAGAAGTCGATTCGGAATCAAGTGGTCAAAACCCTAACCAGAGTAAAAGGAGATCAAAGAGCTCTGTTAATTTCAAAAATCAAAGATCCAATAATGAGGTACATTGCACATGGAATTTCATATAAAATTTTCTTCAGAAACAGGGAAGGATCAACCTCGGCAGGCGTAGTTTACATTTCTCACAAAATGATAATGGATGATGAAGAATTTGATTTATGTGGATTGTTGAAGGATCAATTGTTGGATAATGTGTAATTCATGAAGGATGTAGATTTCCCCTTCAATTTTGGTACCCTAGTTTTATGCATTATGATGTATTTTCTGAATTGCTTTCCTCAGAATGATAATGTGGTATGGAAGAAAAATGACCCTATTTGTAAGAAAACTTTTAAACATTTCAATACTCTGGAAAATTGTGAGCAAGTTCATGAAAATTTCTTTAGAGAGTTGTTGGGAAAGTTAGGAATAGTTGGAATCTATCTTCCAGTAAGAGCAATTGAAATTGGGCCCTCTTTCGGTAAGGTGTAGAAGAAGCATAAAAGGGCTCTAGAGTTTGTAGATGACATTCCTCTAGTACAAAAATCTCCCAAAACTAGAGAAAAAGGAAAAAAGAAATTAATTTTGGATATACAAGATGAAAATTCGGATGATTACACTCCAAGAGATGAATCGGAATTAGTTGAACTGGATGTGATGATAGCAGAAGAAAGCAATGAAGAAGGTGATTTATTTAAAACAAAGATATTGTAGATTGTTTAGGAAGAAGATGGAATGCAAAAGATTGCTAACATATGGTTAAATGGACCATCATATGAATAGGACTTCATTAAGGACACTCTAGGTAGATACTTTGTGCACAACAACATTTAATTGGAAAGTTTGTAGAATGTACTTCCAGAAGAATTGATTGAATGCATTGGGAGGCTATGGCCTCTATGCCTTAGGAGAGGAAAGAGGAAGAAGTAATTCTACATCTGAAGGAGCATTTTAGGCTATCTCTCACCAAAATGAAAAATAAAATGAATGTGTTAAGGCAATGCATTGACCTAGCAAATAAGGCCTACAATTATTGTCTTTGGTGGCCTCATGTGGTTGGTAAATACAAGGACAAGCTAGGGCAAATTGAGAGTGAGTTGATCAGAATTGGTCAGGATTACAATATGTTTCAGGACCAGGATGGAGCAGTCAAGAAAAAGATTCATGAGTTGCAGGCTGAGCATGCAAAGGTTCACTTTACCAGAAACACTTTTATGGACACTTTCTGGAAAGTGAAGGATCTAACTGAATGCAAAATGGAGCATCAAATTGAGATTCTAAAGAAAGGAGAGAAGTTGGAAGAAGTGATTAAAATTCCATAATCCCTTATCTAGATCATCAACCAAACATCAGAAAATAATAGTTTGTTAATAATTATTGGGATTGTAGTAGATGCTTAGAAGAAATTTCTTTCGGAGGTAAAGGATAAGTATAAAATAATTTTTTGATTTGTGCAGCAGTTGTAATTTCTCAAATTTTGATCAATTTTTGCATCAATAAAAGGTGAGAGAGTGCAGTGTAAATTGTAGAAAAAGTAGAGTAAGCAATAAATTTTTGTCATTGATGTCAAAGGGGGAGGAGAGCAATGAAAATTGTCTTGAAATTCTAAAGGGGGGTAGTGTTTTGTTGTGTTTTGGAATTTTGAGTTTTGGTTTTGACACTTAGTCATTTTTCACTAAGTGTTGCCATCAATGCCAAAAGGGGAGATTGTTGGAATATGGCTTGGGGAGATTGTTTATGGCTTCTAGTGTTGTCATTGATGGAAACTGAAGTCATTATTTGGTCCATAGATTAGGATCTACTTATACGAGTAGGAAATGTAGAAGACAGTGTGTTACCGATAGAAAGCATGAAGAATAGGGTATCCGATCAGTTAGTCGATCTATATGCTCCACCGAATCATCATTTTGTGTTGTGAATCCCGAGGAAAGTTTTTTAAGCATGTATGTTACCTTATTGGTAAGTTTTGTGGTGTTGTAGAAATCAGTGTATGAGTTATGAGATTCAGTAGAATGATTTTCTGTTTATTTGCTCATTGTGGCCGACTCAATGAATGTAGCATGTCGCAGATGTATAAGGAGTAGTTGTTTAATTGTTTCCAAGTTTGAGAATATTTTCTTGGGTCCCAACTATGTCTTAGCCCACTTGTGTGGGAATACATTAAAGATTGCTCATGATTTGAGCTGATTGTTGGACATTATTTCATGTTTTGTTGAAGCCGACTTAAGTGATTAAAATCTTTGCTAGCGAATATATATATATATATATATGAGATCGATAATTCATTTTTGAGATAGAGGATGAAGTGGTGAGAAGGTGTGAATGTAAGAAAAGAGTAGAAAAAATGTATGAGTGAACATCAAAAGATCAGTTGAGTAAATTTTGTTTGAGCAGAAGAAGATTATTGTGAATTAAGGCAGAGCAGAGCATAGCAAGTTGTAGGATCAGACAGAAGGTTCATAATCTGTTATATGTGCTTCATCGGAACTAAATCTAGGAATTTGTAGATGCTATCTTCTTAGTTCAATTTTTTTTGTAATCGCAAACATTTTGTAAGGCAGTGAACCTTCCTTATTTGAAGCAGTGAAATCTAGGCAGTGTTTATGAATGCAAGTGCATTCCCTTTTATTCATACTTTTAATAGAGTATAAATTGTGGATTAATCTCCACCGTGGTTTTTCCCCTAATAGGGTTTCCATGTAAAAATATCTGTGTTATGGTGTTTTGGTCATCTTGTTCATGTTTCTGCATCTTTATTTATGTTTATGTGCTAAAAATGGTTTAAGATTTGAATTGAAAGTCTAATTTGTTGAACACTAATTCACCCCCCTCTTAGTGTTCCTTGAGTCCAACACTTTCCACCATTTTTTTGTATGGATTTATTTATTTTTCCTTTGTTTGGTATTCGTCATTTATCTGATTGATGATTAGTTGTGCATCTCTATAGACCTTAAGTGCTATGATCTATCATTGTACTGCAATTTTGAGTCCTATGACAAGAGCTTCATACTCTACAATTTTATTCATGCAAGGAATGGCAACTTTTATGACCTTGGTATACAGTCTCCTTGTGGTGTGATGAAAAAGAATCTAGCTCTCGACCCATGCTAT
Organism: Sequoia sempervirens; assembly: GCA_007258455.2. NCBI lineage: Eukaryota > Viridiplantae > Streptophyta > Pinopsida > Cupressales > Cupressaceae > Sequoia > Sequoia sempervirens. Next base: position 760,688,434 of record VDFB02058242.1, on the reverse strand, counting down.
GTATAGGACCCGTCAAAGTATACTTTCCAATGATTTGTTGCGTTGAGATTAAACATTGACTCATCAGGAAATTTTGATAGCAATGGGTTTTCTGAATACATAGGTGCTTCGATCTGCCAGCTAATCTACAATCACTTGTACTTTAATGGCATTTTTTTCCACATATTTGATATCATACTCTATTAGGATCATGACCTACTTAGCCATCCGCCTTGTGAGAATTTCTTTAGAAAGAAAGTATTTGAGTGGGTCTATCTTGGCAATGAGTTTTATCTGATGAGCTAACATGTAGTGCCTAAATTTTTGTGAGGAAAATGCTACTGCTAGGTAAGCCTTCTCAATGAATGTATAATTTAACTCATGGCCTACCACGGTTCTATTGATGTAGTAAATAGCTCTCTCTTTCCCATTTTCATCATGTTGTGCTAAGAGAGTGCCAAGGGTTGTTGCTATTGTTGATAGGTATAGGATCAATGGATTGCCTAGAATTGGTGGCATTAGGATTGGTGGTGTGAGCAAGTACTCCTTGATTTTATTAAATTCCTGGTGACATTTCTCATCCCATTTTTATGCTACCCACTTGTGGAGTAGATGAGAATATGGGATAGCCTTATCTACTAACTTCACTATGAATCGATGGATGGACTAGAGTCTTCCTTGTAAGCCTCTTAACTACTTCAATGTTTGTGGTGCCTCCATTTCGAGAATTGTCTTGACCTTGGCAGGATCTACCTCAATTCCCCTCATAGACACGATATACCCAAAAAATTTCCCGATTGTACACCAAACACACATTTCTTTGGATTGAGTCTGACCTTATACTCCTCTAGCCTATCAAAGATGGAGCTTAGTGATGCTATGTGATCTCCATGCTTTCTAGATTTGGCCAATATGTCATCTACATAATCTTCCATAGTCTTATGAATCATGTTGTGGAAGATTAGCATCATAGCTCTTTGATAGGTAGCCCTTGCATTTTTCAACCCAAATGGCATCATGTTCCAACAATAAGTCCCCCATGGACAAGTGAAAGCCATTTTATGTTGGTCATCCTTAGCTATCATGATCTAATTGTACCTTGAGAATCCATCCATTATTAATAGCATTTCATGCCCTGTTGTCATATCTACGATCACGTGTATGTTTGGGAGGGGGAAATCATCCTTCGGACATGATTTTTTAAGGTCTCTTAAATCTATGCAGATGCAGATGCCCCAAGTGGGCTTTGAAATAGGTACGAGATTTGAGACCCACTTTGGATAATCAATTGGCCATATGAAGCCAACATCGTGGAGATTTTGTAATTCCAGTTTGATCAATAATGCTATTTGTAGATGCATTTTACTTATTTTTTTGTCTTACTAGCTTTGCTTCTGGATAGATAGCTAGATGGTGAACCATAATTTCTAGATCAAGACCAGGCATATTTGCATAGGTCCATGCAAATTTTACCTTCCTTTCCCTTAGGAATGCAGCTAGGAGTTCTTGTTCTTCTGTTAAAAGTGATTCTGCATAAAAGGTTATGTGTGGTGTTTCTTTAGTTCCTAGGTTAACCGGATTACACTTCTCTGCTAAGATTGTTGACTTCTTCTAATGTATAGCACTAAGAGGAAAATTAAATCCCTCATCCTATGGCACCTTAGAGAGGTTTCCACCATTGATGGATCCTTTGTTTTTACTATTTTTGGGTCTGAAAGTGTCACAGCATGGTTTTCACTTAAAGACCTAGATATTATTCTTAAATTTTCACTTTTGCAACAGAGGGATTCAATTGTTTCTCCATAGTAGGCATGTGTGACCAACTCGATGTCGAATCCTGATTTGTGATGTCCACATGGTATAGTATCCTATAATCCCATGAATTTTGAGAGAGCCTCATCATTTTCAAATGTGTCCAAAATTGGTGGTCCTCGTTGATCAAGTTGATCAGTTAGGGATAGACTAACTTTAGCACATTGGTTTGGTTGTTTTTCTCAGAAGATAGTGTACTAATCATAAAGAGGTTGGAATCTTTGAATAACACAGGTAGATCCATGATGGGGTCCTCGTCACACCCATCAGTTATAAAAAAGGTAAAATTATCTAAAGTAAACCCTATGGATACTGGTAACTGAAGGGGAGCTTTGACTTTTTTAACCAGGGTAGCTTTGCCAAGTATGGTTACCTTCAGAGGGGTACATCCAAGACCAATATTTCTTAAAGCACTTCTCAATAATAATGAGTTCTAAAAGGCCATTATCATTTTCCCCAAGTTTCTTATTCTTGTTGTAGCCCATTCCAAGCATCATTTGTAGTCCTTTGTTGTCATCATCTATAGGGAGAGTGGGCACATGCCTTTCATCTTGGTATAACAAACTTGATGGGTCATTTCCATCTACCACTTCTTGGATTAGGTCCCCCCAACACTTGAATCTAGAGGGATCTGCCTTGAAATTTTGGGATGAGGTGTTATTTGGATGTGGTTGCCCATGAGATCTAGGAGATTGTAGTAACTCTCCTATTACAAAAGCACTCTTCTTCATTTTGCAGTCCCCACACCCATTGTCTTGGATAATGACTTTGATATCAAAGATGTCGGGAATGGTAGGTTTCTTTGTCACATATGTGTAGGCTAAGGTAGATGGGTCTATGTATGGAGTCATGGGGCCTTCATCATTCTTTGGGACTTGAGGGATCTTGTAGTACTTAGCTTCCATATTCTTGCAATAATAAAATGGCTCGGGATCCCCATGGATGGTGACCTCTTGACCTTGATAAGGAAGCTTGGCACATTGATGGAAGGTGGATTCCATAGCTTGCATCCCATGGATCCATGGAGATCCCAAGAGGATATTGCAAGGTAATTCAAGATCAAGGACTTGGCATGTGGTTTCCATAGTATTTGGCCCTACTTGAATAGGGAGTTGAATAGTGCCTTGAGACACTCTTTCCTGATCATCATATGCCCTGATTGTTATACCTTTACCTTTTTCAATGAAATCCTTAGAGAATCCCAGATTCTTTATTAGTTTGAGGGTACAAATATTCAAACTTGCACCTCCATCCACCAACACCATTTTGACTTTGTTCTTATGTACCAAGACTTCGAGATGGAGTGCACAATTATGGGATGGTTGCATTGGGAAGTCCTAATTAGAAAATGTTAAGAGATGTGGTGTGGTGAGGCGTCTAACCATAGCTTGCAACTGATCTACATCAAGGTTTGTTGGGATGGAGGATGTGGCTAAAATTCTTCTTCTAGGATTTTCCTATGTGCAAGTGAGATTTTCAGTAACTCCATGATGGAGATCTGAGTAGAAGTTCTTTTTAGCTGGTCCAAGACATTGTAACCATTGGGAATGGATTTCAGATTAGTAGTGGATGCCTTGGGTGGTTGTGATAGTCTAGAAATGGTAACTCTTCCACCACGTGTGGTGACTCCACAATCGGATTGGGTTCCCTTGATAGTGACGACATTGACCCATTCACCTAGGGATGCAACAACATGGTCATAAACATGGTTTACACTTTTATACTTACCTTTGCCATTGTCATGATTTGGTATCAGATTCATGTATATCTTTAGGTCTTGATTTCCTATAGGTTGTTCAATGTTTATGATTTTGTCATTGATAAGTTCTTGGATCAAATTTTTCAATCACATGCAACTGGCCATTGTATGCCCCTTAATTCTATGAAAATCACAAAGGTGATTTTTGTTGTACCATGGTGGTTTCACTTGGGGTTCTTGATAATTCTCATAGACAAGGATTTTAATGAGATTCTCCTGTACCATTTTTTTCATGATAGATTCAATTGATTCCCCAAGGGGTGTTTATTTCCTCTTGGGGGAATATTTATTTCACGGGGGTGGTCCCCCCTGATTATTCAAATTATTAACTGCTTGATTATTTGGTTGTTTTGATACAGTGTTGGCTTGCCTGTTGTTTTGGTTATTGGATTGTGGTTGCTAATACGTTTGTGCATTTTTCCTTGGGGCACTGATCACAACTTTGGCATCAACAACACCATCGTTAGTGACATTCTTGTTCTTTGCCCATGTGCCAAGTTTTTCATTGTAGCTGGTTGATAGATGGTTGTCTTGATAAGTGGGTATTCCCCCTTGTGTGATAAGTGCTTGTTCAATGTTGATCACCTTTGGGATCAACTTGTCATATGTGGTGATGCATTGCATTTTTAGATGGAAGGAAAATGCCTCTTCAAGATTGGCGATGATGGTACATATTTGTTGTTTTTCTAGCATAGCCCATTTGCTTTTGTTGACCTTGGATCACCATCACTGTAAGAAGGATGCAAATGTTTCCCCCCTCACTTGTTTTAAGGCATATAGTTCTTCTAGACTCATGTCCATGCCTATGTTGAATGAATAGTTTTGTATGAATGTGTCCAAAATTTCTTGGAACTTTTTGATTCCAGGGGGGAGACGAGAGAACCATTCCATTGTAGGTCCATCCAAACTTCGAGGGAAGAGTCGAATCAGGTAAGAATCATCGTATGCAAATTCCATACAATGTACCTAGAATTCCCTGATATGATCTTCAACATTACCCATCCCTTTGTATTTGTCAAATTTTGGGATTTCAAATCCTTGTGGGAATGGTTTCATCACAATTCTTTTGTCGAATGGATAAGGGAAAAAATTCTTTGGTGCTTTCATTGGTTTCCCTGATTGGAGGTCTAGCACTTGTTGTGAGAGAAATTTGATTTGTCTAGACACGTCATCTAGCAGATTAGGTGGTGGAATGAAATTTTTTTGAGGTGGTGTGATTGTTGGAGTGATGGGTGGATTGCTTTGTGTGTTTGTGGGAGGCAGTTGCAAATTTTTCTATGCAATCAATGCTTATTCGTATGACTACAATTGCCATTGTACCAACAATGCTTGTTGTTGGTCTTGTTGTTGTTGTGCCAATAATGCTTGTTGTTGGTCTTGCTACCATTGTGCCAACAATGCTTGTTGTTGTGCTAGTAGTTGAGTCACTTCTTGTTGCACTTGGTATTATTGCAAAGCTTGCTGACAGGCAAGTTGTTGAGCCACTTGTTATTGTTCCTAGTATTGTGCTTGTGCTAGAGCTTGTTGGGCTTGATATTGAGATTTGGCATGAGCTTGAGCTTGTTGAGCAACTTGTGTAGCTTGGATAGCTTGTGCAGCTTGTGCTACTTTTGCAACTTGTGTGACTTGTTGTTGTTGCAATAGAGCTTGGGCTTGTGCTTGGCCAACTTGTTGCAATTGTTGTGTGGCCTTCTATTCTTGCACTTGCATGCAACTTGTGTAGCTTGTTGATTTTGGAATTTTTGGAGTTCCTTTTAATATCCTTGTCAAGCTGCTTGCAATGTTATGTTGTATTGATTTGTCATGTTTGGGTTCAATGGTGGAGGTGGAGAATTTGGAATTGTATGAGATGGTGTGATGAGATTTTGTTGAGGTGGTTGTTAAGATGTTTTTTGAGTGAGTGTGGTAGATGGAGTGATTGATATGTTGGGTCCTTGGGAGACCACATTTTGAGGTGTAGTCATTGATGGTGTTGCTTGGATTGATGTCACCTATTGTTGTGATATCAGTGGCATGTTTGGAGGATTTGGTACACTGATTTGATTTATGATTAGAGGATTTTTTAGTTTGATTGATTTGGGTTTGGTATGTTAGGTAAAGGGGGTTTCCCTAAACCAAGGGTTGATGTGGATGTTGGTGGTAGAGGAGGTAGTGGTGGAGGAATTAGCAATGGAATTGGTAGTGGAAGTGGTGGTAGATTTCCTTGACCAAGTGAAGATTGTAGGAGTTGTTGGTGTGAATAATTGTGTTGTACCTAGCTAATTCATCCACTAGGTAAATTAGGGGACACATTCACATGGTTAAGTTTACTTAGGTAAAATATTCTTTCTAGAAGGCTTAGTTGGCTTATCTAGAACTTATCTTATCTAGCTAGGATGCATCATTTCCTAGGTGATTAGGTTGTTGGTTGTCTCATGTCATACGATCATGACATTTGTCAACATCATATTCATACCTATCTCTCAACCTTGCCCATATAAGCAAGGCATCTCATGTACATTTGTATTCAAGCTTTAATCAAGCAATCAATCAATCTTGCATTGTGAAGCAAGCTTTCTTGCCATTCTCTCTCTTGTGGAAGTGGTTTTGGTCGCAACTGATCTTGGGGGTGTTGGGGAGTCACCATCTACTCCTACAAAGATGAGGCCCCAAAGATTCCCCCTTGTTCAAATAGTCCTACTTGTCCTTGTGGTACCATGGGGAGAGAGACTTGTGTATTAGGAGAATATGTTGCAATAGAGGATGGGTTGTTGGTGTCATGAAAGATGAGTGGAACGTATGGATGCTTGGGATCTTGAGAGATAGTATTTGCATCCAAGTTTTGGTTATTTACAAGGGAGTGTGTTTCAAGAGCATGGAGTAATGAAATCCCCTTGTTGACAATGGGTTGAGTTGGAGCAAGGGATGATGTGGGTTGTGGAATGGGTTGGATGGTGCTATGAAAGGGTGGTGTGAATGGTACAAGTGGCATATTCTCGAAAGGTTTCTCCACAATAGTTCTTATATCATAATCAAAAGGGAGTTTACCCCCTTCTTTTTCTAATTCTAGCATGTATTGTGAAGGATTAAGTCTCATCATGGCATTGACAATCTGTGATTTTCTAGATTTTGGACCATTTCTATGATTTCATCTTGAGTCATTCCTAGGACATTATTGGTGATGTCCTCCACTTGACAATCTCCCTCTTGAAGATCATTTGGTAATAGAGGAAGATTGGGTGGGGGATTACTAGATCGAATGGGATTGATTTCAGGAGCATTTTGACTCAAGTCACTCAAAGTAGATGTTTCCTTGTTGGCTTCCATGTTTTTCTTTTGTTGAGATCTAGTTTGAACCATAAAATACGGATCATTTTTTAGGAATGTGGGAGGTGAACTTCTAAATCCTTAGATTGATCTAAAATTTATGCACAAAAAAGAAAATCTAGGATGATAAGGATCAAAGGGTGATGATGAAATAAGTGAAAGATGGATGATGTGAATGATTAAACTCTTTAAGAAATCTTTGAAGGAGATACTAGACTTTGGGACTTTTGGATTTTTGATTTTTGATTTGATTTGGATTTGATTTTGAATTTGATTTGGATTTTGGATAATGAACAAATAAACCCCAATATGTTGGATGTTATCTTGGAATAAAATTTCTCACAAGGTGATAGTTTAACTAAGTATATGAAGAAGGATGCATCCACACTCACTTAGTCAAACAAGATGATTTTGATTTTTGATTTAAAGGATTTTCCAAAAGTCTAGCATGAGGTTTTTTTTATTCAAGATTTCTAAGAGTTGTTTGTGATATTGGTTTTGATTGATGTTTGAGGATGGATGAAAGTGTTTATTTTGATCCAAAGTGAACTTAGAGAGACTTTTGTTTACAAGACCTAGGTATTGAAGAACATCCTATGCTTCCAAGAACTTGACAAACCAACAAACTGAGATACTGAAAACGTTGAAAGAGACTTGTATTTTGACAATAATAGAACAAATACAAATTGTGATTGTCCTTTGATGCACGTTTGTAAAAGTTATAGAGCAACCTTTCTCTAAACATGCGTAAAGAATAGACTAACATTTCTTGAGATTTCTTGGACTAAGACGCTTGTTATGATTGATGGAATTTGGTTTTGGGACTTTGATGTTGTGAGAAATCATTTGAGAAAACACATGTGTGGGGTTCAATTTGTCTTTTATCTTTGCTTAATGGATTCTTTTTACCACAAACACTTTCTTGCTTACCTTTTGAACTAAATTTCTATGTCTCAATTTATTTTTATCCCACAAAGTCCATTATGTGGAAATTAAGAGAATCAAGGTAATAGTTCCCTAATGTTGACTTTAGAGAGAAAAAATTGAGATGTAAATCCAAATACTTAGAAGCCTCTAAGGATGAAATCCCTAGGGACAAGTAGTAGCACTTGGATTTTTCAAAGGTATTTGCTCCCTCTAAAGGTTTGAAATTTGATGCCCTTGTTGAATGTTTTTTTTCAAGATTTTGGATCCAAGTAATGTGTTTAACTAACTCAAAGATTGCACAATCCTAGGATAGAATATAAAATATTTGTTGAGTTCCCACTTGGATAAATCCAACCGTGCTTATTTAGAGTAGATGACTAGAAGCTTGACCATACTGGCTCCCCTCCACAACACTCACTTCTATGGGTCAATCAAGCTTTAGTTCTCATGAATCTCCCATGATGAACTTTTCATCTCTACAAAGAATTACAAATATATGGGACGGCTCCAAAGGTCCGACCTCTTGATGCCAACAAATATTGGGATTTTGGATTCTAAACAAAGGTTCGTAGTAAGGGCATCCAATTTAGGGGGTGCAATGATAAAATCCTTGTGAGAGATCTCCCAACCCTTAGAAAAAGGGCTTTACACATCATAAAGACATTGGGGGAGAGTCATCATGCACTGCTTAGTTGATTACAAACTTTCCTTGCAACCACAAATTTGTATAGTGGTTCAGAAGAGCTTGGCTTATGCTCATTACTACTTGGGTCATTCCCTTGGGGTGAGTAATTTTTCCAACCAAGGCAGGCCCTCTAAAGGTAAACAAAAGTGAGTAGGTGCATCTGTAGTTCGATCAATCTTTTTTTGCATGAACAAAGAGAGAACACACACAATGTCCTTTCTCACACCAGCAAACTTTGTTCAATTTTAAGAGCCCAAATTTGAAATGTGGAGGTAATCTTTTAGACAACCTAAAATCACCAAAGTTCTTTTGATTCTCAAGATCACCGTCAAGTGCAAGAGAAGTGCATACACATTTCAATGGTATTAGTTTGTAAAAAAGATTACAAAAAAAGATAAGCACATCTTCATTTTAGACCTCAAAAGTAGTAAATGGGTTCTTTTTATAGCACCAAATTTTAGTGTTTGAAGTTGTTTGTTCAATTCTTTAGAGCCAAAATCAAATCTAGTGAGTTTCTAATGTTCTTTTTAACCCTTTGTGAAAATAAAGCTTTTGTATGTTCTTTTTAAAACCCAAAAAAAATGTAGTTGAGTTCTAAAGCTAAAGATAGCAATATCCATAGATGGGATTATAAATGCTCCCAAAGTGTTAAAGAAAACTTTTTTACAATTATGAAAAAGAAAGTGCCATAGGAAGCTCTTCTTGTTTTATTCTTTTTCTAGACAATGGATATCAAATGCTTTTTATTTCAATTCAATGCTCCATGCTCCTCTTAAAACCTAGAAGCCATGCTCAAAATTTTATATGAGATCAAGAAACAAGAAGATATGAGGGTTAGACGAATGATTAAGCATAAAAACCCTAAAATTTAGACCACATTACAATGTGTTTTGACTTTAATTGTAAAATTGAAAATTTTAACTCTACAAAAATTGAGAAACACTTACACCATTGCATAGCTTATGAAATTCTACCCCATTTCAAAAAAAAATCTTTGAAAAAGGCCTTTGTATGACCAAGATATGGCCATTTTAAGATTAACTATAAAAGCATTATAACAGAGAGCATATGCACTAAAACAGAGATCATATGTGCTAAACTTAGACCATATGTGCTAAAACTCAGACCGTATGCACTAAAACTCAGACCATATGTACTAAAACTTAGACCATATGCATTAAAACTCAGACCATATGCATTAAAATATCCTATATATGCACTAAAACATGAGGTAAATGTGTTGGAAGATGCCACGTATGCACTATAACAGAGCCTGGATGCACCAAAAGTCACCGCCTATGCGCTAAAGGAAGCCACGGGTGTGCTACATCGAGATTCACGACCAAACTTACCAACAAAAACTTGCCAATGTTGTTAGAATGCTAATGTTGTGCATTTTTATGTTTATTTATTTAGGCTGATTGTTGCTTGGATGAATCAAGTTGTTAAGGGTTCAAGGTCCTTGTTAAAACCTAGTTGTAAAGGGTATAAGGTCCCTTCAAAACCTTTAGGGTCCAAGCCATTGTAAACTTGGTTGTTAAAGGGTTCTAGATTCCTTCAAAACCTTTGTGCAGCCTTTGTTGCTACTATTGTTGAGATGTTATTGGTTTGTGGTTTATTTTTGTTGCAACATGTTTCATTTGGATAGGGTTTCAGGTCCCTTCAAAACTAGCTTGTAATGGGTTTTGGGTCCCATCAAAATGTATTTTTCCCCATCAAAAACATTATTGTTAGCACATTTAAAAGAAAATGAATAGTGAAGCACATATATTAATAGCCTTGTAAGTTATTATAATGTTGTGCTTAGACTACGCATAAAGCAAGAGGAGACCATGTCAAACATACAATTAGTTACCACGCATGAATAAAGGAAAAAAGTTTATACATTGCATAATATTAAATGCAAATTTTAGAAGATAGGAATCAGTCTTAGTTGCACTATCTTAAAGGGCACAAGTATATGAATATGTGGCACCAATGCTAAAGTATATGAAATGAAAAATAATTCTATTTACTATTCTTAAGTCTAAAAAAGCCATATCATAACCATGAGACTCAGTTTATGTAAACTTGGCAGAAATATAAGAAGGAATTTGACTTGTAAATGAAAAAGGAAACTTGCTATTAAGATTCATTGTCCCTTGACTCAGTTAAAGAGTCATGTTGTCTCTCATGAAGAGGTAAACTCAGCCATTAGAATGTTATGGACTGTTGTGTGTTGAAAATTTGAGAGTTGATCATTTGAGTGATTGCATGTGAGTAGGAAGGTGGCAGAATTTCTAGCTTGTTTGTAGCCTTTGGTTGCTCAAATTTTAGTATATATAGAGGTGATATTCCTATCATTCATTACTCTTCTCATTCTAATTCTCCCACCATTATTTTGTTGTATTTTTTGTGCAAGTGAGTTAGTGAGTTGCTTTATTATTTTGTAATTGTTTTAATGAGAGAATTTATGAGAGACTAATGTTTGCAGGCTAGTTATTCTTTGGAGAAGTAGAATTTGTGAAGGTGAAGGTTAAGGTTGGAAGGCAACATTATAAAGTTGGAACTTAATATTTTGTTGTCTTATAGTACTTTTATGATTATGTCAATTTAAGAGGTTAGTGTGGTTATACCTAAGGTTATTGGAAATCCATGGGAAAAGGGGTAACCTAGCTAGAAACCATATTTTATATATGTATGGTTAGTGTGGTTATACCTGGGGTTAGTGGAAATCCATGGGTAAGGGTGTAACCTAGATAATTAGTTTATTATAAACTTGGGAATTCCTGGGGTTAGGGTAATCCATGGTTAAGGGAATTACTTTATTAATTATTTTATTATGTTATCACCTTAGGGTAAATGTGTGTTATATTTATGGTCAATACCAATTTGAGATTTTAAGTGGGTAGACAGATGACTCCCACTCAAAGTACTAGGTGTTGAATTCTTTGGCCAAAGTAGTATACATAGCCACTATTTACATTGTCATTTCACTACAGTCCATGATTGCAAACTAGGTAGGGAAACCAAGGTATGGTAGCTCTAGATTTATAGGACACAACAATATGCTCAAGAAGGTCATGATTATGGGGTGATTATGGGGTTACCAAACTAATCTCTTCGTCGAAGGGTAGGGCCATCTTATGAAGCTTGGTATATGCACACAAAACTGTAGTAAGTCCATGGTTGGAAAAATAGCACTTGAGTGATGCTCTCCCTCATGTAGTTGGTAACCAAGATTTGAGGATGTAGTGCCAATTTAGCGACACCTAGAATGTATGTGCCAAGTGATGGGAACACCTAGGAGGTATGCACCAACATTGGGGATATCTAGATCAATGTACTCTATTTATGTATCGCTCATAGAAGCTATGTATGTATACATGTAACTCTATTCTTATTGAGGATTTATAAATGAGAAATATTATCATTCAATTATGTGATGTGAAATAATTGTTTGAATTATTGAAATGATTCTATGATATGTAGTGGGAAATTTTAGACTGATTATGTTTCAAATGTGCATCTATTTATTCTTAAAAAAGAAAAAAAATTATAGCTCATTTCGTTAGTAGCTTAAAATTTAACTTGTGAGTAAAACATAGTAAAAACAATGGTTAGAACAATGAGTACATTACAATTGAGTGGTAGGATATGGTTTCTTTGTACACTCCAAAGTTTGGGTAGATGGATAATACTAATGCATGTAAATATTGTTGGTGTAAATAGGTGTTTTACCTATCTAGTCTTTAGTAGGTCCTATTTACATGTTATGTTTACTTAGGTCCTAGGAGGGAATCTTTCTATAAGTTGTTAGTTATCATTAGATCTTATTTTATATTTTTACTTTTAACACATGTGTCCTGGGTATTTACGATAAGTTGTCACATGACATAGGATTAAGACACTTTTCATAATCTTGTTTAATCCTATGTATCACCTTGGCTATATAACCAAGGGGTTCTTATACATTGTATAATGAATTTTATTGGATTTAATTTCATTGCAATCATGAGCATTGCATATTGATCTCTCTTGTGCTTTCATGAAGTTCATAGATCATGGGTGGCTATAATATTCATCCTAATCTTGCATGGCATAGAGTATTATATACCAACTCTTACATGGTATCAGAGCTTGTGGGATTGCTTCTTGTTAGTATTTATTGAGAGATTTAGCTTGCAAATATTGATGGATCTTGAAAAGTTGAGTATGCTCTTCTCTTGCATCGACTGATGATCTGGAGAAATAGAAAAGCTTGAAAGAAATACTAGATTTGGGGGTTTCCTCTTTGTGGCTTTCTATTTTAGGTTCAAATCGAAGCTTCTTGGTGCAAATATGAGCTCACCATTGAGTTTATGAGGTTTGATAAAGTTAGTTTTTCCTTGTGTTTCATCTAAATCAAACATATGAGGCCAAATCTATGAGGGTTTGAAGCTTAATAGTGGTTGCCAAATCTAGAAGGTAGCTACAATTTCATTGCATTTTGGGTCAAATTTGATCTTGCCATCATATTGAGGAGGCCCAAAAACCCCAATATTGACTATCAAATCACGAAAATATGAGCATTTCACCCAAATATTGGGGAAGAAAAATTTCCCTCCTCTGTCATTTATATAATCGTATGATCTTCATTAATGTACGGGTCATAGAAATAAATTTACAAGTCATAGTCGGTAATTATTTTGATTATTTTGAATTTTAAAAAAAATTATCAAGTTAAAATATTTTAAAAGAAAAATTAAATTAAAGATAAAATAAAAACTAGGAAGGTTTGCGGATAGGTCCACAAACCTATACCATTGGTACCACACAATGGTCAATGTTCCACATGGCGTCGTTCCATTTTCCAGGTGTAGCCCCACTACAAAAACCCACCATCTTCCGACTGACAATTGATAGAGAATATATTGGAAAATAAATAGAAGATTCCCCATCGACGACATTTTAACTTCAAAATATTTTAATGAAGCACATTCTACATGGAGAATATTCTAGGGAGAATATTATTTTGTGATGGGTGCCAAACCATCAATTTTAAGCTCATGAATTGCTGAAATCATCACTCTGTCAGTAGTGACATCAAAATATTTTTAAAAATTCCCCCCGCTCTCCAATGCAATTTTCTTTTTGGAAGGAAAACTTCAAAGGCTCATAACTCAGTCATCCGAGCTCTATTTTTTAAGATTTTTTTTTTATTTGGGACAAAATTTTGTGTTTTAAATAGTGGTGTAATTGGTTTTTGATTTTTGTCCTTGGTTTTCTTAGAAATTATAGATTATCATAGGTGTTAAATCGTTCTTGTTTTGGGAAGTTCCAAGGCTCTGTTCTTGATCCTATGGTAACATTTTTGGGTGAATTTTTTTGAAAGTGCATAATTTTTTGTGTGCTTTCAAATGGTGTGATTAGATTGATCTCATTTCATGTAATTTTTTTTATTTTGAGCTTGTGGCCAAATTTGGCAATCTATATGCACTAAGATCAAGTCCACTTTACAATTGTTGGCAAGTGGCACCTATAATCACACTACGTATAAAGTGTCATAAATCATATTTTTTTTGAGAAGGGGGTTTCTTAATTGAGTAATTTGGGGGGTAATCTTCCAATGGTTGGTTTCTTTCTTTTGCTTGACTTCTGTTCTTGCAATAGGGAAATCTCAAATTGAACTCCTAAATCCATATAATTATGCTACATGGAGAAAATCAGTATGGAATTATCTCACGGGGAAGGGATTTATAGGCCATCTAAAATAAATTATTCCTAAACCTACTGATGACAGAGAATTGGAAAAATGGGAGATTGAGCATGAGAAAACACTTGGATGCATATGTTCATTAGTCTCATTTGATTTACAATTTCATGTTGAATCATGGAAAAAACCTAAATAAAAATGGGAGGATTTTGAGAAATTGTATATTAAAATAGATAAGATTAAAGGATATCAGATTGATAATGATTTTATGAATCTTGATCCTTAATTTTTTTACCATAACGAAGACTACATCTCCAAGGCTAAAAACCTAAGAACATAGTTGAAAGATTGCAATATTGAAGCTTCGTCCTAAGTATTCAGTGTTTATTTCTAGCTTTCATACCCATCAAATTTCTATGGGAGCATCATATGTTGATGCTAAGTTTTATGACTTTGAAAATATCCTAATCCAAGAAGAAGATAAGTTAATGAACATGGGCCTAATTAAGTCTTCCAAGACACAAGAATTGTTGGCTACAGAGTCTAAGGTACAAAAAAATCAAGGAATTTTGATAAGAAGCAAAAGAAGAAAAAGAACAAGCCACATAAATAATTTGAATCCTCTCCCTCTAAAGGGGAATCATCTAAGAAGGAGAATCCTACATGTTCATATTGCAAGAAATCAGGGCATGATCAACACCAATATTATTCAAAATAGATTGATGAGTTGAAGCATCTCTTAAGAAGGCTCAAATCATTTTTTCTTCATCATAATAGGGCTTATCTTCTTCTTCATCATCATCAAATTCTAATCAACATAAGGGGAAGCACTTGTTGCAGTTATAGATTCTGAGTCAAATAGGTGGATACTTGATTTAGGAGCTTCACATCACATGGATTCATTAGAAAGTATGTTCTATTCATTTGGGACTTGGTCATCACCACACATCCTAATGGAAAACAACACATATATGTTCTTTTTGTGGGAATGGATCCACTAACACATGGATGACAGAGCATTTAATGATGTTCTTTGTGTTCCTTAACTTCCAACCAATATCCTTTCTATCTATCAAATCACACTTGGTGGAGTATGCAAGAGTGTTGATTTCATACTAGATTCTATCATAATCTAGGATTTGCATAGTAGAGATATAGTTACAGTTAGGGAGTTTGATCGCCAATCTCAAGTCTACGCCTCACATTTTTCTCCTACTATTGATTCAACAGATTTTCACATCAAGGAATCTTGTGTGGAGACTATTAAGGAGATTCAATACAGTCATTTGAATGTTTGTATTGTTTCATTTATTGAGGATCTAGTGATGTATGTTGATATTCCATCTTCTTCATCTACTATTGTACTTGAGGATACTTGTGATTCCACAATTTTGGTTCCTTGTGATTTAGTGTAGCAGGACATACATCGTCTTCCAAAGATGGCTACTCGAGATGAGTACTTTATAGACATTGCTAGTTTATTTTGTGAGTCTCACATTTCGAATTTGGGAGACATCATTGATGATATTCATCTTCTCTTTGATGGAGATGATCCTTCTTCAATTATTTTGAGGAAACAATCTAACCCTCTTGTTCATTCTCTACATGATCATCCTTTGTAGTTTTACATGAGTGTGGAATATTTTGAAAAACATTTGGAGGAGGCTTCTTTATCTTTAGAGGAGGTATCCTTTTCTTTGGATTTTGTTTTACAATCATTTCAAGGAGATTTTGGATTGTCTTCTTCAACAGTGTGGCTTAGAATGCCTATTTGGAGTGTGACACCTTTTGGCATTGACATGGAAACACTTGAGCATTCTTCAGAGAGATCACACATCATCCATCTTCCTACATCTTCCTTTCAAGAATGGTAAGATATCCTACATATCATCTTGGTTTTGTTTCTTCCTAAGGGCAGGAATTTTGTTTGACGCTTTTGGATCATCTTCAACATTCAAGGTCAAGAATCTAGCATCGTTGTAAGAGACTCAACATTGAGGGGGGGTTGCATGGTCTCTCTTCTAATTCCCTCTTATGGGGGAAATTTTTCTTTGCATGGGGTTTTATCCTTCTCATTCATCATTGAGATTAAATTTTGTATTTCATCTCTCTTTTGGGGAGGATTTTTATCCCAATAGGTTTTCTACTTTTCTCCATTTGTGAGAGATTACATTTGCATTTGTACAAGGGTACCTAAAATGGCCTCATTGCCAGGACCCATCTTTGTGTCATTTGTATAATAATCATCTACTCCCTAAGTTACACTTAAGGGGGGTGTTGGTGTAAATAGGTGTTTTATCTATCTAGTCATTAGTAGGTTCTTTTTACATGTTAAGTTTATTTAGGTCCTAGGAGGTAATCTTCTAGAAGGCATTTTCATTTAATCTTATCTTATCCTCTGACTTTTAACACATGTGTCCTAGGTAGTTATGATAATTTGTCACATGAAATAGGATTAAGACACTTGTCATAATCCCTTTTAATCCTATGTCTCACCTTGGCTATATAACCAAGGGGTTCTCATACATTGTATATTGAATTCTATTGGATTTAATTCCATTGAAATCTTAAGCATTGCATATTAATCTATCTTGCGCTTTCATGAAGTTCCTAGATCTTGGGTGGCTATAATCTTCAACCAAATATTTCATGGTATAGAGTATTTTGTACCAACTCTTAAAAATACCATCTAATTCAAAATATCATGTTCAGATTCTAGGCTAAGTTAGCACTCTATAAAATTCTTCATAATTTAGTTAGAGTGGCATATGTCTATCAAATAACCTAAAATTTCATGCATTTACAAAGCACATAGATTCCTAATATTATTTTCTACATGACATGGTAGAGGATGAGAGGGTTATGTTGGATAAATTTAACTCTAAAAAAGATTACAAATGTAGCGATGAAGTCGATCAACATAGAGATTTTTAGTTTTTAAAATAAATATATTTCCTTATTTACCCCTCTTAATTGATATTTGATAGTGATAGTATGTTAATGTGAATATTAAAGTCTTGTACCTAGTAATTTATTCCACTAGGTAATTAGGGAACACATTCACATGATTAAGTTTACTTATGATATAAGATTCTTCTAGAATTCTTATCTAGAACTTATCTTATCTTTGCATCATTTCCTAGGTAGTTATTTAGTTGTCACATGTGATAGGATTAAGACACTTGTCATGACATTGTCTAATCCTATCTCACTCCTTGCCTATATAAGCAAGGCTTCATTTATACTCTTGCATCCATTCATGCATCTTTGCATTGTATCTTTTTAGCTTGGAAGCTCTCAATGTAATATTGTCACATTGACATTGCATAATATCTTGGAGTTTTGGTTTGCATTCTTATGTTTTTCCAGTTTATGTAATTTTGATTTTCTCTTAAAAAGTTCCCTGGGTTACTCAATCTATTTTATATTTCTAACATGGTATCAAAGCTTTTGTTTTGAGAAATCTAAGTTCTTATATTTCTGATAGAGAGATTGAGTTTCTTGTAAAAATATTGTAAATTTTTGTATGCTCTTCTCTTGTGTTCTTGAACAATGTGGAGAATCAGAAAAGGTTTGTAAAGATTTAATTGCCTCTTTATTTTGCATATGTGTTTTGTCAGATCTAGGTGTTTGTAGCATTTTTGGTTTAATGGTAGTATTTTTTACTATTCTAATTCATCCAAAAGGCTCAAGAAAGTCATATTTGGCTTTTTTTTCCTCCAAATTGGAGGTCATTTAACATACTTGCAGGCGAGGGTTTGAAGAAAACCGTTTTTTGTTGGAGTTGTTTTCTTTTTTGCTTTAGAATTCCTACTTCCACTCATTTGTAAGAAAAATGATTTTTGGGTTTTGTAGTCAGGGTTGAAATATCATCTGGATATCTTTTATATTTTGCATATCTTGTGCATATCTAAACAAAATTGTTGTCCAAAAAGTGTTGCACATCATTTTTCTACAGGTTGAAGATCAAAAGTTTTTTTATCTTCTGCTTGCTGGATCGAAAAAATATTCTTGGGTTTTATTCTTAGCATCAAAATATTTCTACATTTTTGATATTTTGTACACATAATGAATAGATTATTCAAAATCAAATTGAAAGTAAAGCTTTTTTGCTAGACAACTTGTTTCTTACAGGCTAATTTCAACCAATTTTTAAAAAATTCATATATTTTTCTTTAAGTGTTGGATTTCAACAAATAAGGTATTATTGAAAATTTGAAGATGAGCACTTTCCATCCACATAGGTATTTAGGATATTTTTTTCCATTTTGTACCAGATATTTTAGGTTGAAGCTATCTTGTGTTGATTCCTTCAACATGCCATAACTTTCGCTCTATTGCTCTGATTTTCAAAAATGAATAGGTCTTGGAAAGGTCTTGAAGAGAACTATACAAAAATTAGGCTATTTTTTCTAGATTTTGTCTCAAGTTCATTTTGTATTATAATATTTAATTTTAGCTATTTTGAGCTTATTGAGCATTATATCTTGGAAAAGGCTTTGTAAATGCACTAAATTGTAAAGTGGCAACCTTATAATATTTGGTGGGGTGATATTTGATATTAGTGAAAAGGGTGGGGGTGTTCTTGGAATTCTTGTGTTCATTCTCTTTTCACATTTTCTTTTGCATTTCTTCATCATAGCACCAATAATAGTTCCTACTCTAATTGCATACAACTATTTTGAGTGGAAATCACAAATAGATATTCACTTAAGGAGACTTAGTTTGCATAGAATAGTAATGGGACTAGAAACTAAACCAACTGAAGATGAAAAATAGCCTGAGTGCTTTAACAAATGTAATAGAGAATTTGGAGAATTGTGTGTGTTTGTATCTCCTAATTTACTCTTTCATATTGAATCTTTGAATACTCCAAATCAAATATGGAAAAAGCTAGAATCTCGTTTTAGAACACATGAAATTCTATGAGGGTTCATATGTTGGAGAATGAACTAATCAATTTAAATCCATGAAAATTCAACACAATTTAGGATTTCTTCACCAAAATGAAATCACTAAGGCTACAACTACAACAATGTGGAATGATAAGGAAGATGAACAATTGATTCTAAATATTCTCTCAAAGCTAATTTCTGAATATTTAGTATTTGTTTCTACCTTCAATGCTACTAAGGATGCACTTGGATCTTAATTCAAGATGCCATCTTTGGATGATTTTTATACTTCTCTCACACAGGATTAGGATAAGCTAATTCAAATGGGCACTCTTAATTCTTCTATGTCTAATGCTTTGGTTGGAAACCTTTGGCACAAATGAATAGAGAGGACAAAATAGTAATAAGGATAAGAAACACAAGAATAGCAAAGAGAAGAAGAATTAGAAATTGTCTACTCCAAAAGCAAGTAATGAGACCTCCTCTTCAAAAGCTAACAAGCCTAAGAAAGACATGGTCAAATGTTCCTATTGTAAGAAACCCGATCATGATGAGCACAAGTGTTTGAAGAAAAAAATTGATCACTTGCCACACATTCTTGAGAAGAATAATCTCAATGTTCTTGATTCCATCAAAAAGAGTTCAAAAGAGGGTTCTCATGAGGACAAAGATGTAAGGAAAGCTTAGGTGCAAAACAAACTCTCCTAACGTCAAAACCTCAGGGAAGAATGCAGAGGTAACTTTAAATTTTACAATTACAGTTCAATTAAGATACTCATGAAAGAAATAATCGAAATAGAGAAATGAACATACACAATTTGGACACCCAATTTACGTGGGAAAACCCTTATGGGAGAAAAACCCACCACACCAAGAAAAGCCTCTTTTTATTACAGTAAAGAAAATTACATACAGAGTTTAGACTTAACTTTCTGATGTCAATTTATAGTAGCATAATTTCCTTGATCAACCTTGTACAAAACATCCCAATTACAATGCTCTCTGAATTGAATTCACACTCACTGATCACACATCGAACTATTCACCGAATCGATCATCATCTTCGATTACAGAGTATATCCATGTCATTCATGGTCTATTGATCTTCCTCATAGGAATGGCCGCAATAGTCCAACTACTAGCGGTTCACATTTTTCTTCTCTGATTGGTAAAAAAAAAACCACATAGGATAGTTATTCAGTCAAGGCGTTCAAACAGTTTCGCATGTCGATGAGACACTAGGTTGTGTCTCCCCGATGCCACAATGCCCGATTGTCGTTATCACCCAGAGTCACCACCATTGGCAAGAGTCATATTGAGTTCAAAACTATTTCCTAGACTCACTCTATCACTAAGACATCACAATGATATCCACCGCAGAACCATCAGCCAGACCATCGCTATCGGCAAGAGGTCATACCGAACACAAATCCATCTTGTGTAGATCTATCGACAAGAGTTCCGCTATTGCCAAGAGTCTCATAGAACTTTATTTCATACCGATGTTCATCATGCAAGGTTGTCGGCGAGAAAAACAATATCGCTAAGACTTCATACCGATGATCAACACATGTAGCTCTATCGATGAGACCATCGCTATTTCCAAGAGTTCATAACGATCACAAAACAGTCAGTGAGAGAACAACTATCGCCAAGAGTTCATACCGAAAGAAAAATTGTCAGCCAAGAGTCTCCCCAAAGTCATCTGTTGCCTATATGAAAAACCTTGGTGAGACATACTCTATTGGAGTGAATCTTTCTGAAAGTTCAAGCCTCTCCCCGATCACTTCTGTCGCCACAAGTCTCCTCAATAACCATTAGAAATCAACTCGTCGGCAAGAGATCTGCTCAGGCGGAATGAGTTGGAAACTTTCACAAAGATCGACATTTCTTGCCAATGACTCCCATCGGCAAGACAGAAACAATGTCTTGGCAACCTAAGCATTTCAAAATATTAGAACAAAACTGTTAGTTGGTAAGACTTCTAGAGGGTCTCACCTACTTTTCTCTTTCAGGAGTTTACATGCCAGTAAGATTGACGCACATTTTCAAACAATCTCCCACTTGACGAAGATCTTACTGACACCTCCAGGGCACAGTAAAACTACTGAAATTCATAGGCACTGAGGCCCATCGAACTAGCACACCACCTGAACTAGTCTGTGCTCACTGGTTTTGTTAATGCATTTGCAAAATTTTCCAGAGTATCCACTTTTTCTAAAGAGACCTTTCCATCCTCCACCATATCTCATACAAAATGATACTGCACATCAATATGTTTCCTCTTGGCATGGAAAGTAGGATTTTTTGCCAAACAAATAGCACTCTGACTGTCACAGTAAATTGTAATTTTCCCTGCATCAAAACCAATGTTAGAACACAAACGTTTTAACCAAATTGCTTCTTTACAGGCATGTGTTGCTGTCATGTATTCTTCCTCTGTAGTGGAAAAATCAACTACATCCTACCACTTACCCATCCAACTAACTGCACCACCATTCATCATGAAAATATATCCACTGGTGAATCTTCTACTGTCAATTTCCCCTACCCAATCAGAATCCACATAGCCTCAAATGCTAACAATCCTCTATGATTCAACCAAATTTCCATGGTAACACAAAGCATATTCTAAAGTTCCCTTTAGATATCTAAACACCCTTTTTACAACATCCCAATGTGTCCTTCCAGGATTTTCCATATAACGACTAAGAACTCCCACTGCTTGGGAAATGTTTGGCCTTGTACAAACCATTGCATACATTAAACTGCTGACTTCACTAGCATAAGGCACTCTGGTCATGTCCTCTATCTTAGTAGGATATTTTGGTTAGTCTTCAACAAATAGCTTTGTTCCCTGCAAGACTGGAACAACTAGCTGCTTGCAATCAGTCATACAAAATCTCTCCATAACAGTATTAATATACGTACTCTGACTAAGCCAAATTTTTCTACTCTTCCTATCCCTGGTTATTTCCATTCCCAGAATATACCTAGCTGCACCAAGATCTTTCATTTTGAACTTTGTAGACAACTGATATTTTAGATCAAAAATCATTAACTTACTATTGCCTATGAACAACATATCATGAACATTGAGAGCAATAATAAGAATATGATCACTTTCAGCTTTGAAGTACACACAGTGATCAGACTATGATCTTACAAATCCCAATGAAAAAAAAAAAGTATCAAACTTTTGGTACCACATTCTAGGATATTGTTTTAATCCATACAGAGATTTTTTCAACTTGCAAACTAGTTTTTCATTACCTTTTTCCAAAAGTGCTTAGGCTGGGACATATAAATCTATTCTTCAAGGTAACCATGAAGAAATGTTGTCTTCACATCCATCTGTTCAATCTCTAAGTCATACACTGCTGCAAGTGACAAAATAAATCCGATAGACATCAGCTTAGCTACAGGAGAAAAAATTTCTCCATAATCAATTCCCTCTACTTGGGATTATCCCTTCGCAACCAACCTTGCCTTATACTTTTCCACACTACCATCTAGACCTATTTTCTTTTTAAATACCCATTTGCATCCAACAACTTTTCTACCTTCAGGAAAGGGCATCAAACTCCAAGTATCATTATTTTCTAATGATGTCATTTCTTCATTCATGGCTTCCAACCAAGAGTCTGAATCAGACATTCTAAATGCCTCTTTCACAGTCCTAGGCTCATCAGTGCTAGAAATTAAAGCATAGGCACAAGTAGAATCTAACAAGGAAAACCCATACCTATCAGGTTGCTTTCTTTCATGTGTTGACCTCCTCATAAGCTGAGGCTGAGGTTGTTGTTCTTCTTTAGAACTCTCAGAACTACTTGAGCTCTCCTCAGTTTCAGGTACATTTTGAATTTTCAATTCCTCTTTATCTGGTGTCACAGAATTTCAACTGCATCCTTTTTATTTTCTAATTTTTTCTCTAACTATAGATCCAAGGTAGAAGGCTTCAGCTCACGAAAGATAACACTTTTGTTGTATAGAACCTTCTCCGTATCAAGATTCCAAAGCTTGTATCCTTTTATGCCAGCACTATAACCAATAAAAAAACATTTGACATCCTTGCTTTCCAATTTAGATCTTTTCTCATTCGGCACATATGCTTATGCCTCATAGCCAAAGCCACGAATGTGTCTCAGAGAGGGCTTCTTTCTAGACCATGCTTCCAAAGGTGTCTTCTCAAAAAGAGTGGAATTAGGAGAACTATTTATTAAATAACATGTTGTTGCAACTACCTTAGCCCAGAACTTCTCCTCTAAGCTAGCACTGCTCAACATACTTCGTTCTCTTTCCATCACTGTCTTGTTGAACCTTTCTATAACTCCATTTTGATGCAGAGTGTAGGGTGTAGTTTTATGTCATTTAATTCCATGATATTTACAATACCTTTCGAACTCATTAGAACAAAACTCACCACCATTCTTAGTCCTTAAACATTTTATTTTTCTTCCAGTCTGATTTTCCACAAGGTTTTTAAATTCCTTAAAATGACTGAACACTTTTGATTTACCTTTTAAGAAATTAAAAAAATGCCCTTCTTGAATAATCATCAATAAAATACATAAAATATTGATTTAGACAAAGAAGGCACATTTACTAGACCAAAAAAATCAGAATGTAAGTAATCAAGTAAATCAGAAGATTTGTAAGGACTGGAGTAAAATGAAACACGATGTTGTTTACCATATATACAATGTTCACAAAATTTGAATTCAAGGTTACAATCATCAAGCCCTTCAACCAGGTTTTTATTCTTCAAGGTTTTTAAACCTTTTTCTCCAATGTGGCCTAGCCTATGATGCCAGAGCATAGTCTTTTCTGCTGGAAGTTTAACTTCCATAGATTTTGCACAATCAGGAACTTTTTCCTCTTTTTCTCCATGAGTAGCTTTATGTGACTTCACATAGACACTATTGCATTGCACAACGTGCGCATCTAGCTTATACAAGGTACCAATATAGACACCCCTAGCTAGAACCATTGAGCCTCTAGTCATCTTGCAACCATTTCCAGAGAACGTGGCTTGCACTCCAATATCATTTAGCTTACTAACAAAAAGTAGATTTTGAGCCAAACCCGGTATATGCATTACATCATTGATTCCCTTCACTCTTCCATCAGGGAATTGAACTCTGACTCTTCCACAACCAACTATTTCCATAGATGAATCGCTTTCCAAGTACACCCTTCCACCATTGTATTGTTCATACTTAGTGAACCAATCTCTATGAGAAGTCATGTGGAAAGATGCTCCAAAATCAATCAGCTAGAGATCATCTGATGCCTGTGTAGCCAAGGCTGCAATGAAGGCATCTACATCACTCTGAGAAGAATCATTGTCAGAAGAATACTTCTTCTTCTTCTTTTTCTCCTCTTTACAATCCTTTCAAACATGACCAGGTTGCCCACAATTCCAACACTTTACCTTGGACTTCTTACCAAGAGACTTTGATCTCCCTTCTAATTTTGATTTAGACTTCTTGTCCTTCTTCTTGCCTTTTTCTTTTGATCTGCCTCTAATAGCGAGAGCCTCCTTTGCCATCTCAAAATATTTCCTTCTCATCTCTTCTGACAACAAAGAAGCAACAACATCTTCCATCTTAAAAGTGGATGTCGTACTCCCAATAGCCATCACCAAGTGATCCCAAGAATTTGGAAAAGAACATAATAACAGCATACAACGATCTTCTTCATCAAACTTCACACCCATAGATGATAACTGAGCAATCAGCATGTTGAAATCATTCAAGTGATCGGCAACAAATGCTCCTTCCTGCATTTTCAAAGAGTACAACTTCTTCCTCAAGAACAACTTATTCACCAAGGACTTGCCCTGATAAATAGCTCCCAGTCTTTTCCACAAAAAAGATGTAGTCTTTTCTTCATGAACATTCAGAAGAACAGAGTCTCCTAAATAGAGCCTTATCAGCCCCTTTGATTTTTGATCTGCAATGTCCCAATCCTCTTGCTTCATGCCGGTAGGCTTCATTCTAGACATAATAAGCCAAAGATCATGATCAACCAACATATCTTCCATTTTAAGTTTCCACAACTCAAAATTGCTGCCATTGAAATTCTCAATTTCAATCTTTCCTGACGTGCTTGTCATCTTAATTTGTAATTGAAATACCAAACTTCTACAAGTCTCCCACTGAACAGAATTGACACAAAAAACCCAACGTACCCACAAGGATAACACAACTGGCCAGGCTCTGATACCACTTGTAAGGAAAGCTTAGGTGTGGAACAAACTCTCCTAATGTCAAAACCTCAGGGAAGAATGCAGAGGTGACTTTAAATTTTACAATTATAGTTCAATTAAGATACTCATGAAAGAAATAATAGAAACAAATAAATGAACATACACAATTTGGACTCCAAATTTATGTGGGAAAACCCTTACGGGAGAAAAACCCACCACACCAAGAAAAACCTATTTGTATTATAGTAAAGAAAATTACATACAGATTTCAAACTTAACTTTCTGATGTCAATTTACAGTCGCATAATTTCCTTGATCAACCTTGTACAGAACATCCTAGTTACAATGCTCTCTAAATTGAATTCACACTCATTGATCACACATCAAACTATTCACTGAACTGATCATCATCATTGATTATAGAGTATATCCATGTCGTTCATGGTCTGTTGATCTTCCTCACAGGAACGGCTGCAACAGTCCAACTGCTAGCGGTTCACATTCTGCTACTTTGATTGGTTAAAAACAAACCACGTAGGATAGTTATTCGGTCAAGGCATTCAAATAGTGTCACATGTCGGTGAGACACTAGGTTGTGTCTCCCTGATGCCACAACACCTAGCTGTCGTTATCGCCCAGAGTCACCACCATCGACAAGAGCCATATCATGTTCAAAACTGTCGCCTAGACTCACTCTATTGCTAAGACATCACAACAATATCCACCGCAGAACCATCAGCCAGACCATCACTATTGGCGAGAGGTTATACCAAACAAAAATTCATCTTGTACAGATCTATTGGCAAGAGTTTCACTGCCACCAAGAGTCTCATAGAACTTTATGTCATATCGATGTTCATTGTGCAAGGCTGTCAGTGAGACAAACAATATCGCTAAGACTTTATACCAATGATCAACACATGTAGCTCTATCGGTGAGACCCTCGCTATCGCCAAGAGGTCATAACGATCACAAAACAATCAGTGAGAGAATACCTATTGCCAAGAGTTCATACCGAAAGCTAAACTATCAGTTAAGAGTCTCCTCGAAGTCATCTGTTGCCTATGTGAAAAACCTTGGTGAGACATACTCTATCAGAGTGAGTCTTTCCGAAAGTTCAAGCCTCTCCCCGATCACTTTTGTCTCCACAAGTCTCCCCGATAACCATTAGAAATCAACCTGTCGGCAAGAGATCTGCTCGGGCAAAATGAGTTGGAAACTTTCACAATGATTGACATGTCTTGCCGATGACTCCCGTCTGCAAGATAGAAATGTCTCAGCAACCTGAGCATTTCAAAAGATTAGAACACAACTGCTAGTCGGTAAGACCTCCAAAGGGTCTCACCAACTTTTCTCTTTCAGGAGTTTACATGCCAGTAAGATTGAGGCACATTTTCCAACAAAAGAAAATAGCAAGGGGAAAGGAAAGGGAAAGGACCTTGTAACAGTTACTTCTCCACCATCCACATGGGTTCTTGATTAAATTGCTTCACACCATATGGCTTCAACTGAAGATGAAATTGAATCTATGGAGCCATATTCTATGCCTTCCATTTTGATAGGTGATGACACTCCACTTGAGGTTTGTGGGAGAGGGTCTATTGATATGGGGGATGTAACATTCCAAGATGTTCTTTATGTACCCTCATTATCAACTAATCTCCTATCTATCTGTAGACATGCAAAATTAACATTATGCATTCGATCGGATTCAGTAAAATTAGATGTTGCATTAGGACCATTCATCAATTAATCAAGTGCATTTTCATCCATTCAAATAGACATTATCATTCAACCTTCATCTTGCATCATCCATTTAATTAAATAAATCAGGACTTCATTTAAATCAAATCCTAAATCATATTCCATCATTTTCTGACTTAAATAAATCAATTATCAAAGTCTTGAAAGTCAAATCATCTAATCAACATTAAATCAGCATAATCATCATCTAATCCTAATCTAATGCTAATCCCATCTCACTTGCATTATCTAGATCTAGCCACTTGCACAATAAATCAAGTTTATTGATTTATTAAAACCTCATTTTCCCTCAACATGACAAGTCAAACATGGCATTTATTGCTCTTTTTTTCTTGTCCCCCTCTCAAAATTTATTGCAAATTTGAATTCAAATTCTCTCTCTCATGGGCACTCTTCCCAAATCTTGCACAACCATTGACCTATCATCATTTGACAAGTGTCATCTTCTCATTGGAGGATCTTTAGTCCCACATTCACCATCTTGGCCAATCTCTCATCAACAAAATCTATAAAAGAAGGCTTAATCCTCATTCATAGGATCCACAATTTTATGCAAGGTTACTCTCTTCATTTGAGATTTGATCTTGTTCATTTCACTCCATCATCTCCATTAGCATTCTATCATCTTGAGCTTTGATCAAGGGTTGGGAAAGGGTCACTAACACATGTGACACCAATCCAACATGGAATAGGTGATTATCATGCTTTTGAAATGTCTTTTTGATGTTATTTTGTTACTTGTGGCATTTCTTTAGCATAGGTATTTTATTTCATGGAGGTATTTACAGATTTGTGTGTTTAGACTAACCCTTCTAATGAGTTTTTGAGGTTGATCTTACATTGCAGATTTTGGGTACTTCATCATGGTGCTAGAAGGAGGGCTATATTTGATATGCTCCTAACATTCCTAAATTGATGTTCTTTTTGTTTCTAAATATCATTTTTAACTTCTATATACGCTTCCTATTTCGGACTGCGCATGTATGCTTGGAGTATTTTTCAACTAATCTTGTTGTTTCTTGTTATGCATATTGAGCAAATAGCTTGCATATTCATGTCTAAAGATGTGTATAGCAACAGATAGGGCTGTTACTTTTCCCAAATTTGAAATTTACATAGAACATGTTGCTCCACATTTATGTTTTTCATAGATGTCCATACCTCGTTTCAAGCTACTCTGGTTTTTTTGAGCATTTCACGTACATGTCTGTCTAAGCATTTCCAACTATAATATCTGACAAAGTCGGTCCATGTTTATATTTCTTGTGACAGAATACAGCCATACGCTCCACCAGGCATACTCATCATAGTATCTAGAGGAATGGTAGAAGATGGCAGCATCATTTTCCACTAGAACTATATTGACCTCTTTGGGTTCTTGAGAACTTGAAAAGTGTCTTTGCACCCTTCACAAGCTTCTGCGAGTAGAGCTTGTTATCATTGAAAACTATTAATGCTGCTCTTAAAAAATATCCATCACGAACACTATCATATTAATCTCTGCGCCCAAGGCTGAACCATAGGAGTATTGGGTTATAGGGCGTGGATAGTCAATGTCTTCAGGTCTCATCCAACAATAATGATCTTTTAGAGCCCCGCCTGAGGTATCTTTCTTTCCAACCATACAAGAGATCACGTTTATATTGTCAGAAGATGAATTGAATGTTCTGAGAAGTCTGAAAACTTCTAAGAGGTGTACATTATTTTCTTAGTTTGATTGTTATTATTGAGGGCGCGCTTTATTCTTTTTAGTGATAGTTATTGATCAGTGCGGCCCAAGCATAGGTCTGCGCATCCATCCCACACATGCCTGGGACCTGTCAATTGCATTTTCTTGAAAGATTCTAAAGCCTCTTCGATAAAACCATCTTTTACATATCCTACAATCGTGGCAGTTCATGAGTCCACTTTTCTTTGAAGCGTTCTGTCAAACTATACACGTGCTTTGTCTATGCATCCACATTTTGCATACAGGTCTGCCTGGGCACTTGCAATACAACATCTGACATCTCTTGAGTTATTCTATCAAACAGTTCACATGCCTTATCTATGTTTCACATTGCACCTGTCAATGTCATTTGCTTAAAAGTTTCAAGGGGCTTTTCAACAGATCTATTTTGTGTTTATCTAACTAATATCGTTGTGAGAGCTATGAAGATTAATAGGAGGAGACTGCTGTCACGTCAGGGACAGTAGGAAAGCGTAAAATATTCTATGCTATACAACTGTGGCCGTCACCTCTCTCAAATCTATTCGCCTTCTCTCAGAAAGGCCCGAAACCATCAAGCGCCAACAACTCATCTGCAAAAATATTTAAGGAAGGATTCAAATTCTTGAACGACCGTAAGTTAATAAGCATCGATATGCTTAAAATGAAGTTTGGTGGCAACGCAGAATGACATGTCAAACAACTTAGGGAAATTTCAATGGTATGAATTTGCTTGCTTACTTATTGTGTGTTGGATGACTATTGATGATAGTATGAGGCCAGTAAATTGACTTTGAACTATCATCAGCTTCTTGTCTGCCATTAATCCTATCTCGTACAACTATCTTCAAACTGTTGTCTACTTGATTTCCTCCTAGGCATTTAATGATTTCATTTTTGAAAATTGATTGTCATTTTCTTGACATTGATAGCTTTGTACAGATAGCTATGATGCACGACTGTTCATGATGCTCACATAAATGATGTGTGTGACAACAACTGAGAAGAGGTGACAAGGAGTGGTCAAACTAGTGCGTTATGCTGCACACAAAAAGAGTCGCTTTACAGCTGTTCCTATGAAATTGTGTCGATCATGAGAAGTAACCAATAGCTTATGCACCATAGTTTATAGACACCATGGGTCCCAGCACTATTTATTTTAGTCACTACCATTTGTTGTCTCTCTTGATATCGATATTGCTGTCCACAAGTAGCTATTGCAATGAGGTTGTTTTCCAATGTTGAAGTATTTATATTTATATTGCTGTCCAGGATGATCTGACATTTATTTGGACTGGTTGAAGTTTATGTTTATTGTTTGATTGAAGTTTATGTTTATGGTCATCAAAAAAGGTTCTTAGCAATTGATTTAATTAAAGGCAGTTTAAGTGACTCATTTTAAATTATCATATTTATTATGATCATTTTTTATAGCCTACATTTGAGATGATTGTCATATTTAAGGTTATGAGGATGTCTTTGAGAAATTTATTTGTTGAATTGATATCTCTAATGATGAAGACTATGGTAAGAGAGGAAAAAGATCTAGCAAGTGTGGTATCTTCTTCATGCAATCAAGCATGATCTATTGTCATTTCAAACTGAAATCACTTTATTATTTGGAGTTATTGATCAAAAGAGATTTAATGTCCTAATCCTCACATAATTTATCTTTTTCTTGTTATAGGTACCAAAAGCCAACAAAGGCAAGTGAACAAGGTACAAGAAAAGCGAAAATTCAACAAGGAGGAGGCTAGCAAACGAAGACGAAAGGAGGATGATTTTTTTTTGAAAACACAATGTGTTTTTTAACATTTTAAGTGTTGATCAACACTACTTCATGAAGTTGTTTATCCTTTCATTTTAGAACACTAATTTTCATTTGGGTCTAAAACGAACAATTTGATTTTCATTGCAAAGGGCTTAAAATGAATCTTAGGACAAACTTACTAGATTTCATTTTGGGCTAAAAATTGGACAAGCAATCTTCATATTTCATTTGGTGCTTAAAATGAAGTCATCATTGCTTTGAGGCTAAAACAAACAAGTGTTTGAATTGTGTGATCTTGTCTTTTGAGTACGTATCCTCTCCCCTTGCGCTTCGTGCGATCTAGGGTGCAAGAGAAACACTCAAAATACATTTTATTGCTTTGAAACACTTCAATTTGGGCTTAAAAATTGAACATCTTGTGCGAGTGTGAGTAGGGGCATTTTTGCGTACATTCTCTTTCTTTGTGCCATCAAAGATCGATCGAGTTATGGATTGTGTCTTTGCTCGCTTTTGTTTATCTTAGAGGGCCTGCCTTGGGGAAAAAGTACTCACCCAAGGGACGACTCAACCGGTAACACTCTAAAGCCAAGAGTATTTCCAGCCGGGATATAAATGAGGGTTTTGGTTAAATGCCATAATCACGCGGTTGGCTCCGGGATGGATCGAAAGGGGACTCTTGTTGTATGGGTCAATCTCCACGAATGGAAAGTCCTTACTAGAACCCATGTGCTAGAATTTTCCAAAATCCTTAATCTATTTGTTGGTGCAAGAACGATCGCTCAAGCCACCCCACACTCTTACGGTCTTCTAGTAGATGGAAAGCCCATGGAGTTTCATGGGTGTTGATGCTTGGTGCCTCGATTGACGTTAATGAGCCGTGGAGGGGAGCCATCAAGCATCTAACCATCCACTAGAGATAAGTGTAGCTAGACTTGTCCAAGTGGGAATCCAACAAATATTGTCTTACACATCCATAGGGCTTGTAATTATTCTTTGTTTGAAAACACAGTGTTGTATTCAAAAATATTTTGCAAACAAACATTCAACATGATTCTCAAAATTTCAAACCCTCTTTAAGACAAATATCATTGACTCAATCCATATGTTACTGCTTTCCCTGCGATTCATGTTCGTAGAGGTTCCTAAGCATTGGATTATACCTCAATTTGTCTTCTTGAGTAAACAATAGGAAAACCCTTGCCTTAAGTTCATTGAATTTCCACATAAAATATCTTGTGGGGTTTAAAGAAATTAAGACATTGGACATCTTAGTTTGAAACCTTAATCAAAGAGAGTGTGTTTGTGGTAAAAATAATACACTAAGCAAAGATAACAAATTGGACCCCACACATGTGCTCAATATCTTTTGGTCATATTGGTCTTTTGATTGCTCTTAGAGAAAAGTGTGTTCTTCAATACCTTGGCCTAGTAAACAAAGTCTCTCTAAGTCTCTTAGGATCAAAATCAAACACTTCATCCACCTCAAACATTTATCAACATCATCCTTAGATCTTTGCAAACATCATTCTAGACTTGGGTACATCCTTAAACCAAATCAAAATCATTTGTTTAGTTAGATGAATGGGAATGCATCCTTTTTCATACATTTAATTAAATTAGCAATCCTTTGAACAAATTCATCCTAAGATCACATCCAACATCTTAGGGTTTACAAGTTCATCATCCAAATCAAACAAAATCAAAATCAAACCCTAAGTCTAGCATTGATCCAAAGTTCCTAAACGTTCATCACTCATATCATTTACACATTTCATCCTCCATCTCATCATTGGTCCTAAGAACCTTAGAGGTCACTTTTGCTACAAGATCAAAACACAAGAAGAACATGGAATATAAACTAGATTCATACATCATGAGCGGTCCAAACCAACCAAACTATCCAAGCCTCACGAAATCATGGGATTATGGAAACTCACATCCATACATAGGATCACTATCTCCTACGAATATCAATAGCACAACGAATGTGAGTATGCCCAATTTGAATTTTGGAACACATATCCCCATGATAGATTTAAATCAAAGTCCAAACTTACAAGTCTATCCTCCAAACAATCAATACATGAGTCTTCAAATGAGCAACATCATTCCACCAAATCCCTACAAACCAAATGTGGATGTACCAAGTGCATTTTTTTGAAACATGAATCCTAACTCAGAAAACTTTGGAAAAATGATTCCCAATACCAATAATGTTCATCCTATCATGCCAAATCTGAACATCATCCCAAATTAGAACATTATCCAAAGTCAATTTTCCCATAATCCCATTCAAAAACCACAAGTAGGCATCCCAAGTCTACTTAAACAAAAGCCAAATCAACTATCTCAAGTGAGTCAAGATCAAAATCAAGAACAAATTTGGCGAGATCAAATTGCAGAACTTTCCAAAATAGTTGAGGCATTGCGCCAAGGGAAATCTCCACCACCATTACCTACATCATCCCTTGGTTTAGGGCTTCCCCCTTTACCTAACACCAATCAAGCCATCCAAATCAATCCACCTAACATCAATCAAACCATCACGACAAATCCTTTGAATATACCATCGACATCGCACCAACAAATGGTATCCAATCAAGCAACAATGATGATCCCAACCAATCAAAATATGGTCTCCCAAGGCCCTATCACTTCGTTCATCCCAATCATCCCTAACACTTCAATCATTCCAAACACCACTATCACACCCATCACATCTCAACCCCTCACTTCCATGATCGCTCTGAGCGTATCTCAAACACTTGTCACTACATCCAGCATGATTCTAAATCCACCACCACCCCCACCACCACCAACTTCCACCACATCAAACCAATACAATGCGACATTACAAGCTGCTTTTCAAAAGGGATTCCAAAAATATCTAGCTATGCAACAAGCAACACAAGCTCAACAATCCTCTCAAGTTGCCCAAGCCTCTCAAGCTACCCAACCAACATGAGCACAAACACAAAAGATGACAACTATTGAAAACAAGGATCAAGATCAATCCATCACTAAGCACACATTTACTTCATCCAATGATCGAATTGACATATGTCAAGAGTCACTTTTGAATCACGATCAAAATCCACCAACAAAACTCGACAATGAGCCAATTCAAGAAATATCAACATCACTTGACTCTATGGTCGAAGACATTCACAAGCTCTCCACCACAATTGTAAAAAACAATGATCAAAACCTCTCCATCGAGGAGCACATTGAAGATATATCTACACAATCCGATGATCAACTCACCATACATCAAGAGCCACTTTTTAGTGATCTCTTTCAAGGAGTGTTAGGATTATTTGATCATGTTGAAAAATTTTCTACATCGCCTTATGAGGTAGAGGACATATCTCAAAAATTTATTCCAAAACATGATCAAAATCTTTCACCAAGGTCTAGCAATGGTCATTTTCAAAACATGTTGATCCCCTTTGACCTCATGGTTACAGATGCTGAAGGAACCTTGAACTTGACCATGCCTAATGTTGACATCCAAGAACCATTTATAATCAATCCATCCTTTGGAATTGATCCATGTCAGGAACTTGATCTAAAGCATGTCAAAAGCAACTCCGAAATCATTCAAGATCAAGAATTTGTATCTTCAAGATACTACAATCATCTAATGGACACTCTCCTATCTATGCAAGATGATCATATCCATACTCCTCCATCTACCCATGAGATGATTTCTACCGATAGACACGTAGATGATCTTCATCTAGAACAAGATTGTGTTACACAAAAAGAGCAGATTATCAATTCCTATGGTCAAAAAGAGTTGTCCAAAATAGGATCAGATATGTCCCAAACTCAGATTGAGGACATCATGAATAAAGATATCCATCATTATCCGCCCAAGGAAACAAGTCAGATAGAACATCCAGAGTTAGCAGAGCAGCAAATTGAAACAACGTCACCTATGGTGGTCATTTATCAGAGAGTGCATTCTAAACAAGAGATCTCAGAATAAGCAGAACCAAAGCATGAAGATAATACCACCACCATACTGGGGGCAACTTCATCTTGTGCAAATGTCAACATAGGGAGCACGAAGAGTTCTTATGATGAAACCATTGCCAATACTACAACCAGTCACGTCATGAATCGTCATCCACCCATCACCCCATCCACAAACTGGGACCAACGTCAAAAGGAAGATTTGAATCAAAGCACAAAGAATGTTATCAAATCAATAGAAGCTGAGAAGCATAATGGACAAATCAAATACATATGGATACCAAATAATACAAAGAAAGATCATCCCTATCAAACTCCATCAGTCAAAGAAACTATGGGGCAAAATAAAAAAGGGAAAAGTATCCATCAAAGACGTCCACAAAATCAAAAGCATGCTTTTCAAGCGACATACAAAGTATATCAAGCAATTGGTCCTAATTCCATGCACACTTTTGTATCCACCCATCATTGTTCATCTTCCCAAGTTTGGAGAGTCAAAGGTTCCAAACTGTCAACCAATCCATCTATCCCTAAACACACTCCATCCATGCCTCCACGCATATATCAATTCTCACATTGACCATGTATTGGCAACGACCCTTCATCATAAGGATTCTAAAGGCACTTTATTGCGATGTGTGCACCAAGACAAAGTTAACTCACGGTATCGGCGAAGTAGATCAAGAATCCCAAAAGCTGCATTCAAGTGCACGTATCTTAGCAAAGCAACTCCTTCAAGCAGGATATCGATGGCACATTATGACGGGGCATCTACATCAGCAACACCTTGTGATTCAGCATGAGCTTAAAATCTTTGGGAAAAACCAAAAAATCAAAAAATATGAAAATCAAAAAAAAAAGGATTGAAAACAGTAAAGAGAAAAAAATTGTCCTCTAGTGAAAACCACTATGGTGGTGTTTTGGGCAAGACCATGATGAAAACTTGGCAAACAGGCGTCATGAGTAGAATTGAGCATCTATGTGCGCTAGCTCAGTTGAAAGCATCTCATCCCATCCGTAATAAGTCTAGCATCCTATCCATCTCAACCATAATAAATCCATTTCATCCATGAACCATTTATCCAATCCATTCACATATATCTGCATCCATAGTCCAAATTGTCTTGATCTTGATAAAATTTTGGGGCACACTTTATGCTTGCTTACGGTAAACATCTTGACATGGGTCATTTTCATTGATCCTATCCTATCCTATGTTATTTGAGCCATGAAGCATTATCCAAATGAGCATTCGTTATTCGAGCACCTTATCTTATCGCAAGATAAATCCTTGGCATACTTTGCGTGCTTACCATATCCATCCATCCATACACTTATCCAAGCATCCATCCATTGCATTCCATACGTTGCTAGACATTGGGGGCAGATATGTACATCTTTCTTCGAGAATAAATCTTGATCTATATCCTTCACCTTATGTGGCGATCCAAACATTGAAAAACATGAAATAAAATTGGTCAAAGCATTTGTATCACTAGCCCATGACACATTTTGACGAGAAGACATTCCTTATCAGTCTTCATCTTTCATCAAACATCAATCGATATCAGTCGCATCTAAGCTGCACGTCAAACATCACATCAAATCATCCAAACATCTTTTGTTTCAAATCAAGCTTCATCAATCATGATCAATCAAATCCAATCAAAAAATCATCATCTCGGGATATCCTTGTGTTGCTTAACACTATCCTTGCATTGTCATGTATCCTCAACAATGTTATCATTATCAATCATGATCAATCTAGTCCTTGCATTGTTGTGTATCCTCAACAATGTTATCATCATCAATCCCATCAAATCCTTGTGTTGCTTAACACTATCCTTTCATTGTTGTGCATCCTCAACAATGATTATCATCATCAGTCTTGATCAAATCATCATCAATCCATTGACCTCATCAATCGACCTTAGCTTGGTTTTCAACCAAATCCAAAATAGAGCACTGATATCATCGCACATATCCATATCCAAATCATTAAAATCATGCGAAAATCCAAAAACATTAGAAAATCAGAAAATCCAAAAACATCAGAAAATCAAAAAATCCAAAAACATTCAAAACATATCAAAATCCAAAAACAGGTCAAAAGGTCACTCAAAAAGCCAAAAAAAAGGTTGTCTTGTCGAACTATGTCGTCTCTGAGCTTGAACGTAGGCAAGGTTTATCTTTGATCATCCCTCGAGACATTTAGGTCAGTCCTATAGGAGTTTGTCATAATAAACTGACATATCATCATGTATATCGTCATCTGTAAATCGGTCAAGTCATCAGTCAAACTATGTGGTCTCTGCGTGTATAATGTAGGCAAGGCTAATCTGTTGATAAGCCCTCAAGGCCCCTAGGATAGGTATTTAGGTTAGTATCTCGGTCAAAATCTCAGAAAATCCCAAAAACATTGGAAAACTAAAAATCAAAACATTTGCAAAACTTTGAAAAATACCAAAAACAACCTCAAAACATTGCAAAATGTCAAAAACATCCAAATATTTGAAAAAATCCATCCCCCTCATCTCGCTTGCACCCGCAATAAACACCATTCATAATAAACTGATCGTCATCCTCAACCTTTGGCAAAACAATTAGAAACAAGTCTAGCAGGTTAAAAGTAAAACTCAAAAAAGCGTCAAGTCTCAAGTCTTAGTCAGTACGTAAACAAGTTGGTCAAGTCTTTGTGTTGATAGTCCATCATTCAAACAGTCCCATATCAATCATCTGATAACATCATGTCGTAGGATGAATCCTTCCTACAAGGGGTATTATTTATCAGAAAGAACATTTTGGATAAACGAAATGACGTGCCGCCATCCACTAACATGTCCTAGGATGTATCCTTCCTACAATGGGCATTATCTTTTGGCAATAAGTTTCGGTTTTTATCCTTAAAAGCACATTCCCTTTTGGTTAGCGGTATTGAAGAACATCAACTTGTTTGTGTACTTGGTCTTTTTCTTTTGACTTATCTTATTTCGCTCAGTCCAAGGACCTCTCAAGGATATCCGAACAAAGGATTTAGAGAGATAGGAATGGGGCAACTATCATTATCTTTTGTCTGCTGTGCTTGTTGGATGTTCTTGTAAAATAACTTGGCGAATACTTGCTTTGTTAGATATGTATGGAGGATGTTTCAGATAGCTTGTTGACTATTGCATTGATTGGTTATACCTTTCCGTGTTTTTCTTTGAGATGTTTGAGACTTCTAAAGTGCATCCTAGTAAGGTTTCCGTATGTCAGGTGTGAACAAGAATACTCCTATCTATTTGTCGAGTCAAAGTCCATCACATTAAGTACAACGCCATCCTGGTCCTTCATACCTTGATGCATCGTACTTAGGCGTGTTATCAAACATAAAGTAAGTGACCCTTTGAAAATCCCAATCCTTGATAAGCAAATCATCATCATCATCTATGATCATCATCTCTAATAAAGTCTCAACCAATCATGGACTTGTTGGATCCTCTTGTCATCATCTCATTTCCACGCTAACATTGCATCATGAATAGTCCATCATGCATCCATCCTGCATCCACAAACCGTTAGCATCATCATCACCAATGCATCCATCATGCATCCATTCTGCATCTAGAAAATTGTCAGCATACCACATATCATTCATATCATACATCATATGAAACATCGATCATTTCACATGCATTGCATTTTGTAGGAGTTGATGGTGACTCCTCAACACCCCCAAGATCAGTTGCGACCAAAACCACTTCCACAAGAGAGAGAATGGCAAGAAAGCTTGCTTCACAATGCAATATTGATTGATTGCTTGATTAGCTTGAATACAAATGTACATGAGATGCCTTGCTTATATGGGCAAGGTTGAGAGATAGGTATGAATATGATGTTGACAAATGTCATGATCCTATGACATGAGACAACCAACAACCTAATCACCTAGGAAATGATGCATCCTAGCTAGATAAGATAAGTTCTAGATAAGCCAACTAAGCCTTCTAGAAAGAATCTTTTACCTAAGTAAACTTAACCATGTGAATGTGTCCCCTAATTACCTAGTGAATGAATTAGCTAGGTACAAGACAATTATTCACACCAACACCCCCCCTTAAGTGCAACTTAGGGAGAAGATTATTATGCACACTACTATGGGTCCCGGCTACTAGGCCATGTTAGGTACCCATTTACAATGCAAATGAAAATATGCAATCTCTCACAAGCAGAGAAAAGGAGAAAACCCTATGGGACAAAACTCCTCTCCAAAAGAGAGAAAACAAAACAATAGAAACAAGACAACATGATGTATGAAGGACTCAATGATACCCCCCAAGGACAACATGCATCATGCATATACAATCAAATACCCCCCCATAAGAAGGAAGTAGAGAGATAAGATATCCCCCCCATGATGAAGAAGCTCCAATGCTGATGAAGAATGCCTAAAAACAAAAGATTACCCAATGTCTACAAGCAACACATCTTCCCTTAGGAAGAAACAATATCATAAGCTGATGATGAAGCCACTCCATGTCCAACTGAAAGGAGGAAGCATGAATGCTCAACATGTATGCCTCTGAAAACTGATGAAGATCCTCCAAGCTTGAATGAGCCACAACAGAATCATGGTCAAACTGAACCAAGAAACATGACAAATCAAGGGAAGGAGGAGACTCATGAATGTCAATCTCCAAAGACAAAGAAGATGGGATAATAGTTGTACTGAAACTATCATCAAAGAGGAGAGAAATCCCCTCAAGTGTGTCCTCCAAATCTGCAGTATGAGACTCCATGAACATGTTAGAAATCCCTGTCAAATACTCATCCCACAAAGCAAGATCTGAAAAATTATGATCATCTTGCTGAATAGAAGCATCAATGGCTGAAAGAGCAGGAGGTGGAGGAGTAGGAAGCTCAGCACTGGTCTCAAGAATACCAAGGTGTAGATGACCAAACTTCTCCTCACTATCATGGTTCACACTCAATGGAGTGTGTGATGTAGTCAAAGGAACATTATCATCTTCTGAAGCAAAATGAGAAAAGGAATATACACGAGATGAGTGATCAACCATCCCAATAGCAACAATATCCCTAGTCTCCAAGTCCCTTATGTACACCCTATCTGGAGTGAACTCAACTATTTTACCTTTATCCCCATGAGTAATTTGATAAATAGAAAGGAGATTAGTGGACAAGGAAGGAACACAAAGTACATCATTGAAGCTCCCTTCCCCCATATCAATAGAACCCTTCCCACTTACCTTCATATATGTATTGTTACCCATCAATATATGAGGTGAATTACAAGGCTCAAAAGAAGAGAACATATCCATAGAAGATGCCATATGATGAGATGCCCCTGAATCAAGAAGCCATCTATGAGATGCAGGACTTGTAGAGGCCAAGAGTGCTTGTCCTTTCATCTTGTGTAGCCCAGAAGTAGATCCTGTGTCCTATGACTAAGATGATGATGATGGAGCTGCTGATTGAGATGTTGAAGAAGAAGTACCAGACACTGATGAGGGCAGCTTAATATTATTCTTTTGAAGAAGATGTGTTAGTTCATCAATCTTCTTATTATAACATCTATGCTCATCATGTCCTAATCTTTTACAATATGCACATTTTGACTTCTTCTTTTTAGATGATTCCTCTTTAGAAGAGGATGTAGACTCAGGAGTGCTATGTGAAGGAGAATCTTTACCTTGCTCATTAGACTTGGGTGCCTTGTTCTGCTTCTTACCTTTGCCACTTGAATCCTTTGTCTCCTTTGCAACAAGAGCATGAGATCTAGAAGACTTCAATGTGCCCATGTGTACCAACTTTGCTTGTTCCCTTGTGAGTTGAGCTGCAAATTCATCAAGAGAAGGCATTTTGTATGCAGTGCCAAGAGCATCCATTGTAGCATAGAAAGTAGAAACAAACACTAAATAATCAGGACCAAGCTTAGCAAGAATAGAAAGTATCAACTGTTCATCCTCTTTAGTTACCCCACAATTAGATAACTTGCAATCTAAGAGAATTGAGCTTAGAGAAAAAGTCTTGGACATTGTCAAAATCTGAAGGATTAAGACCCATGAGTTCATTCTCCAACTTAAATTTCCTCATCTTATCTGGCTTACCAAAGAGACTCTCTAAAGTATTCCAAGCTTCATTAGGATGAGTGCAAGATGCAACATGATATCTAAGATCTGGAGAAATGGACAACTTCAAAGTTCCAAGAGCTTCATCCCTTCTATCAAGCCATTTTCTTTTCTCTTCTTCTCCTGCAGGTTCTGGATCTTGACCAAATGTGATTCGTTGTAACTTTGATTTTAACAATAACAACTCCATTTGAGATTTCCACTCATGATAGTTATATGGAGTTAAAATTACAACTTTTGTCAAATCCATGATACAATGAGATATTACAAGAGGAGAACAACACAAGAAATCAACCCCTTTGTCCCAACAAGATTTGCACTTTTTTTTGCAAATTTACAACAAGAAATTCCAAACTATCAAATCAGCTACAAACTAAAAATATAAAAATCTAGAAACAAATCTACAAAATGTGCATGATTAGATCTAAAGTACTCCTGAAAACCTTTCTGATGCCGTAAATTTGGAGAAAATCGGAGATCGGAGCACAAAGATATGAACTCGGAAGCATAAAATGATGATCGGGCTTCAACCTGAAAAAAGAGGCACAAAACTGCAAGATCTCTGCAAAATATCTACACCACTGAAAAATTCAGGTCTTCACCTTTCCGTCAATATTTTGTTTGAAAAATTTCGCCTCTGTATGTGAAAGTTATGAAAAAATGAAAAAAAGGCCTATAAATAGGCACTTGGGGGAAAATACATAGCATAGAAAGGCTAAATCGGAGCAAAATTCGGGCACCCGGTGGCTGGAACAAGGTTATCCATATGATCGACAGCGTAAATATTGCAAAAATTAAAACCCAACTACCGCAGGTCTATACCCGTCGGCCAAGCAAATACATGGTCGGCCTAAGAATTAATACAAAGGCTTTTAATATATAAAACTTCAAACAAAGTTCATAAATCATGTGTACCCACCGATGTGAAGACCCAAGCAAGATCTGCCAACGAAGGGCTACGGGCTTGGACGGTGATGGGAAAATGAATGCCAACAAAGAATGCCAGAAAATGCAGATAAGAGTACCCAATGACACAGATCGGACAGTGACAAGTACCCTGCGGATGGAGGAAGTACACCAGTGAATGATGTGTTGATCGGCGAGTTGGTGAGTACGCGGGCCAACAGGATAGCAAATAACATGCAGTGACTAACCGATGGTACCTTAAAAAAATCCCGACAAAGGATGGTACAGACGGCGACACAAAAGATAGGGTTTATGCCGTGGATGACTGATGTGGTGGCCGGCTAGATCTACGGTACCATATGCCGACACAGAAAGCCTACGGATGGAAATAAAGTTACCCATCGACGATGAACTCCTTTTGGACCTGGATTTGATAGCCGATGGTACCAGTGATATACCCGCCGACGGTGAATGGATTGATCCAGCCGACAAGCCGCAAAGTTTGATTGTACCCTGCAAATGTTGACACAGACTCCACGCCAACAATGGAATATGCCAACCGACTTTCCACAAATATTTTGCTCGATAAAACAATAAAATTTTGCCCCAAAATATTCAGTAAATACTCGCAGAAAATATTTTCAAAAATATTTTTTTTGCGAAAATGAAATAATTGTATCGCAGAGAAGGTTGCTACAGCAAAATTTTTATTTTTTTGCCTCAAAAACAACTTTACCCAATATACGTGAATTTACAGTCAAAATTCATCTGTGGAGCTTTCTGAATTCAACCGTGAGGCTATTGAAACCCCAATCTGCACCCAACAAAATTATTCAAGCCAAAATATCACCCTCAGATCTGGGAAGGAATCTGCAACACCTGGAGTGCTCTGATACAATGTAGGAGTTGATGGTGACTCCTCAACACCCCCAAGATCAGTTGCAACCAAAACCACTTCCACAAGAGAGAGAATGGCAAGAAAGCTTGCTTCACAATGCAAGATTGATTGATTGCTTGATTAGCTTGAATACAAATGTACATGAGATGCCTTGCTTATATGGGCAAGGTTGAGAGATAGGTATGAATATGATGTTGACAAATGTCATGATCCTATGACATGAGACAACCAACAACCTAATCACCTAGGAAATGATGCATCCTAGCTAGATAAGATAAGTTCTAGATAAGCCAACTAAGCCTTCTAGAAAGAATCTTTTACCTAAGTAAACTTAACCATGTGAATGTGTCCCTAATTACCTAGTGAATGAATTAGCTAGGTACAAGACAATTATTCACACCAACACATTCGCATCATCATCATCATAATATAGATCTGTTAGTCTAAGCATCTGCATAAAACATCCATCACATAATCATAACATATCACATCATATCATCATTTAAGTTGTTTAGGATAATATAGATTTGTTATTCTAAGCATCTTGAAATCATCTCATTTGCATAGTCATCCATAACCATCCATTTTGAACCTCTTGCTCGAGATCGACCCTCAATCGAATCTTTTTAAGCTCGATCTCTCGAGGGGCAATATACCGATGTACTTCTTTAAATTTGGGGCATCCAGAAAAATCGAAAGAAAAATTTTTAAATTTTGATCGCGGCAAGTTTATTCTTTGAACCAACGCAACAAGTACATTGCTTCAAAGAGGGGCAAAATGTAGACATGCAAAATTTACATTATGCATTCGATCGGATTCAGTCAAATTAGATGTTGCATTAGGACCATTCATCAATTAATCAAGTGCATTTTCATCCATTCAAATAACATTATCATTCAACCTTCATCTTGCATCATCCATTTAATTAAACAAATCAGGACTTCATTTAAATCAAATCCTAAATCATATTCCATCATTTTCTGACTTAAATAAATCAATTATCAAAGTCTTGAAAGTCAAATCATCTAATCAACATTAAATCAGCATAATCATCATCTAATCCTAATCTAATGCTAATCCCATCTCACTTGCATTATCTAGATCTAGCCACTTGCACAATAAATCAAGTTTATTGATTTATTAAAACCTCATTTTCCCTCAACATGACAAGTCAAACATGGCATTTATTGCTCTTTTTTATTGTCCCCCTCTCAAAATTTATTGCAAATTTGAATTTGAATTCTCCCTCTCATGGGCACTCTTCCCAAATCTTGCACAACCATTGACCTATCATCATTTGACAAGTGTCATCTTCTCATTGGAGGATATTTAATACCACATTCACCATCTTGGCCAATCTCTCATCAACAAAATCTATAAAAGAAGGCTTAATCCTCATTCATAGGATCCACAATTTTATGCAAGGTTACTCTCTTCATTTGAGATTTGATCTTCATTTCACTCCATCATCTCCATTAGCATTCTATCATCTTGAGCTTTGATCAAGGGTTGGGAAAGGGTCACTAACACATGTGACACCAATCCAACATGGAATAGGTGATTATCATGCTTTTGAAATGTCTTTTTGATGTTATTTTGTTACTTGTGGCATTTCTTTAGCATAGGTATTTTATTTCATGGAGGTATTTACAGATTTGTGTGTTTAGACTAACCCTTCTAATGAGTTTTTGAGGTTGATCTTACATTGCAGATTTTGGGTACTTCACTATCTATCAAATCGGTCATACAAGTACATGAAAGAGAGTTGATTTTACTCGTGATTCAGTGGTGGTTCATGAGATGTAGAATGATTCTACAGTTGCATTTGGGAGAGTAGATAATCTATCTCATCTTTATTTTTTCTATCACTTTGTTCTTGATCCTCCTTTGACTATTCTACTTACTCATTTAGATGACATGAGTAACTTGTGGCATCAACGGTTTGGTCACTTGAACTACCACTACTTGCAGTAGCTTAGCAA
Source organism: Sequoia sempervirens (assembly GCA_007258455.2). Classification (NCBI taxonomy): domain Eukaryota; kingdom Viridiplantae; phylum Streptophyta; class Pinopsida; order Cupressales; family Cupressaceae; genus Sequoia; species Sequoia sempervirens. The sequence continues at coordinate 760,644,050 of VDFB02058242.1, read as the reverse complement.
ACAGGACATGGTTATAAGATTGCCTATAGTTCAATTTTCTAAAGGTGTTTTTCATGGTTTCATTCTTGGAAAGCATTCTAAAGAGAATTTTTACAAAGGAAAAGCTTGGAGATCCTCACATCTTTTGGAGTTGGTACATAGTGATTTGGCAGGAGCATTTCCACAACCATCTTTCAGTAGAGCTTGATATGTTTTAAAATCCATTGATGATTTCTCTAGGTACACCATTGTGTACTTTCTCAAATAGAATTCTGAAGTCTTTGATTCATTCTTGAGTATCAGACTTTTGTAGAGAAACAAACTAGAAAATCTATCAAATTTCTACATACAAATAATGGGGGGAATATGTCAACAACAGGTTTTTGCAGTATTGTGCTTCAGAGTGCATTGATTTGCAACATAGAATCCCCTATAGTCCTCAGTAGAATGGAGTTGTAGAATGAAATAATTAGTCCTTGAAAGAGATGGATAATTGTATGATTAACTCCAAGTCTTTGGTACCACCTTTCTAGGCAGAAGCCATTAACTATGTGTTTTATATCTAGAACCACATTCCACACAAAGATGTGAAGGGGGTAACTCATTTTTAAGCTTGGACTGATCGAAAACTGTTAGTTAAGCACTTTTGAGTGTTTGAATCTAATGCATGGGCTCACATTCCAATAGATAGATTTTTTTTATATCTCTTAATCCTATGGTCCTTATAGAACCTATCAAAATATGAAGAACACAACTCACCACCATTATCTATCCTCAAAAACTTTATTTTCCTACTAGTCTAATTGTCTACCAAGGTTTTTAACTCCTTAAATTGATTGAATACTTTATTTTTACTTATGAGAAAATATACAAATGTCCTCGAACAATCATCTATGAATGAGAAAAAATACATGGATTTCAATAACGAAGGAACATTAACTGGACCAAACACATCAGCATGAATAGAATCTAGAATTCCAAAAGATTTATGTGAACTATAATCAAAATAAATATAGTGTTGTTTTCCACATATACAATATTCAAAAAAATTGAACTTGATATTACAATCATCAACCCCATCATATTGCTTTTATTATTTAAGGCTTTTAAACCTTTTTCACCAATGTGGCCAAGCCTCTGTGGTGCAGGAGAACCAATCATTTCAATGTTTTCTCTTTAGTTGTCACATAAAGAGTTGATTTTAGAGGTTAGATTATAGGATGTTTGGGGGTGTATTGAATCTAAATAAGATCTAATTAGACCATTCTTGATGTAATTGGTGAACTTTGATGTCTTTTGAGTCCATCTTATAAAAGTTGTAAATCATGTTGAAGAATTGTCAAGATTGACAAAAGTTGTCAAGGTAGGTGTAATGTTACTTTTCAAGTGTGAGGTCATGTTTTGGATCTAATAAGGTCTATAATACCATTTAAATGTAATTGAGTTAGTTTTGGTGTCATTTTTAGTGAAGTGTAAAAAGTTGCACCAAAGATGTAAAATTGTCAAACAAAAAATGCAATATTGCAACTTTTAGGAAATTGAAAGGTCATGGTCATTTAAAAGTTAGTTATGAAAATTTCGGTGGTTGGAATTGAATTTAATATGTATAAAATCCTCCAAAGGCTTTAACAAAAGAGGTTGTTGAATATTTTTTGAAGTTTTCACATCAATACAATGTCCATTTCTGCAATTTTACTATTTTTCTGAACTTTGCAAGTTCTGTATGGCCCGTACAGTCTGAGATTGGCTTTGAAACTAGTGTAATATTGTATGGGAATGGAATAGATTTCATTGGAATCCAATTTAAGGCTCTAATATTGATTTTTGAAGGAAATCTCTTTAGTTTTTTGAAACCACATGTATACAACTAATTTGAGGGTTTGATTGGTGTAAAAATGATGTTTTAGTCATTCCACCTACTGTCATAACTTGTAACTCAATTAAATGACTTATTACATGATATTTTAGGTGTGCACATGGTTTAGGAGGTAGGTGATATATGTTGTATGGTTTTGTGGTGATGCCCTAGGGTAATTTGGCATGTTTTCCAAGTGCAAATGAGGAACTAAAGTAGGGTTTTGATGAAATGTTGAATGAATTGTCCAAGTGAGGATTTTTGGAGTCTGTGCAGACCATTTCTTGATATGTTGTAAGCATTGGTGAGGTCTGAGAAGCCTAAGAGATATAATTTTGAGTAAACCCTTGTGTTTTGCATGTAAATTGAGGGTTTTGTAATATAGTATCATAGCGGACATTGCATTGATGGTTGAGGGTGGAATTTGATATTTTGTAACACAAATAAGCACTTTCCATTGAGTTTTGATGAGAAATTGTTGTTTTGGAGGCACCTCCTTTGTAAAAGAGGGCTATTTGGGTGGTTTGATGATAGGGCAGTCAATTTGTTCACTACATTGTCTCAAAGAAACCTCTTGCATTCTTTTGGTATGTTGTGATAGGCCCTGAGGGGAATCTTAGTGGGAATTTGGTTGGCCTTGAATGGCCTTCTCTAAAATATTTTGTAAAAAGGAAGATTTAGAGGTCTACAAGCCTCTGGGTAAGGGTTTGGAATAAGTTGTGTGGATAATATTGAAGGGACTGGTTTCTTGAGTGAATCTAATCATTTCAAGTGTTAGATTGAATCATCACCACCTTGTTTGCATCAGGTGGTATCAGAGCACAAGGAAGAGATCTTTTGTGAGTTGAAGGTTGTTGATTGAAGGAAGGGTGATTGGAAGTTGAAGAGGTCAAACTGTTAAGACGCCTCCTAAAGGAAGCATAGTTGCAAGAAAGGTTGATCAACAAGCTAGGTAATTGGAAGCCTTGAAAAGGGAGATGCATGCACTGAAGTCCAAAACTAGAGTGGATATGGATGAGAATGATTCTAAAGAGGAAGAGACCTCTAGTAAAGAGGAATAATTGGATCTAGAAGATATGATAATTTTGAAGCTTTTGAGGGTTGTGAAAGGAGATGGACATAGAGAAATGGACTTGCTTATGTATGGAGGAAAACTAGATGGTGAAGAGCTCTTGGATTGGATAGGCACCATGGAGAATTACTTTGAAAGTGAGGAGATAGATGAAGAACAAAAAGTGAAGAAGGAAAAAACCAAGTTGAAAGGACATGCTTTGATGTGGTGGAACTTTGTGCAAGAAGAAAGGCAGAAAAAGGGGAAGGCTAAGATCACTTCTTGGGAGAGAATGAAGGAAAAAATAAAAGGTAAGCTCCTTCCTAATGATTGCAATGTTCAATTGCTTAAAATACTTCAAAACCTTAGGCAAAAGAACTTAGATGTGCAAGCATACACTGAGGAAGTCTATAGGTTGAGTATAAGGACCAAACATGAGGAAGATGGGAAAGAAAGAGTTGCAAGGTATCTAAATGGTTTAAGGTATAACATATAGGATGAAATCAATTTGATGACATCAAAGATAGTAGAGTAATGTTTCCAAATGGATATAAGGGCTGAGGAGAAAGTGAAGAGGAGACAAGAGAAGGTAACAAGAGGAAGAGGCAGTTCTTCTAAGGGATTAGATACCTTTTCTACACCAAAACAGTCTAAAGAAGACCAAGAAGATACTGGTAAAGGAACAGTGGTTGAATCCAAAAGGTGGATGGAGAGGTGGAAGAACAAAATTTGAGAGAGAATACAATGCCGTTTTGTAGGAAGATGTTACAAATTAACTGATGAATTTTTTTTCATCCATTCAGCTGCAGAAGTGTAAGTTTGGTGCTACAAGTGGGAGTGAGAGAAAAGGTGAAAAGAGTTTCAGCTTGTGCAAGAAGATGAAGAGGAAATGTCAATTCACCAAGCCTTTTTGCTACACCTAAATTTAGTGAATTTTTGATGCTGCAAAGACAAATTTTGATGGCCTCCAAGGAGAAAGAACCATTGCAAAGGAGAAGTCTCTTCAAGACCACCTGCAAGAGCAAAGGTAAAGTATGCAAGTTAGTAATTGATTCAAGCTCCAATGACAATATTGTATCAAAGGAAATGGTAGATAAGTTGAGTTTGGTCAAAGTCCCTCATCAAACACCCTATAAGGTGTCATGGATAAATGATGATTAGTCACTTCTAGTCAATGAGCAGGTCTTAGTTGAATTTCAAATTGGAGGATACAAGGATAGAGTACTTTGTGATGTTTTACCAATGCAATGTTTCCATTTGTTGCTTGGAAGTCCATGACAATTTGATAAATGTGATGTGTATGATGGATGGACTAATACATACTAGATTGTGCATGAAGGGAACTCATTCACTTTGTTACCATTGCAAGAAGAATATAGGGAGTAGACAAGGGAAACAAAGGTCATCATGATGGGTAATAAGGAGTTTGTGAAGGTGGGGGAAGATAGGAGTAAATAGTTTGCAATCCCTCCAAGGGATGGAGATCTGAAAACAAAAAACTTGAAGGCTAATACAATGATTAAAGGCAGTAAGGAAGGTGAGAGAAGGATGTTTGATTTTGAAGCATAGAAGGCTAAGGGTGAATCCCTTGAAAAGATAAATAAAGAGCCTAAGAAGGTTGAGGAAATATTGGTTGGGATAGTAGTATGTCCTATAGTGGTTGCTAAGGTTGAAGGACAATCAAGTGTAGGTAGAGAAAAGGCTTTAAAGACTAAAAATACAGTGATCCTAGGACTGAGAATGCAAAGGCTTTGAGGACAGTGGGTTTGATGTCTACATTCAAAGATAAGAATGGATTTGGACAAGTGGAAAGGAAAGGATAGATGTATGAAGGAAGGTATGCTGCTTGGTCAAGGCAGAGGGTAGTTGGAGTAGGTTTCATACTAGTCACAAATGGAAGAGAGGTCAGGGGATGTGTTACAAGTCAAGGAAAACATTACCATGTTGGTCAAGAGCACAATAATGGTAAGCATAAATCAATTTTTCCAAATTTTCCAATTTAGATGTCTTTTGTAGGTCAAGGAAATGAAACTTTTAAAGGAGGATCAATTGCAGATTAGTTTCTAGAAGCATGGAAACCTTTTTTAGGTGGTGTGTCTATTGGAAAAACAGGGATACAACTAAGAGAGTGGGTGGTTTGTCATACAATTTAAACTTTTCCTACTTAACTTAACCTTAATCTCAAATCTGATGAATAATCAATCAACCACAAGCAATTAACACATCAGAGAGACAAAGAACACCAATATTTTTTGCATGGAAACCCTATTGTGGAAAAACCACAGTGGATGGTAGTCCACAAGATTATACTCTATTATAAGTATAAAAGAAATAATAAAGAGAATGCACATGCATTAGAACTGCTTGCCTAGAGCTCCTTTGCTCAATTACAAAGATGGGGCTCACTACCCAACATAATAGGATTAAAAATCCAAAGGGTATGAACTAAGAAAATATCTTCTGCACAAGCCTGATTATAGTTCCAATTAAGCTCAACACTTCTTCACACTTCGTACAATCTTCTTCACCTTTCTTGCTACCAATCAAATGATATTCACACATACATGCATGGGAACACCTGAGCAACATCTTCACCAATGAACTAATCACCCTTATATATCCGCTACATGAGATTCCATCACTACTTCATCGCCCAAGAAAATAAAATATATTTGCAATGTCGGCCCAAATTTATAAATAAACTTTTAATGTGAATCCACCAAGATTCCAGCCAGCACAGTGGAGACCTGAGTCTTTTATCTCAACATGAAAATACTTTAATTAATTTCACCTCGAGAGATCCTGACAAGCTACCATCAACGTATTGGCAAAGAACGAAAAATTGAACATTCACAAAAAATCTTCAATCCATGACTCAGGAATAATTTGATGTACCACAAAGATAGAGAATGATCTAGAGACATCTAAGAGTATGAAAAAACAACAAAGAAGCATCTGCACCAACCAAGATAACCAGAATCACAAAATCTTCATTCAGGAATACTGACAAAGACTAGAAAAACACTGTCAGACCACAACATACTCAAAACGTCACGCGGACCTCTAAAAATTCTGGTAGATGATCTAGATAAACTCAACAATAAAACCTTTAATCCACATCATCTAATCTTCAACGTTTAGAATAGGACACCATCATGACCTGCATAGTTCCACTGGGAACACATAAGACTATCTCTTACAATTTTCTCAATATTCTCAACATATATAGCAATTGATACACCAAATGCTAATAGTGTTGACATCAATGACAACCACATATCAGCAACACATCCACAATATCCAACAATCTCCCCCTTTGGCATTGATGGCAACACATGATATGAAAAATACCATCAACCCAACATACTAACTTCTTCTGCACTTCTCTCAATTGAACTTCTCTCCACAGGGATTTTTCACATTACACTTCTCCCCCTTTGACATCAATGGAAAAAGTAACCATGCATTTTCCATACACATGCTCTAAACCACATATCTACACATTTTGACTACTCCCCTAAGTAGTAGCCATGGGAACATCAATTTGGATCAAAATATAGCAATGGCTCATGGATTGATGCAGAAATCATCGGTTTGTTCTTATCAGGAGGGGTAATTACCCCTAGCATTCCTTTGAGATACTCAAAAGTATCCTTTGGAAAAGGCTTAGTAAATATATCTACAATCTATTCTTTGGTAGGCACATACTCCAATCTGACTTCTTTCTCATTCACTTTTTCCTTCAAGAAATGAAACTTGATTGATATATGTTTAGTCTTAGAGTGTAGCATCAGATTCCTTGAGATATTTATTACACTTGAGTTGTCACAATATATAGAAATAGGATCTTCATATATCACCCTGATATCTCTCAACATCTGTTTCATCCATATCACTTGAGTACAATTATTGGCAGTAGAAATATATTCTGCTTTAGATAGAGAAATTGAGTTTTTCTTTTTACTCAACTAGGATACTAGCTTCTTTCCTAGGAAGAAAGCACCACCACTAGTACTTCTCCTATCATCTACGTCACCAGACCAATCCGCATTAGTGTATGCACACAAAGTGAGATCATCATCCTTTGGATACCAAAGTCCAAAATCAATTGTTCCCTTTAGAAATCTGAAAATTATTTTGACAACAGTCGCATGTGATTCCTTTGGATCAGCCTAAAATCTAGCAACCATACACACAACATTCATAATGTCTAGTCTAGTATGTGTCAAATAGAGCAATCCACCAATCATTGATTTGTACCTAGTTTGATTTTCCTTTGGAGAATCATCATTCTGTGTCAACTTACATCCAGTCACCATGGGGTACCAATAGGTTTGAAGTCATCTATTCCAAACTTCTTTAGTAGTTCTTTCACATATTTAGATTGAGATATGAAAATACCCTGGTCTATTTGTGTAATTTGTAATCCCAAAAATAACTTCATCTCACCAATCATGCTCATCTCAAATTCACTCTTCATCTCATCAGCAAACTTCATGCATAGATTTTCATCACCTCTAAAGATGATTTCATCAACAAAAGCTTCTATAATCAACTCCTTGTCATGATCTAACTTGAAGTATAAGTTGCTATCAATAATACCTTTAGTGAGTACAAGCTTTAGTATATATTTTTCCAATCTAGTGTACCAAGCTCTGGGGGCTTGCTTAAGTCCATAGAGAGATTTCTTCAATCTACAAACCATATCTCCCTTATCTGTTAGCTGAAATCCATCTGGCTATTCAATGCACACTTCTTCTTCTAGTTCTCGATTCAGAAATGCAAACTTCATGTCCATTTGATAGACTTTATAGTTCTTTTGCACATCATAAGCAAGAAATAATCTTACAGCTTCAATTCTAGCCATAGGGGCAAAGGTTTCTTCAAAATCAATACCTTCCATTTGAGAATAACCTTTACATACCATTCTTGCTTTATTCCAGACCACTTCACCTTCTTCATTTAGCTTGTTTATAAATACCCACTTAGTACCAATCACATTTTTGTCTTTAGGCCTAGGAACCAGTAGCCATGTGTCATTCTTCTCAATCTGTATCAGCTCTTCCTTCATAGCTTCCAACCAGTGTTCATCTTGGCAGGCTTCAGTGACATTCTTAGGTTCAATCTTGGAAATTAGATAATATTCTTCTGTAATTTTACTTTTGGTTTGCACTCCTTTACTCTTATGTCCTATTATTTGACTTTTAGAATGATTTAGCTTTACATATCTTGTAGTTTTGGGGCTTACTTGGACCTCTAACTCTTCTGATCTTTCTCTTACACTTGCACTTGTCTAAGCTTCTTGAATTGCTTGATTTACAAGAATAAATTGAGGTTGCTTCAATGGAACATATGGAATAATCTAAAGTAGATTCGGTGTCTGAGTGTTCTTCCCTTGGCTTGTGTTGTCTTCATCTAAATCATAGCTGCATTGTCTAGATGATTTGACAAATTCCTCATCAACTCTGACATTTTCACTTTCAACCATCTTTCTCAATCTTTTGTTATAGCATCGATAGGCCTTGCTCTTAGTGGAGTAACCTAGAAAGATCCCTTCATTGCTTCTAGCATCAAATTTTCCTATATCATCATCTCTCCTTATATAACACTTGCTTCCAAAGATCTTAAAATACTTGGCAGTAGGTTTGTGACCAATCCATAACTCATAAGGGGTCTTACCCAAATTTCCATTCACATTTACCTGGTTCAAGGTATACACAACAGTGTTTATCGCTTCGCTCTAGTACTTTTGAGACACATTTCCTTACATCATCATGGCTCTAGCCACATCCAGAATTGTTCTATTCTTTCTCTCTGCAACTCCTTTCTGTTGAGGGGTTCGAGGAGCAGATAAGTGTCTTTTAATTCGATGATCCTCACAATAAGAATTGAACTCCTTAGAAATGAACTCACCACCTCTTTTAGATCTCAGGCACTTGATTTTTTAGACCTTTCTCATTTTCTTCCATAGCCTTGAAACTTTTGAATTTCTCCAGTGCTTCACGTTTTTCTCTCAAAAAGGAAACCCAAATCATTCTAGAGTAATCATCAATAACCAACATAAAATACCTTTCTCCATGAATACTTCTAACTTTGGAGGGACCACAAAGGTCAGTATGTAGTAGCTCCAACAAATTATTTGAATGAAATTGTTTGCTTTGGAATGAGACTCTAGTTTGTTTACCCATTTGACATTCCTTGTAGATTACATTAGCAGGCTTCACTAATCTAGGTAGATCTCTTACTACTTGAGTAGAACTTATCTTGATAATGTTGTCAGAGTTTACATGACACAATCTCCTATGCCACAACCAGCTTTCATCTACTTGAGCAATTAAAGAACTTCCACTAGCAGTATACAGGTGAAAAATATTACCTTTTGTTTGCTTTCTTGTTCCAATCATGTTCCCAAAACTACCACGTATCTTGCATCTTCCATCTTTGAACTGAAGATCATATCCCTTTTGAACCATCTTTCTAGCACTCAACAAGTTATGCTTTAGGACTTCAACATAGAGGACATCATTAGTGTTATCCTTACCACCAAGGCAAATAGATCTTCTGCCATGAATCACACCAGCATTGTTATCTCCAAATCTTACAACCCCACCGTCATATTTCTCTAGACTCACAAATTTTCCTTTATCACCAGTCATATGATGTGAGCATCCACTATCAATGACCCATTCATCTTTTTCTTCAACTTTAGTTGCAAGAGCTCTTTCATCTTTAGTAGATTTAGTAGCCACAAGATCATTTTCAATGGTAGCAATTAAAGCCTAATCATCTTGTTTACCATTATCTTTATTAGATTCATCATTAGTCACTGCTTCTTCAACAAAGTAGCATCTCTTTGGGAATCTTGACTTCTTAGGCTTATATCTAGGAACTCTTTCAGGACATCTTGATGCAAAATGACCTATTTTACTACATGAAAAACATTTAATAGGTAATACATCTTCATACTTACCTTTTCCTCCCCCTTCTTGCTTTGCAATCAGTGCTTCCAATTCTTCTACCTCTCTTTCTTTATCTTCAAGCTATTTCAAAATTTCATCATACTTGGATATCTTTTTGGAACTTTCTCTCAGACTATATCTTTCCCTATTACTTCCAGATACAGTAGCCTTAAATGCAGATTCAATCTTTGGTGTAGATTCACCAAATTCACTTATCTCAAACACAACAAGCTTCCTAATCAGTGTATCTCTTGTCATCTTATTTACTGATCTGAACTCTTCAATAACATGAACCTTCATTTTGTAGGAGGGAGGCAAGGATCTGAGTAATTTATCCACAATTTCATCCTCATCCACAGAACCAGCGTTACATTTAATACCCATCACTATCTCATTTAATCTCTGCATAAAAGAGGTGATATTTTCATTTTCACCCATCTTTAGATTTTCATACTTTCCTTTCAAGCTTTGTAGCTTAGCCATCTTCACATGTGCATCTCCTTCATACAAAGTTTCTAGTTTCATCCAAATCTCATGAGTTGTCTGCAGACCTACCACATTAGCCATCTTTGAATCTATCAGGGCACTCACCAAAGCTTCAATATCCCTAATATTACTTTCAACATCTTTGATCTCATCAGTAGAAGAGGGACCATTCTCAGGAATAGTATATGGATATCTTATGATCTTCCAGAAGGTTTCACCAATACACCTTAAGTGACATTGCATCCTAATATTTAGAAGTGAATAGTTAGTGCTATCAAATCTAGGACCGTCCTTCTTGAATTTTGTCATGTTGGATCACCTCAAGCTATTAGCCTTCTTTAGAGGAACAGGCTCTAATACCAATTTTTGGAAAGACAAGAACATAAAATTGAGAGGGGGGGTGAATCAGTTGTCACAAAAATTTAAAATTTTCTAACTTAACTTAACCTTAATCTCAGATCCGATGAATAAGAAATTAACCACAAGCAATTAGCACATCAGAGAGACAAAGAACACCAAGTTTTTTACGTGGAAACCCTTTTAGGGGAAAAACCACAGTGGATGTTAGTCCATAAGATTATACTCTGCTAAAAGTATAATGGAAAACAAGGGGAATGCACATAGATTCAGGAACACTACCTAGAGCTCACTACTCAATTACAAAGAGGGGGCTCACTTCCCAACAGAGTTGGATTAAAAATATAGAGAGTATGAACTGAGAAAATAGCTTCTGCACAAGCCTAATTACAGTTCCAATTAAGCTCAACCCTTCTTCACACTTCGTACAATCTTATTCACACTCTGCTTTGCAATCGAATGATATTTGCACATACATGCATGGGAGCACACGAAGAAAAATCTTCATCAATGAAATAATTGCCCTTATATATCAACTACATGAGATTCCATCATAGCTTCATTGGCCAAGAAAATAAAATATATTTGCAATGTTGGCCCAGATTTACAAATAAACTTTTAATGCGAATCCACCAAGGTCAGCCACAACATAGTGGAGACCCAAATTAATATCTCCAATATGAAAAGGCTTTAATTAATTTCACCTCAAAGATCCACAACACGCTACCATCAGCATGTTAGCCAAGAACATGAAAAACTGAACATGTGCAAAAGGATCTTCAACCACGAGCTCATTGAATAATGTGAATGTACCACAAAGATAGAGAATGATCTAGAGACATCTGAGAGCACCAAGAAACAACATAGAAACATCCACACCAAGATAACCAGAATCACACAATCTTCATTTAGGAATACTCACAAAGACCAACAAAACACTGTCAGACCACAAGATACTCAAAACTTCACACGAACCTCTAAAACTTCTGGTAGATGATCTAGATAAACTCAACAATAAACTTTTTAATCCACATCAGCTAATCTTCAAAGTTGAGAACAAGACACCATAATGACCTGCACAGTTCCACTAGGAACACAGAACACTATCTCTTACAATTTTCTCAATATCATCGACATATACAACAATTGATACACCAAATTCTAATAGTGTTGACATCAATGACAACCACATATCAACAACACATCCACAACATCCAATAGTGTATGGTGCAGGAGCACCAATCATTTCAATGTTTTCTCTTTAGTTGTAACATGAAGAGTTGAGTTTAGAGGTTGGATTATAAGATGTTTGGGGGTGTATTGAGTCTAAATAAGGTCTAATTAGAACATTCTTGATTTAATTGGTGAACTTTGATGTCTTTTGAGTCCATATTATAAAAGTTGTAAATCATGTTGAAGAATTGTCAAGATTGACAAAAGTTGTCAAGGTAGGTGTAATGTTACTTTTCAAGAGTGAGGTCATGTTTTGGGTCCAATAAGATCTATAAGACCATTTCAATGTAATTGAGGTTATTTTTTGTGTCATTTGTAGTGAAGTGTAAAAGTTGCTAAAAGATGTAAAATGTCAAGCAAAATGCAATTGCAACTTTTGGAAGTTGAAGGTCATGGTCATTTTAAAGTCATTTATGAACATTTTGGTGGTTTGAGATTGAATGAAATATGTAAAAGGGCCTCCACCAAGAAGTCCTTGAGACAAAGAGGTTGTTGAATATTGTTTGAAGTTATCGCATCAATACAGCATCCATTTTGCAAATTTTACTATTTTCTTAATTTTTGCAGAGTTCTATACAGCAGGTATGGTCTGAGGATTGGCTTTGAGCTTGTGTGTCTTGGCGGGGAATGGAATAGCTTTCATTTGGAATCCAATTTGAGGCTCTAATATTATTGAGTTTTGGGGATATCTCTTTAGTTTTCTGAAATCGCATGTATACAACTAATTTGAGGGTTTAATTGGTGTATAAATGGTGTTTTAGTCATTCCACCTACTGTCATGACTTATAACTCAGTGGAATGAATTATTACATGATATTTTATGTGTGCACATGGTTTAGGAGATAGGGGATAAATTTTGTATGGTTTTTTGGTGATGCCCTAGGGTAATTTGGCATGTTTTCCAAGTGAAAATGAGGAACTAAAGTAGGGTTTTGATGAAATGTTGAATGAATTGTCCAAGTAAGGGTTTTGTGAGTTTGTGAAGACCAATTTTTGTTCTATTGGAAGCATTGGTGAGGTTTGGTAAGCCCTAGAGATAGAAGTTTGAGTAAACCCTTGTGTTTTGCATGTAAATTGAGGGTTTTGTAAAATAGTATCATAGAAGACATTGCATTGATGGTTGATGGTGGATTTTGGTGTTTTGTAAGATAACTAAGCACTTTCCATTGAGTTTCTATGAGAACTTGTTGTTTTGGAGGCACCTCCTTTGTAAAAGAGGGCTATTTGGGTTGTTTTAGGATAGGGCAGTCTATTGGTTCACTACATTGTCTCAAAGAAACCTCTTGCATTCTTTTGGTATGTTGTGATAGGCCCTAAGGTGAGTCTTAGTGGGTGTTTGGTTGGCCTTGAATGACTTTCTCTAAAATATTTTGTAAAAAGGAAGATTTAGAGGGCTACAAGCCTTTGGGTAAGGGTTTGGAATAAGTTATGTGGATAATATTGAAGGGATTGGTTTCGTGAGTGAATCTAATCATTTTGTATTAGATTGAGTGATCACCACCTTGTTTGCATCACTCTAGTGCCACAACATTGTCTTCTCCATTGGGAGCTTCACCTCTAAAGAATTAGTACCCTCAAGAAAAATTTCATGTTTCTTTACTTGATCAGATGAAGCCATTTCCCCAGATTTCACATAAGTACTATTGCACTGAACTATGCAAGCATCCAATTTATATAGAGTTCCAATTTGTGTACTCTTTTCAAGCACCATAGAACCTGTGGCCATCTTACAACTACCATTCGAGAAAGATACCTACACACCTAAATAATTTAACTTACAGAAAGTAAATTTTGTGCCAAACCAGGGATATGGGTATGTCCAGGGATATGGGTATGTCCAAGATCATGGGGGTCCAAAAAGTGACAATGAGGAAAAAAAAAAAATTACTTCACCGAAATCACGAAAAAAAATGTTGAATTTTTGTATGGGTCGGGTACAATACCCATTTTGGTTTGGTAATACCAAACCAAAATGTATGTGTTATAAATGGATATCCATTTCTCAAAATTAATTTTCATCAATTTATGCAAACAAAATGGATGAAACAAAATGGATATTTATTTCAAACGGATATCCATTTGTAACAGATATCCATTTTGAAAAGCCCAAAAAACACACTTTAGTAAAATGAGCATAACTTTTGCGTTATTGATTGAAATTTTGATTTTTTACAGGAATTGGAAAGGTGATCGAAAGCTCTACACAATGGATAATATTATTTTGATATATTGAGGAAATTTTTTAATTGTAATCATTTTAAGTTCCTCCTTAATTTTAAAAATTTTAAATGCTCATAATTCATGCATACAAAGTCTTTTTTTCATGGTTTTTTCTGCAATAATCATCTTAAATGACTTGAAACATTAAAGAAGTAATAAATAATGAAAAAAAATTATTACTAACGAGAGTAAAAATTCTCATAAATCATCATAGAAGGCCTCCTTGTTGTCTTTGATCCTATGCACACCTTTACCCAAGTTGAACTAGGAGAACATATATATATATATATATATATATATATATATATATATATATCTCCCTTTATCTATTTATCTATCTTTCTCTCTCTCCTCCATTGCTTCATCTACCCTCTCTACCTATCTCTCCACTTTTCTCTTACTCTTCCTTTATCTATATCTCTACATATCTCTCCCTCTTTCTATCTATATCTGTGTCTATCCC
>VDFB02058242.1:760580722-760629427 GCA_007258455.2 Sequoia sempervirens | reverse complement strand
GAGGGAGATGGAGAGTGTGAGTGAGTGTGTGTGTGTGTGTGTCAGAGAGAGAGAGAGAGAAGAGGGAGTGAGGGAGTGGGAGAGACCAAAGAGAGGGAGTGGGAGAGACTTGAGAGAGAGAGAGACCTAATCTAGGGAGAGAGACTTAAGAGGGAGGGAGACTTCAAAGGAAGGGATAGAGAGAGAGGGGGGGAGATGGAGAGTGAGAGGGAGATTGAGAGGGAGAGAGAGAGAGGGGGGGGGAGTGGGAGGGGCCTTAGAGAGAGAGAGGGAGAGAGAGAGACCTGAGAGAGAGAGAGAGAAAGAGATAGATATAAAGAGAGAAAAAAGACAGGGAAGGAAGGATGAAGAGATAGGTAGAGATAGGTATAGAGATCAAGGAGAGCGAGAGTGAGAAAGATAGGTCTAATGAGGGAAAAAGAGATAAGGAAGGAGGGAGGGATGGAGAAGTAGATAGTTAAGTCTAGAGTCCAATAGATTGATAGGGAGAGGTCTAAAGAGGTAAAAGGAGAGGGAGGGAGAAAAAAGTAGAGGTATAGGTCCAAAGCTTAAGGGGAGACATAGTGAAATATAGAGAGGTAGAAAAAGGGACAAAAAGACCTAAGAGGGAGATGGAGAGTGTGAGTGTGTATGAGAGAGAGAGAGACTAGAGAGAGAGGGAACGGGAGAGACCTGAGAGAGAGAGAGGGAGTGGGAGAGACTTGAGAGAGAGAGAGAGAGAGAGAGAGAGACCTAAGATGGAGAGAGACTTCAAAGGGAGGGAAAGAGAGAGAGAGAGAGACTTCAAAGGGAGGGAGAGAGAGAGAGGGGGGGGGAGATGGAAAGTGAGAGGGAGATGGAGAGGGAGAGAGAGAGAGAGGTGGGAGAGGGAGTGGGAGGGACTTGAGAGAGAGAGGGAGTGAGAGAGAGAGATAAAGAGATATATAAAGAGGGACAAAGAGAGAGGGAAGGAAGGATGGAGAGAGAGGTAGAGAGTGAGAAAGATAGGTCTAAAAAGGGATAAAGAGATAAGAAAGGAGGGAGGGATGGAGAAGTAGATAGTTAAGTCTAGAGTTCAATAGATTGATAGGGAGAGGTCTAAAGAGGTAAAAAGAGAGGGATGGAGGAAGGGATAAATAAGTGGAGGGATAGGTCCAAAGATTAAGGGGTGACATAGTGAAATATAGAGAGGTAGAGAAAGGGACAGAGAGATCTATGATGATTTTTGAGGATTTGTTCATCTCCTTACTACAAAAATTTTTTTTTTTTTATTATTGATTACTTTTTCTAATATTTCAAGTTTTTTGAGATGAATGTTACAAAAAATTCATGAAAAAGAGACTTTGCATGCGAAAGTAGTGAGCATTTGATGTTTCAAAAAGAAATATGAAGTTCAAATGATTATAATTAATTTTTTGTACAATATAGAAAAATTACCTAGTACATTGCGTAGAGCTCTCAAGCACCTTTCCAACACCTGTAAAAAATATGTTTTTTGATAAGAAACACAAAAGTTATGCCCATTTTACTAAAGATAGTTTTTTAGGTCTTCAAAATGGATATTTGTTTTATTTTTCAAAATGGATAATCCATTTCAAATGGATATCTGTTTTGTTTTTCAAAAAATAGGTACCTACTTTCCAAAATGGATATTTGTTTGAAATGAATATCTGTTTTGAAATGGATATCTATTTCAAACAGATATCTATTTTTTCTGACAAAATTTGCAGCCTTGGGATTTCCCTCGGGTTTTCCTTGGGATTGCCAAACCTAGAAAGTCAATCAAAAAAATGTGTTTACAAAATTTTCTTAGTTTTTTAAGTTCACCCTTGTGGCTGACGACTTTTTTATTTATCCAAATTTCATGAAATGAAAAGGGTTTATAGAAAAAATTGTTAGTTTTCCACCAATATAAATTATGCCTTATTTTGAATTTAATAAATAATTATTATTGATTTTATACATACATTACGACTAAAGTCTTGATTGACAGGCTGATTGAAAAATTTCTATAACTTTCAAACTACTTAACATTTTTTGAACCTACAAGATGTGTCACATTATATGCTTCATGTACTATAGGATAAAAAAATGAATTTCATAAATTTTTGACCAAGTTATGGTGGTCAAACACACATGTTTTAATAATTCTAAAATGTTCTAATAAAAAAATCATAACTAATTATTTACATGGAAAAAAATTATCAAAAAAATATGGCACATCCAACCATGTGTCCTCTACATTTATTGAAAGATTCAAAAAAAAATATTATTTTTTCTTGTACTTAGGGTGGTCAGACATACACCTGCTTCTTATCTTTTTCCTAAAAAAATTAGTATCATTGCATTGAAATTTCAAATTTTCGCAAAACAAATTTACTTTTTTCCAAAAAATTTATAGTAGCCTAGAAACTAAATTCAATTTGCTACAACATTTTTTCTTACATATTTTTCAAATTATGTTAATAACCTATTCAAATTTTTATGTCAAATTGCCTAACTCTATTTTTCTAAATTTTCATTGCCACTTAGAGGCCTAGTTTGGACCCCCATGATCTTGCACTGACCCATATGCATCACACCATCGATTCCCTTTATCCTTCCATCAGGAAACTGAATCCTGACTCTTCCACAACCAAAAATTTCTAGGTGAGATTCATCTCCCAGATACACCTTTCCACCAGCATACTCTTCATATTTTGAAATCTAACCCCTATAAGAGGTCATGTGAAAAGACACACCTAATTCAATTAATGACACATCTTCCAATGCATGAGCTGGCAATGCTACTATGAATGCATCTACATCATCCTGAGAAGATTCATTATCAAAAGAATTATTGTTTTTATTTTTCTTCTTCTCTTCTTTGCAATCTTTCCAGATATATGTCCAGATTTCCCACAGTTCTAGCATTT
The DNA here is from genome assembly GCA_007258455.2 of Sequoia sempervirens. Lineage (NCBI taxonomy): Eukaryota > Viridiplantae > Streptophyta > Pinopsida > Cupressales > Cupressaceae > Sequoia > Sequoia sempervirens. The sequence continues at coordinate 760,626,533 of VDFB02058242.1, read as the reverse complement.
GATGAAGGGTACTCCCCTTACAATCTAAAAATCACAAAAACAACAGATGATGGCAAAAAAAAAATGCAAGGAAAACAAATATTTTCTATTATCACTTAAATGAAAATGAAATTACAACATTATATTTGCCATCACATGGGCTTTTTGATTACATAAATCTACAAATTTGCAAATCAGAGCCACCATCTACTCTTCCCTAGCCTCCCTTTTGTAGTCCCCCTTCACATCCTCTATTTGGAAGGTGTAAACTCCCTAGAATCTTTTGGAAAGTGTAACTTCCTCAAGAAGATATTTTGAAATTTTATTAATTTTGGTAGTACAACTTCGCGAGGTCATAAATTTTGATCCGACCATCAGATTTTCTATTATAATACCTTTTCAGAAAGCTCTCAAGAAATTTTTCACCCAATAGTAGGCCTAAAGGCTAGCTACTTTCATTTTCCACCAATTTTCAGGCCCATCTGGAGCCTCTAAGTGACTCAAAATTGACTCTAAAGATTTTACTAGGATTTTTTAAAATTAAAAATTTAATCTCTCAAATGACAAATGGTATTGAAGTGATTTCTTCACCATTGGATTCAATTTTCCATTCTAGAGGTCTGTGTAAGATTCCATGTCCAACTGTGTATAAATGAAAACTTACTAAAATAGTAACCCTGCCAAATTTAGCCCTTATTGAAAAGATGCACATTTTTTTTTGGGGTGATGCAAGATTGCTCTTACACCCTGGATGCTCCTGCATCAACATTTCACCTTGGATTTCCTACTAGGAGACTTTGATCTCCCCTCTGACTTGTATTTAGACTTCTTGTTGGGTGATCCCACAATACTGATTTACAATTTTTGGCCAAACTAGACACTGAACTAATTTTTTCTAACTAAATCTTCACTTTTGGGCACCTATAGCGGCTAAACCGTGAGGAATTTGAAGATGATGCAAACTAGTGATTTCTGACATTTTTTCAATAGATTCTAAATATATTTTTTTCAAATTTTTTGGAATCAGATTGCACTTCCTTTAACTAGTTTTTTTCAATACACACCATTTTTAAGGAGTGATGCTCACCATATACAATATGAATTTTTTCCATGAAGTATAAAATTCTAATTTTTTCGAATTTAGATTTGTAACTACGATATCTAGCACTTTCATTTGGTTTCATAGTGTTTTATTGAATATTTTTTCCTTAATCAAGTTTTGAAGTCAAGCCAATTACAATTCAGACATAGGCAGACTATATACAACATAAAAAAAAATTGTATGTATTGAAATTCATTTTTTTCTTGTTGGATTAAGGACTTCAATATCTAGTGCACTGATATTTTTCAAAAAAAAAATTGATAATCTGCTATTCTTCCACATGTGCAAAACAAAGAGCTTGGTTTTTAGTGAAAAACCTACACTCACAAGAAATAAAAAAATAAATATAATAATTAAATTAAATTTATTTAAAATTATAATTTTTGGGAAGCTTATAATAAGGACTACATACTACCAAAAAATAAATTTTAAATGAATTCATTTGATCCCCCAAAAGGTAAATCAAAAGTGGTTTTTATCAGCATTTTGATAGGTGTAAAGGAGACTCTGTTATAGGTATGGTTTAAAACTAGCAGGGTTCTATCCAAGGGGGTTTGATATAAGGTGGTTCGATCAAATCCTCTTCAATTGGAATCCTTTAAATGGAACTTTTCAAGGCTTAAATCATTATATTTTCTAAAAATATGTGATTTTAGCAAAAATCAAGATCTGCTAGAAATTGTAAACTAGTATTGTGGGATCACCCTATCCTTCTTATTTCCTTTCTCCTTTGATCTACCTCGAACAACAAGGGCATCCTTGGCCATCTCAGAAGACTTCCTTCACATTTCTTCTAATAGTAGTGAAGCAACCACATCTTCCATCTTGAAAGTGGTTTTTGTACTCCCAATAGCAATTACCAGGTGATCCCATGTGTCAGGCAAAGAATACAAAAGGAGCATGCAACTATCCTCGTCACCTATCATCACACCAACAAACCCCATCTGAGCAATGATCATCTTAACTACATTTAGATGATTTGTAATGGATGCTCCTTCCTTCATCTTCAAAGAGTATAACTTATTTCTCAGGAATAACTTATTTACCAAGGATTTCCCTTGGTAAATGTCGCCAAGCTTTTTCCAAAGAAGTTTTGCAATCTTCTCTTCATGGATGTTCAAAAGAATAGAATTAGCCAAGCACAACCTAATCAGACCCTTGGCTTTTAGTCCATTGCATCCCAGTCAGTTTGTGAGGTTGTTGACAGTTTGTTACTAGATACCACATCCCACAGCTCTCGATCCATGAGCAAATCTCTCATCTTGAGTTTCCACAACTCAAAATTACCTCCATTGAATTTTTCTATTTCTATTCTTCTAGATGTGCTCACCATCTTAAATATGCAATAAGATTACAACTATATTTCTCTACAAAATTGCCACTAAAACTAGATCAAAACAAAAAACCCTTCTAACCCACAAGGATAACAAAGCTAGCCAATGCTTTGATACTAAATGAAAGGAAAGTAGAGCATGAAATATGCCTTCCTAATGCTAATCTTTAGGAGAAAGAAGTAAATAAATTGTTTAAAAATTTACAATTGCAGTTCATTTAAGACACACATAATAAAACCACGAATAACAATGAAACATAAACACAAGATTTACCTGGGAAACCTTTTTGAGAAAAAACCCACACACCAAAGCAGAGATCTCTTGTATTACAGTAAAACAAATATTACATACAAACTTGTAGAGCTATGCTCTTTCAGGTGTTTTTCTAGAATAAAATTGGTAACACTTCGTTACATTCACTTTGATCTTCACTCACACTAGTCCAATGTACTATGGCATTGCATACATACTTCTCAATTATTACATGAAGATCATTGCTCCAACTTCCATATCAACTGAAAAGTCATTGTCTCTCTAAATTCCTATTGTCACCTCGATATGCCTATTGTTCCATCAAAGGGAATCCCAAGTGAATCCTTCCATTATGGTGAAGTATCACCAAAGAAGTCCCATCAGAATGTCGAAGAGACATTGTTGCAACTCACACTAATATAAGGTCTCACTGATATACCTTACAACTTTGATCAAGTGGTCCCTACTACTTATGTGTCACTCTTGTCATCATCGTACAACTAATGACACAAGTGTGACTTGATATATCAACCAAACATTCATCACCACATGTCTTGATGATGCCATCCTTCATAGTCTTTTGGTCCCACCTTATCGACATGTCGAAGAGACTAATCATTTCATCCCATCGACATGTGCTTGTCTCTTCGGTGAAGTGCTTATTGGGATGTTGAGGAGACTAGCCATTTCATCCCACTAAAATTTGCATGTCTCTTTGATGAAGCACTTATCAGGATGTCAAAGAGACTAGCCACTAAGTCCCATTGAAATCCACCTGTCAACCTGATGAACCATCTCTTCGATGAAGTGCTTATCCGAATGTCGAGGAGACTAACCACTAACTCTCATTGAAATCCACCAATCAATCTAATGAACCTTCAACCGAAACAAACTTTACACTAGTAATTTTGACACACCTTTTTCTCAACACAAACTTGAGGCTAATTGTTCTTCACCCTTGGTTGAAGGCACTTTGCATCAACATCTTGTTGGTAGTCTCATCTATCTGACTCATATGAGGCTTGACATTTCATATGTATTAGGCATGGTCTCTTGATTCATGTAGGATCCACATGAGTCGCAATAGAAAGTTGTTAAGTGGATTCTTCACTATATCAAGGGTACTCACAATTATCGGGTTCATTATGTAGTGGGTTCCCATGGATTTTGAATTGGTGGGACACACAGATTCAGATTGGGTAGACGATTCTTAGGATCATAAGTCTAATTCAAGATATTGCTTCTCCCTTGGTTCCAATCGAGTTTGTTGGTCATGTAAGAAGTAGTTTGTTATTGCTCTTTCATCTATAGAGGCTGAGTATCGAGGATTAGTTAATGCCGCCACTGAGGCCATCTAGCTTTAGAACATTCTAATTGAGTTTGACATTCCCTTTTGGAAGCCCACAATAATCCATTGTGACAACCAAAGTGTGATTCAGATCTTTCATAATCTAGTCCATCATTAATAGGCCAAGCACATCGAGATCCATATGCACTACATTCGAGAGTTGATTCATGGTGAGATCATTGATCTCAAGTACTGTCTGGCATTAGATTAGACTACAAACATCTTCACCAAACCCTTCACTAAGAGAAATTTCCTTCATTTGTGAGATTTTCTTGGGGTGCAGTTGGTGTCATCCATGGGGGGCTACTTAGTCCTCCTTTTCTTCTTTTCATCTCTCTTTTTTGGGGAGAAGTTTTTTCCCACTAGTTTTTCTCCTTTTCTCCGATTGTGAGAGATTTCTTTGCATTGCATTTCGACATGGGTACTTGTAGTGTAGAAAAATATCATCATTTACATTTTCAAACTTAACTTGGGAATGTTTAATGTTAAAATGAACTTAAGGTTGCCTTGATCTAGTGTTGTCATGTGTTTTACACATCCACATTAGGTGTTAGGCCCTTTTAAAGATAAATAAGCCTAACTTTTCTTTCATTTAATGTTGTAAAGTGTATTCATTTAAATAATTTCACATTAAATTTAGGGCCCTTGGACCTAATGTTTCCTTAATCTAGTATTGTAATGTGGTGTACACATTCACACTGGATTTAGGGATCTTTTAAGCTAAATAGACCTAATTTTTCCTTAATTTGATGTTGTAAAATGTATTTATTTACACTTTCACATGGGATTTTAGGCCCTATTGCATTTATGACCTTAATATCATCATTAATAGGCCCCTAAGACCCTATATTATGAATCCCAAGGCATATTTCAGCCAAAATCTTGACAATATCAATTTATAAATAAACTTAATTTCTTCACTCCTCGACACTTTCTCTCTCCAAATAGGTCATATGGGACTCATACACAACCTTGGGCATATGAGTCCCACCCAGGTGGGACCCATATACTACAGATGGCGTATGAGTCCCATTTGGCCTAGTTTTAAGGTTTTAAGTAGGAAATCAGGGTTTTAAATTCAAATTTCATGAATGTTGGCTTGTGGGGTCCAATTAACAAGATATTAGATGGATTTCCTATATAAATGAGGTCTCAAAAAATTATTTCATATAACCATTCATGATATCAATTCAATCACTCAAGAGTTAAGCATTCCAAGACTTTACAAGATCATCAAGAGAGCATTCAAGATCATTTATAAGGAATTCAATGGTAGACTTCTTCAACAATTGTTGTAGAAATTCAAGATCCATTATCATGCCAATATTATCAAGGATCAAGCATGTCGTTGAGCTAGTATGTGATGTAGCATTAAAGATCCAAGATCAAGCATTGTTCTACACTTATTGTCAAGATCAAGATTTGTATCCTTCATGGCTACTTCATGATTTACAAGAAATCATTTACAAGACATCATTCAAGGTATTATTTTCCATGATTCATGTTCTTTGTTTCATGTTTCATGCCTTTGTTTCATTATCTCATCATTTGGTTTAATTACCTACAAGGGCTTTGACCAAGGCAAAACCCTATTCCCTAACAATCAACACACTCTCTCTCTTTGTGTGATTGTAGATCTAGGTAATTTGAAGATTTGAAGATCCTTTAAATATTAGGTTGCAAGGTTGAGAAAATTTGTCAAGTTATCACAAGGTTGTCATCTTCATAAAAATTCACCTATAGGTCTGAACTCAGTAGTTTCAAATCCAAAAATCAGGTCAAGGAGAAAGAGTAGAGATTGAAGAGTAGAACTAAACCCTAATTCTCCAAAAAGGTAGAATGGGACTGATACACTAGAAGTGGTGTATGAATCCCACTACAGGCATTTTAATTTTTTTTTGTAGATCTAGAATCTATAGTGCCAAAAACCAGTTTCAAACCAAAAACCCTAATCTAGGATTGATATGCTAGAAGTGGCGTATGAGTCCTAGTGTGCTCAAAATCAGGATTTTTCACCAATTTAGAGTTGTTTCTAGGTCTTCACAACTTCCCAGGTGCACCATTCTGATTTCTTTCCTTTTTGTTCTTTTTTGCATGCATTTCTAGGCCATACATTCAAGTTTCATGCATCACTAGGTTTTATCATTAGATCTTGCATTTCATTGATCTTTCCAAGCCTAGCTTGGTGATGAACCCCTCATTCAACCTCAATTAATCTCTAAACATGTACCCTAAGACACCCTTCTTGTAGATCTCTTGCCTCTATTCCACTCTTGGGGTGAGATCTCTAGGGCATCCTTGAATGTGGAGCATAAAAGTTTGTTGTCCTATTTCCTAAACTCTAGTGATGACAAAATTTCTATCATACAGTACCTAAAATGGCCTAGTAACTGGGACCCATCCTTGCATCATTTCCATAATAATCTTCTCCCTAAGTTGCACTTAAGGGGGGGTGTTAGTGTGAATATTAAAGTCTTCTACCTAGAGAAATTTATTCCACTAGATAATTAGGGGACACATTCACATGATTAAGTTTACTTAGGATATAAGATTTTTCTAGAAGTCTTATCTAGAACTTATGTTATCCTTGCATCATTTCCTAGGTATTGAGTTAGTTGTCACATGTGATAGGATTAAGACATTTTTCATGATCTTGTCTAATCCTATCTCACTCCTTTCCTATATAAGCAAGGCTTCATATATACTCTTGCATCTATTCATGCATATTTGCAATGTATCTTTTTAGGTTGGAAGCTCTTAATGCAATTTTGTCACATCGACTTTGCATAATTTCTTGGAGTCCTAGTTTGAATTCTTATATTTTTCCAATTTATGTAACTTTGATTTTCTCTTAAAAAGTTCCTTGGGTCATTCAATCTATTTCAAATTTCTAACATAGTATTCCCTTTGCTCTTGAAAGGTTTTTGGTAATTGAGAGAAGTTTAGAAAAGGTTACTCAACCTTACATTTTAATGTTAAGAATGTAAAACTATAATATTTAACATTTAGAGGTATATTTTAGCCTTCAAAAAATATATAAATAGTCCTTGAATTGCAAAATTTTCTTATGGTGACATGGAGATCTCCAAGAAATTTAATTTAAAAAATTATCTCAATTAAATTCCCAAATCAAAAGTTATTCGAGCCTCCAAAATTTAGACATCCCCAATCATAAATGTTAAAGCATATATGATGCATAAGAGAGCTATGTAAGAGAGGGTTACAAATTTTGACCAATAAAATATCATAATAAATATTTGAATGGAGATAATGGATCCAAAATGGAGCACCCAATTTGGTGAGTGGACTATAACTAGCTTATGAGAGATATGAAGAATGCATTATTTTTAGCTTATGGAGTCACTAGGGATTTAGGCAAGTAAATTTTGGGTGGTTTTAGCTCATGGTTTCCTAAATTATTTGATGGGTTTCATGTATTACTTATATTTATTTATTGATTCTTGAAATTGATGTTTCATTGTGAGTTTTGTAGGTACCTTTATGCTACTAAAATTTCTTTAGATCTCTTGTTGGTGACACTTTTATAAAGGCTTAGATTCTAAAAGTATATTGTAACCATTGGTATTTAAATGATAAATTGAGTTGTACTGGAGTGTGGTATTTCTCTCTCAAAAGTGTTTTCCCATGTAAATTTTGTTATGGTATATTGCTTTTACTTTTATTTCCTTTTTGAATATATGATCAATTAATTTTTACACAACTCCTCTCATATATTAGGGTAGGTTACATACCTTGCATAATTTTAGTGAAAAATAGAGTATTCATACAAGGAAGGTAAAACATTGTTAATAGATTGTGAGGGAATGCCAAGTATTCTAAATGATAGTTATTAGGAAATAAGGGGACATTAGTTAGTAAAAGAATAAACTAGCTCATTAATCCATGCATAGGATGGATTTTTAATTTATAATTAGTCTTTAATAGCTAGGTATTTTAGTCTAAAGATCTTTGTAATCTATTGAAGTGTAAAATAATGCAAGTTAGTATAGTTGTTATTTCATATAGTATGAATGAGTGTTGGTTAATTCTATTAGGATACTATGTTAGGTTTTCTTTAACTATGAAACTAAGCTAGAATACATTACAATTTTAGACATCAAATCAAATCCTTGGAACCAAGGCTCAACCAATAATTATTAAATCTATTTCTTAGATTCATTTCAACATACTGCTCTATTTCATCAATGACCTCCTCATCTAAGACCAAGAGTAATGATTTAGTAATTAGTATATCCTTCATCCTTGAACCATCTTTCTTTTTTCCTCTAGCCTTAGTAAAAAGGAACTTAGCAACCCCATATCCCAATTCCTTATAGAAACACAAGGGATTATTCCCACCTATCATTATATAAATGATCATTTAAAACCTAGGGCAAGTTCCTAACCAGTCCCTTTTAAAGACCACTATTTGTATTGATCTAAAAAAATAAATTATTTTCTACACTCATGAGGTGCAATATCTCCTATACAAGAATCTACTAAACCAAATAATTTTAAAGATCCTCCATTTGAGAATCTTATTAGGTCCCTCTTTGTATACATTTATTAGACATATCTAACACTAAGCCAACACAAATAAACATGTAATATTAAGATGAACAAAAAGATGATTATTTATGTGTTGATTTTAAGATTTATATTTGATAATAGATGGATGATGAATTGTTTCATATTCTCTATTAATTAATTTTTATATAAAAAATATAAATAAATTATTTATGTTTTGATTAAAAGATTTATATTTAGTAATGTATAGATGATGAATTATTTTATCTTCCGAGTTCTTTTTATTTTAATTAAAAAATAAGAATCATGAAGATAAATCTTCAATCCTATATAGAAAACATGGTTTTTAGATTTTGATGTATGAGAATGGTAAAAGAGAAAAAACAAACTTACATATACATATGGTAAGAGACATTATTAGAAAGTCCAAAAGTAAAAGTTAAAGGTAAGTGTTTATAAGTATGTTTATAAAATTTAAATCAAGAGTTTATGAGAAATGCTTTATCTACTTTTTTTTTTAAACACTCAATGTGTTAAATCCTTCTTAAATATTGTTTAGTTTGTCTATATTCAAGTTTTATTTTGATATCATAATTAAAAATAAATAATCATGTGTTAATATTTTATTTTTAAATATTAAAGTTATGACTATTTATTTAATAATGTGTTTTTAGTAATTAATGAACTTTAAGATTTGGATAAATAGTTAAATAAAGAGTTGTGGCTGTATTAGTATTAGAAATATAAGAGGGTAGAGTTAAAGGAGGTTTGTTTAGTTTAAAAGTTATAAGAAAAGTCATAAAAATTGTAGATGATTGAGAAAAAGAAAGGAGGTCTTAAAGTGATGTACCAAGTTTTAGTTCTCTAAGTTTTTTTATTTTGACAACAATTAGAAGAGTCTATTGTGATTAGGTATTATCTCATAGTTTGTTCTAAGGTTATGAAAGGCATATTAGTGTCCTCTTAGTATGCAAGCATCCAACACTCCCAAAGCCATGTCGTTTGTATATGATAATGTAAAAGATTTATGTTTGCGAGCACATTTTTTGGATGTTGCAAAACCTATTAAATTTTAAAAGAGGGGGGAAATGGGTGCTTATGACACATTTTGAACCTTCCATAAGTTAAGTCTCTAATAACATGTTTGAACTTAAATTAATTAAAATTTCTTGTTGTGGTCCTATGGTGCTTGTTTATGGAACTATAACAATGAAGGTGTGCACAACAAAATGGAAGATGTGCTAAGTAATAAAAGAAAAAAAAAAGGTGCGTGAAGGTTTAGATGTAAGTACCAGAAAACCATATCTTTTTTTAGAAAGTCCACTTAAATATACATGATCAATACCTATCTAACCATTAGATTTAAAACATTATTATGATTTTAGACAAAGACATGTGTTTAGACTAGGAAGATAAATTTGAACATATGAAATGCTATCATATGTGATTCTATTTAATAGAACAATACTACACATCATAATTTTTTAAAAGATTAAAACAATACATAAACAAAAAGATAACAAAGAACTTACATGTTTCAAATTACATCCATATAAAATAAGATTGTTTTAGGATAATTTATACCCTACAAATATAAGTATAATTACACTTACAAAAAGCAAGCACTAAATCAAATGAAAAAGTGGAAAAGTATTAAGTATAGAATTTTGGTCTCTACAAATAAGTGGTTGTCCATTCAATCCTTGACCGCCTATCACATTAGCAAATACAAATCGACAGTATATTCAATGAACCATATTCACATCAATAGTCTGATTGACAGGTGCTGAGTATTAGCTTCAACATTACAAAATGGAATACACTTGATATATTTCAGAAAGTAAGCGAAGAGAGATGCTGTCAAACATTTTCTAATTAAGATTCTACACAGCGTAAACATATTAGCGCAGTAATATGCCCATATAATCTATTTTTTTCACTGGAAAATCTTCTGACTGAGTAAGAAAGATAAATGTATTAATGTTTATTACCGTCTCGATACATTTTCTTTCAAGAATATCTCCAAAAGGCATCTGGAAGTGGGCATCTTTTCATGGTAGAGTAAAACCATTCATCTTGATTGATTTAATTCTTTTATCTTCCAAATACAATAAGAAAAAAAGAATTAATATAATGTCCGAAATGTGTTGATGCCAACATGCTTGACCAAAACTTCAAACTCATATCGCATGGAATGAGCTAACATTGGATGCCCTGCATGTACGCAATCTAATTTGATTTGGAGCAGAAAGTAGTTGCAATGGGTTTTGATGCGACGCATCCACTACAAAAGCACACAGAAAGACTTATTGTAAAAGTTGTATAATTAAGGCTGGGGTGGACAGAAAAGAGGTATTGCCCATAAAGTTGTGGACAAGTTGGGGAAGGAAATCGGTAACAGGGAAATCAAATCGCGGGAAATATAAAAGTTTGACAGAGGTCAGGACAGACAGACGCAGACATTAAAGTCCTCTGTCTATTCACTATTTTAGGCAAAATTAATGTCGTTACTGCAACTCTGCCAAGCACAGGAGAATATAACTCAGGCCGAACGGACATGTGCTCTCCTCGTCCAAAAGACAAAACAAAACTTGGCAGACTTCACTGTGGTACCGACATTTTAAAAGCAGCCACGGAAAGAATGTGTAGAGAAGACAGTAGGCATCAACGCCTTTTGCTCGCCCCGCAGCCATTGCAAATATTATCATACTATCCATCATTTTTTTTTTTGGGTATATGTTTCAACAGTTTAATGAAACTGCACATATGTTGTGTATGTGTCATCAAATATTGTTGAGGTGTTCAATTTGTTATCTGTTAAGATCTGTTTGTTGTCATTAGTCATAGTTTGGTGTCAATAGTTTTAGTTTGTTGTCAAATGAATTATCATGATTGTAGGAAGTTGTTGAAGTCAGTTACATACATAAATTTGTAAATTCTATTCATGAATAATGAACACTGAGTGTTTTGTTTGTTGTTCCAGATTCTAATTGTTATGTGACAATAGCAAAAGCAAAGGGAGGAGGAGGGGGGTTCCAATCATCCAATTTACCCCATATATTAGTGTAGTTCGAAGTATCAATAAGAGGGTCCCAACCATAATTACCATCTTTATTGTTATCATTTTGTTTATCTTCAGTAGCAACTTGAACAAGGAAAGTAGCAAGAGTCAGTTGAGGGAACTCATTAGAGTTTGGCCTCTAGCAATCCCACCATCAAAAGTTGGGAGAGAAATAAAACGACAGCTAGTGTGTTGTGACCATTGTTGTTGAGGACAATCTCTTCTTCTAGGAGGTAGAGAGGCCTAAGAATGAGTGTCTCAGTTGCCTCTAGTAGACTGGTTGGACCCTTAATGATATCCACAAGGTAAAGATGAACCTTTACGAGACGTGGGAGTTGAAGAGACCCTAGCAATAGTATATGAGGCATTGCCCAATGATCCAACAACACTTGAAAGTGAACAACTTCAAGTGTAAGTTTATTGGCATCTAGTTGAATCTATATAAACATATTCGAAAATATCATGACTTTAGAATAAAGTGAGAAATTAAGATCAACTAAACCTCAAAAAAATATACTAGCATTTCCATCATTTCAAGTACTAGTTTTTTTTTTCCACCATATAAACATGCCAAATTTGATTATATCTAGAAGGGGTTCTAGGTCAATCCCCTACCAACACCATATGCCAAGAAAAAGAGTTGGGTTGAAAAGACTTCAAGAAATCATGGATCCAAGTTCTAATAGCTTGAGTTCTAGGACAAAATAAAAATAAAGATGCTTTAGAGACTCTAATGACCACAAAAAGGACATTGAGGATTTGGAATCTCAAAGTGAGTTAACTTGGAACTAAGTCAAAAGCTTTGAAAAAGAATACACTAGGCAAAATGAGCAAGCATTTCCTTAAGAATAGTCAACCAAATGGTGTTGAATCTATACTTTTAAATTGATAATAGAGATTGTAGAAGACATCTTTAATTTAATATAAGCACCATATGTAAATAAGGTGAAAGAAAGTAGTAGCCTTTGTGGGACTCATAATTTTAGAATAATGTGTGAAGGTATCATTTCCAATCTTTCCACTAAGGCTTGCAAGACTAAAGCTTAATTTTGTGAACCATGTATGTAGGAATAACATCAATAACAATTTCAAAAGCTTTATGATCCTCATTGGATTGAAACTTCACCTAAACTTCAAGCTAGGTTAATAAATTACTAGTAGCTTTGGAAAAGAGGTCTCAAAGGCTCTTGATCCCCTTTTTGTAAAACTTCAAAGCATGGATCCTTGGTGTCTTAGCAAGAGGATGGTTTTGACACTATAATATAGGAGATAACCAAATATACTTGCATTGATAGATAGACAATTGTGAAAGCTAGTGTCATTCCAAAGAAACTAGAAGCTTGATATCTTTCCAAGCTCTCCTATTTCACATGATCTTGTCTAATCCTATGACATTTGTCATGATCTTGTCTAATCCTATTTCACTCCTTTCCTATATAAACAAGGCTTCATATATACTCTTGCATCTATTCATGCATATTTGCAATGTATCTTTTTAGGTTGGAAGCTCTTAATGCAATTTTGTCACATCGACTTTGCATAATTTCTTGGAGTCCTAGTTTGCATTCTTATATTTTTCCAATTTATGTAACTTTAATTTTCTCTTAAAAAGTTCCTTGGGTCATTCAATTTATTTCAAATTTCTAACATAGTATTCCCTTTGCTCTTGAAAGGTTTTTGGTAATTGAGAGAAGTTTAGAAAAGGTTACTCAACCTTACATTTTAATGTTAAGAATGTAAAACTATAATATTTAACATTTAGAGGTATATTTTAGCCTTCAAAAAATATATAAATAGGCCTTGAATTGCACAATTTTCTTATGGTGACATGGAGATCTCCAAGAACTTTAATTTAAAAAATTATCTCAATCAAATTCCCAAATCAAAAGTTATGCCCTCCAAAATTTAGACATCCCACATCATAAATGTTAAAGCATATATAATGCATAAGAGAGCTATGTAAGAGAGGGTTACAAATTTTGACCAATAAAATATCATAATAAATATTTGAATGGAGATAATGGATCCAAAATGGAGCACCCAATTTGGTGAGTGGACTATAACTAGCTTATGAGAGATATGAAGAATGCATTATTTTAAGCTTATGGAGTCACTAGGGATTTAGGCAAGTAAATTTTGGGTGGTTTTAGCTCATGGTTTCCTAAATTATTTGATGGGTTTCATGTATTACTTATATTTATTTATTGATTCTTCAAATTGATGTTTCATTGTGAATTTTGTAGGTACCTTTATGCTACTAAAATTTCTTTAGATCTCTTGTTGGTGACACTTTTATAAAGGCTTAGATTCTAAAAGTATATTGTAACCATTGGTATTTAAATGATAAATTGAGTTGTACTGGAGTGTGGTATTTCTCTCTCAAAAGTGTTTTCCCATGTAAATTTTGTTATGGTATATTGCTTTTACTTTTATTTCCTTTTTGAATATATGATCAATTAATTTTTACACAACTCCTCTCATATATTAGGGTAGGTTACATACCTTGCATAATTTTAGTGAAAAATAGAGTATTCATACAAGGAAGGTAAAACATTGTTAATAGATTGTGAGGGAATGCCAAGTATTCTAAATGATAGTTATTAGGAAATAAGAGGAAATTAGTTAGTAAGAGAATAAACTAGCTCATTAATCCATGCATAGGATGGATTTTTAATTTTTAATTAGTCTTTAATAGCTAGGTATTTTAGTCTAAAGATCTTTGTAATCTATTGAAGTGTAAAATAATGCAAGTTAGTATAGTTGTTATTTCATATAGTATGAATGAGTGTTGGTTAATTCTATTAGGATACTATGTTAGGTTGTCTTTAACTATGAAACTAAGCTAGAATACATTACAATTTTAGACATCAAATCAAATCCTTGGAACCAAGGCTCAACCAATAATTATTAAATCTATTTCTTAGATTCATTTCAACATACTGCTCTATTTCATCAATGACCTCCTCATCTAAGACCAAGAGTAATGATTTAGTAATTAGTATATCCTTCATCCTTGAACCATCTTTCTTTTTGCCTCTAGCCTTAGTAAAAAGGAACTTAGCAACCCCATATCCCAATTCCTTATAGAAACACAAGGGATTATTCCCACCTATCATTATATAAATGATCATTTAAAACCTAGGGCAAGTTCCTAACTAGTCCCTTTTAAGGACCACTATTTGTATTGATCTAAAAAATAAATTATTTTCTACACTCATGAGGTGCAATATCTCCTATACAAGAATCTACTAAACCAAATAATTCTAAAGATCCTCCATTTGAGAATCTTATTAGGTCCCTCTTTGTACACATTTATTAGACATCTCTAACACTAAGCCAACATAAATAAATGTGTAATATTAAGATGAACAGAAAGATGATTATTTATGTGTTGATTTTAAGATTTATATTTGATAATAGATGGATGATGAATTGTTTCATATTCTCTATTAATTAATTTTTATATAAAAAATATAAATAAATTATTTATGTTTTGATTGAAAGATTTATATTTAGTAATATATAGATGATGAATTATTTTATCTTCCCGAGTTCTTTTTATTTTAATTAAAAAATAAGAATCATGAAGATAAATCTTCAATCCTATATAGAAAACATGGTTTTTAGATTTTGAGGTATGAGAATGGTAAAAAAGAAAAAAAAAACTTACATATACATATGGTAAGAGACATTATTAGAAAGTCCAAAAGTAAAAGTTAAAGGTAAGTGTTTATAAGTATTTTTATAAAATTTAAATCAAGAGTTTATGAGAAATGCTTTATCTACTTTTTTTTTAAAACACTCAATGTGTTAAATCCTTCTTAAATATTGTTTATTTTGTCTATATTCAAGTTTTATTTTGATATCATAATTAAAAATAAATAATCATGTGTTAATATTTTATTTTTAAATATTAAAGTTATGACTATTTATTTAATAATGTGTTTTTAGTAAGTAATGAACTTTTAGGTTTGGATAAATAGTTAAATAAAGAGTTGTGGTTGTATTAGTATTAGAAATATAAGAAGGTAGAGTTAAAGGAGGTTTGTCTAGTTTAAAAGTTATAAGAAAAGTCATAAAAATTGTAGATGATTGAGAAAAAGAAAGGAGGTCTTAAAGTGATGTACCAAGTTTTAGTTCTCTAAGTTTTTTTATTTTGACAACAATTAGAAGAGTCTATTGTGATTAGGTATTATCTCATAGTTTGTTCTAAGGTTATGAAAGGCGTATTAGTGTCCTCTTAGTATGCAAGCATCAAGCACTCCCAAAGCCATGTCGTTTGTATATGATAATGTAAAAGATTTATGTTTGTGAGCACATTTTTTGGATGTTGCAAAACCTATTAGATTTTAAAAGAGGGGGGAAATGGGTGCTTATGACACATTTTGAACCTTCCATAAGTTAAGTCTCTAATAACATGTTTGAACTTAAATTAATTAAAATTTCTTGTTGTGGTCCTATGGTGCTTGTTTATGGAACTATAACAATGAAGGTGTGCACAACAAAATGGAAGATGTGCTAAGTAAAAAAAAAAAAAAAAGTGCGTGAAGGTTTAGATGTAAGTACCAGAAAACCGTATCTTTTTTTAGAAAGTCCACTTAAATATACATGATCAATACCTATCTAACCATTAGATTTAAAACAGTATTATGATTTTAGACAAAGACATGTGTTTAGACAAGGAAGATAAATTTGAACATATGAAATGCTATCATATGTGATTCTATTTAATAGAACAATACTACACATCATAATTTTTTAAAAGATTAAAACAATACATAAACAAAAAGATAACAAAGAACTTACATGTTTCAAATTACATCCATATAAAACAAGATTGTTTTAGGATAATTTATACCCTACAAATATAAGTATAATTACACTTACAAAAAGCAAGCACTAAATCAAATGAAAAAGTGGAAAAGTATTAAGTATAGAATTTTGGTCTCTACAAATAAGTGGTTGTCCATTCAATCCTTGACCGCCTATCACATTAGCAAATACAAATCGACAGTACATTCAATGAACCATATTCACATCAATAGTCTGATTGACAGGTGCTGAGTATTAGCTTCAACATTACAAAATGGAATACACTTGATATATTTCAGAAAGTAAGCGAAGAGAGATGCTGTCAAACATTTTCTAATTAAGATTCTACACAGCGTAAACATATTAGCGCAGTAATATGCCCATATAATCTATTTTTTTCACTGGAAAATCTTCTGACTGAGTAAGAAAGATAAATGTATTAGTGTTTCTTACCGTCTCGATACATTTTCTTTCAAGAACATCTCCAAAAGGCATCTGGAAGTGGGCATCTTTTCATGGTAGAGTAAAACCATTCATCTTGATTGATTTAATTCTTCTATCTTCCAAATACAATAAGAAAAAAGAATCAATATAACATCCGAAATATGTTCATGCCAACATGCAAACTCATATCGAATGGAATGACCTAACATTGGATGCCCTGCATGTACGCAATCTAATTTGATTCGGAGCAGAAAGCAGTTGCAATGGGTTTTGATGCGACGCATCCACTACAAAAGCACACAGAAAGACTTATTGTAAAAGTTGTATAATTAAGGCTGGGTTCGACAGAAAAGAGGTATTGCCCATAAAGTTGTGGACAAGTTGGGGAAGGAAATCGGTAACAGGGAAATCAAATCGCGGGAAATATAAAAGTTTGACAGAGGTCAGGACAGACAGACGCAGACATTAAAGTCCTCTGTCTATTCACTATTTTCGGTAAAATTAATGTCGTTACTGCAACTCTGCCAAGCACAGGAGAATATAACTCAGGCCGAACGGACATGTGCTCTCCTCTTCCAAAAGACAAAACAAAACTTGGCACAGTTTCACTGTGGTATCGACTTTTTAAAAGCAGCCACGGAAAGAATGTGTAGAGAAGACAGTAGGTAGCAACGCCTTTTGGTCGCCCCGCAGCCATTGCAAATATTATCATACTATCCATCATTTTTTAATTTTTTTTGGTATATGTTTCAACAGTTTAATGAAACTGCACATATGTTGTGTATGTGTCATCAAATATTGTTGAGGTGTTCAATTTGTTATCTGTTAAGATCTGTTTGTTGTCATTAGTCACAGTTTGGTGTCAATAGTTTTAGTTTGTTGTCAAATGAATTACCATGATTGTAGGAAGTTGTTGAAGTCAGTTACATCTATAAATTTGTAAATTCTATTCATGAATAATGAGCACTGAGTGTTTTGTTTGTTGTTCCAGATTCTAATTGTTATGTGACAATAGCAAAAGCAAAGGGAGGAGGAGGGGGGTTCCAATCATCCAATTTACCCCATATATTAGTGTAGTTCAAAGTATCAATAAGAGGGTCCCAACCATCATTACCATCTTTATTGTTATCATTGTGTTTATCTTCAGTAGCAACTTGAACAAGGAAAGTAGCAAGAGTCAGTTGAGGGAACTCATTAGAGTTTGGCCTCTAGCAATCCCACCATCAAAAGTTGGGAGAGAAATAAAACGACAACTAGTGTGTTGTGACCATTGTTGTTGAGGACAATCTCTTCTTCTAGGAGGTAGAGAGGCCTAAGAATGAGTGTCTCAGTTGCCTCTAGTAGACTGGTTGGACCCTTAATGATATCCACAAGGCAAAGATGAACCTTTACTAGACGTGGGAGTTGAAGAGACCCTAGCAATAGTATATGAGGCATTGCCCGATGATCCAACAACACTTGAAAGTGAACAACTTCAAGTGCAAGTTTATTGGCATCCACTTGAATCTATATAAACACATTAGAAAATATCATGACTTTAGAATAAAGTGAGAAATTAAGATCAACTAAACCTCAAAAAAATATACTAGCATTTCCATCATTTCAAGTACTAGTTATTTTTTTTCACCATATAAACATGCCAAATTTGATTATATCTAGAAGGGGTTCTAGGTCAATCCCCTACCAACACCATATGCCAAGAAAAAGAGTTGGGTTGAAAAGACTTCAAGAAATCATGGATCCAAGTTCTAATAGCTTGAGTTCTAGGACAAAATAAAAATAAAGATGCTTTAGAGACTCTAATGACCACAAAAAGGACATTGAGGATTTGGAATCTCAAAGTGAGTTAACTTGGAACTAAGTCAAAACCTTTGAAAAAGAATACACTAGGCAAAATGAGCAAGCATTTCCTTAAGAATAGTCAACCAAATGGTGTTGAATCTATACTTCTAAATTGATAATAGAGATTGTAGAAGACATCTTTAATTTAATATAAGCACCATATGTAAATAAGGTGAAAGAAAGTAGCAGCCTTTGTGGGACTCATAATTTTAGAATAATGTATGAAGGTATCATTTCCAATCTTTCCACTAAGGCTTGCAAAACTAAAGCTCAATTTTGTGAACCATGTATGTAGGAATAACATCAATAACAATTTCAAAAGCTTTATGATCCTCATTGGATTGAAACTTCACCTAAACTTCAAGCTAGGTTAAGAAATTACTAGTAGCTTTGGAAAAGAGGTCTCAAAGGCTCTTGATCCCCTTTTTGAAAAACTTCAAAGCATGGATCCTTGATGTCTTAGCAAGAGGATGGTTTTGACACTATAATATAGGAGATAACCAAATATACTTGCATTGATAGATAGACAATTGTGAAAGCTAGTGTCATTCCAAAGAAACTAGAGCGTGATACCTTTCCAAGCTCTCCAAATACTTTTCATCATAAAAATATCTTAGATTTGAATAGGTTCTTTCATAATGAGAAGAATGTGAAATCCAATTCTCTTCCAAGTTGGTCTCCAAAATAAGTACCCGAAGAAATGCAATGACAAACCAAAATTTATCAAGTCTTGTTACCTTCTAAGGATAGAATGATCCATTTGGAACATAAAGCCAAGCCTTAGCACTAAATAGAAATTAAACCCAAACCTTCATAATCATGTGGGACACAATAATTCCTTTATGATTCTTAGAGGAGGTTTAAAGAATGTCTTAAAACAGATTATTTGTATGTAGACAAGATGATTTAGAAGGGACCCAACAAAAAGAATAATAAACATGAATGACTACAAGAATATTAGTAGAAATTTAGAAATTCTCTATTAAGAATAAGGCTTTAGTTACCTAATATGCCAATTTCTTCTTAGTTCTAGCTAAAACAACTTACTAGAGAGTAGTTGGAGAAACTTGAAAAATTAAAGGAATACCTAGAAACTTGAATATTCTTCTGTGCCCAGCCCATTTCCGCTCAAAAGAGTCAAAATAAGGAAGCTTAGGTATAATTATTTCCGATAATAGTGAGTTTTCTGCTATTAAATATTAGAGTTGGCAAGGATTTGCAAAAAAAATCAAGCAATAGAGAGCTTGGCTAATATTATTTTCCTCTTACAAAAGAGAGAAAATAATCATTAACAAATTGTTATTAACTAATTGAGTTATGGATTTAGGTAATGAATTACTTAATTTATTGGTGAAGTTGAATGGTTCTTAATGAGCCCACTAGAGAGTAGGTGTAAGAAGTTGGCTTCACAAAATGTTTAAGAAGTGGAAGTATTTTTCTTGATTTTTACAATTTGTCACATTTGGACATAAAATTTGAAGTACTTAAGCATTGAATCTTAAAAAGTCTAGTAATATGAAATTTAATATTTTGAGTCTAGTTTTCAAATTTGTAATTTATTCTAATACCCAAATGATACAAAATAATTTTTAATATGGATGTATAAAAACTACTTTTTAAAAGTCACTTTGTTAAGACTATACCATGCACGTGTACAGACACCATAATTTGACCTAAATAAAAGTGTTTTTCTCATTCCTTTTGAGGAAAGATGTGTATTATAATGAGGATTGATTCGGGTAATTTTTAATATTGTTTTTTTAATATTTTATTTATTTATTAATTTTTATTGGCCCTAATTGCTAGTTTTTAAAACCCTTTGTATGGACACCATAAATTGACCTAAACTTATCATTTTTTGAATTTTCTTTTTTCATCATGTAAAGAATTGTTTATAAATTAATTCCATATAATTTTTTTAACAATAAAATTAAAAAATTAAAGTTATCAAAAAATAATGAAAACTTGACATTTCAAGTTTATGGGCTAGTTTCCTAATAAATTAATTAAAAATTAGAAAAAATAATCCAATCATAAAAAATAATTATATGTTTGAAAAATAAACATTTCCATCTATAAGGGGTTTTGATTTCATAAAACAATTTTGAAAAAAACCTCATTGAAGAGCTATTTTGCTAAAGTTAGTTTTTCTCTTGAAATTGCCATGGCCTTATACTTGCAAGTTCAAGGCTAAGTGCCAAGTTACCATGCTCTTTTTGAGCCTAAATCCAAATTAAAAAATTGTATTATGAGTTTCAAACTTTTTGGAATGAGTACCCACTTTAAAATGGGAAGCTATTCTAAAAAAATAATGGGTACCTATTTTAAAGCTTAAAAATGGCACTTCCCCTAAATGTGGACCCAATTTCTTGCACTTACCCAAGGATCAATTATTGTTGAGTGCAAAGGCCCCCACATCATAAGGGATGAGGTCAGGATTGTTCCCTAAGTTATAAATTTGGTGGAACGGATACCCATTAGTCCTTGGCTCTTATTCAAGGAGGTTTCAACCCGAAAAAGGCTTGTGCTCCCATATCGAGTATCTCAAAATTGTTTTTGGATGACCTCCATAAAAAATAAAAATCACTTTTTGAGCTACAACTCATATGGACCAGGTAGGACTCAAACCTAGGACCTTCTATCCGGTACTGGAGTGCTCTACCAATTGAGCTATTGTCCCCTCTTTGGCCAACCCATTGTTAGTCTGGGTGGATTATTTCTTACACCCCACTTAAGCCACACTATTAGTGCTTGGGGCTCCTAGCCTAGATCTAATACCACTTGTTAAGCTACAACTCATATGCACCAGCTAGGTTTGAGCCATAACTAGTCCATATGAGTTGTGGCTCAACAAGTGGTATCAAAGCCAAGATAGGCACCCCAATCACCAACAATGCTGCTTTAGTGGGGGTGTTGGAAATAAGCCACAACAAAACTGAAAATGGGTTGGCCAAAGAGGGGCTAGTAGCTTAGTTGGTAGAACACTCCCTTAGGATTTATGAAAGGTCCTAGGTGATGGGTCTAGATAATGGCTAGTTTTTCGTTCACCAGTTATGCTTTTATCAAAATCATTTGCTAAAGTTTCACAAACATTTCCAAGACTTCATACATCTTTCATATGCCTTTTATGCAATTTGAAAGATATAAATATATGGAAATATAAATATGATTAATTGATATATGTGTGTGTGGATGTATGAATGTTCATAGGATTTTGTATGTTTATAGGGTTCAATTCTGATTGTTAAAGATGTGAATTCCTTGGTAGCAAAAATAACATCTTGCAACAAAGAAGACTGTGGTTTGCAACAACTAGGTTTCCAGCCTGCGTCAAAGGACAATGGATGATTGCAAGGGAGAGCCATAAGGTATGTGGAAGATCATCATGGAAAAAATAGGCCCTTAAGTGGTGAAAAATTCAGAAAAATCAGAGTTAGACAACTTGACATAAAAAATTGAATAAGTTATCTATATTATTCAAAAAATATGTAAGTATAGAATTTGTAGCAAATTGAATGTAGTTTCTAAACTACTAGGTTTATTTAAAAAATAAATCTATTTGGTGAAAATTTGAAATTTCAATGCAGTAGTACTTAAATTTCAGGGAAAAAATAACAAGTAGGTGTTTGTCTAACCACCCTAACCACAATAAAATGATAATATTTTTTTATAAGATTTTAGATATAAGTAGAGAACTCATGTCCCGATGTGATGCATATTTTTTATAATTTTTTTCTAAGTAAATAATTAATTATGAATTTTTAATTACAACTTTTAAAAAATATAAAAACTCGTATGTCTGACCACCTTAAGTCGGTCAAAACTTCATGAAATTCAATTTTTTTTTAATCCTATAGTATGTGAAGCATAGAATGTGACGCATGTTTTGGATTCAAAAAATGTGATATTTTTTGAAAGCTATAGATGTTTTTCAATCAACTTATCAATCAGGACTTTAGTCATAATTCAAATAGAAAATGAATAATAATTATTTATTTAATTCAAAGTAAAGCATAATTTATATTGGTGGAAAGCTGAGAATCTCGTTTAAAAACCCTCTTCGTTTCATTAATTTTGGGTAAGAAAAAGTCGCCAACCACATACCCTACACATACCCATCATATCGCCACTTTTTGGCCCATCATGATCCTGCACATACCCCATAATAATTAGAGAATGTGAAAATTATAGAGGGAAGCGAAGGTGGCTATTTCAATAGTCAGCCATGAGCCATCACAAATGCAATTTTATCCACCAATAAGATAACTAGAAGAAGAATTCTATTCCATATAGGAGTAACCCATGATGTGACAGTTTCCAGGAAACATGTTCCTATCATGGCAGTTAATCATTAGGGGCATAATCCTAGTTTTATTTTCCTTCTTCTATTTCATATTTATGGTTTTTTGTTTCAAGGCTTGTCCTCTTCCTATCCTTGAGGGAGAGTGGATGTATGCTTTAATGTTCTATTTATAGCCCTTGTATGAATAAGACTCCTCTCAAACCTATATATTGGGATTTGTGGTTGAGAAGTAGATCTAGTGGTAGTAACAATATGATTGATTTTACCAGTTAATAGTAATTGTTAGTTTTTTTGTTGTCAAGCTGCAATAGATATTGTAGTGTCAAAAAATTCCATCGCTTACATTTTCACACCTGATGTGGGAATAATTAATGATAAATTAGACTTAATGTCACCTTGATCTAGTGTTGTGAGATGTTTTACACATTCACATTGGGCCATTTTAAAGCTAAATTAACTTATCTTTGCCTTAATTTAATGTTGTAAAGTGTATTAATTTATGCCTTCACATTAAATTTAGGGGGCTTCTAAACCAAAGTGGACCTAATCTAGTGTTGTAATGTGTTTTACACATTCATATGGGACTTAGGGCCCTTCTTAGCTAAATAGACCCCAATTTTGTTTTAATTTAGTATTGCAAAGTGTATTTATTTACACTTTCACATTGGATTTTGGACCCTCTTGCATTTATGACCTTAATATCATCATTAATAGGCCCCTATGACCCCATATTATGAATCCCAAGGAATATTTTGATTAAAAAAACCCAATAATATCAACATATAAACTTAATTTCATCACTCGCCGACACTTTAGCTGGAAAAATAGCCCCTGTGGGACCCATTCACCACTTTGGGAAAATGAGTCCCATCTAGGTGGAACTCATTCACCCAACTTGGTGAATGAGTCCCATTTGAGCTATTTTCAAGGTTTGAGTGGGAAAAATTGGGTTTTAAGTTCAAATTTCTTCTATGTCGGCCTTGGGGATCTAATAAATAGTTATTGCAATGCATTGCCTATATAAGAAAGCTTTCAAATCATTATTTCATAAGGTCTACATGTTATCAAGTCAAGCAAGCAAGAGTTAAGCTCATTCCAAGTCTTCACAAAGTCATCAAGATAGCTTTCAAGATCAATTTTAAGGCATCATCATGTCAAGCATATCAAGCATCAAGCATGTTATTGAGCTAGTGTTGTGATGTAGCATTGAAGATCCAAGATCAAGCATTGTTCTACTCCTATTGTCAAGATCAAGATCTACATCCTTCATGGACATTTCATGTAGAGTTGTATATTTACAAGAAATTATTTACAAGACATCATCCAAGGTATTATTTTCCATGATTCATGTTCTTTGTTTCATGTTTCATGCCTTCATTTTATTGTCTCATCATTTGGTTTAATTACCTACAAGGGGTTTGACCAAGGAAAACCCCTATTCCCTAACAATCAACACTTTTTTGTCTCTCTTTGTGTAATTGAAAATATAGGTGCTTTGAAGACTTGAAGATCATTGAATATTAGGCTACAAGATTGTTAGAGTTGTCTCCCCATTGGCAAGGTCATAATCTTCATTAAAAGTTCATCTACAACCTCGAAATCAAAGTTTCAGACCTGAAAATCTAGAGAAGCAGATTGAGCAGATTGAGAGACCTGTAGATCAAAAACTTTGAAGTTCCAGAAAATCCAAACTAGAATCATTCACCACAAGTGGTGAATGAGTCCCACTATAGGTGTTTTTCAGAGATCTTTGCAGATTCAGATACATTTTTTCCTAAAACTTGCTCTAGTATAGAAATCTAGAACAGGGATTGATTCTCCCAGAATGGAAAATGAGTCCTAGGAGGCTAAAATTTTAGGATTTGTAGAATTTCTAGTCTCTACAAGCTTCTAGGTGCACACATTGTGTTTTGCAACTTTTTTTTGTTTTACACACTTTTCTAGGTCATTTTGTAGCTCATTGCATCAAACTAGGGTTTAGTATTGCATATTACATTGCATTAGTCTTTCCAAGTTCTTACTTGGTGGTGAACCCCTCATTCAATCTCTTTTAATTTGAAATCATACCCTAGGAAATTCCCTTAGTAGATCTCTTTCTCCTTTGCATTGAGATCTCTAGGGTATCCTTGAATGTTAGTTGGAGAAAAGTGATGTTCTATGTCCAAAACCATAAAGCATCCATTTTTCAACTAAACATTTTGGTGAACCTGCATTTATAATACCTTCTTTTCTAATTTGGAGTCCATCGTCATCCTATATCTATCTTGCAATGACTTTGCATTAGGGTTTGCATTAGTTAATTGGCATCCTAGAGGTTTAAATTTTTGCATTAGTGAAAGTGCATATAGGTAGCATTTTTGCATCCCAAATCATTGAAAAACATCTAGAAACTACATTTGCATTTAGGTTATAGATCATGCAAACTAAAAAGCATAAAAAGATCACTTAAATTTTTTCAATTTTTTTGAAAAAAACCCTAACTGGGACTCATTCGCCACCTTGGGTGAATTAGTCCCAGTCCAAATTTTAAATCACAGCAGGATAAGATCACTTAAATTTTTTCAATTTTTTTGAAAAAAACCCTAACTGGGACTCATTCGCCACCTTGGGTGAATTAGTCCCAGTCCAAATTTTAAACCGCCTTTCACAGCAGGATATGTGCATGATCATCATGGAAAAAACAAGCCCTTAAGTGGCAAAAAATTAAAAAATTCGAGTTAGAAAACTTGACGTAAAAATTTGAATAAGTTATCTATATTATTTCAAAATATGTAAGAATAGAATCTGTAGCAAATTGAATGTAGTTTCTAAACTACTAGGTTTGTTTAAAAAAAATTATTTGGTGAAAATTTGAAATTTCAATGCTGGTACTTAAATTTCAGGAAAAAAAGAAGTAGGTCTTGTCGACCACCTAACCACAATAAAATTATAATATTTTTTTATAAGATTTTAGATAAGTAGAGGACTCATGCCGATGTGATATAATTTTTGTAATTTTTTTTCCAAATAAATAATTAATTATGAATTTTTTATTACAACTTTTAAAAAATATAAAAACTTGTATGTCGACCACCTTAACTTGGTCAAAACTTCATGAAATTCATTTTTCTTTTTTTACTCCTATAGTATGAGAAGCATAGAATGTGACGCATGTTTTGGATTCAAAAAATGTGATATTGTTTGAAAGCTATGGATGTTTTTCAATCAGCATATCAATCAAGAGTTTAGTCATAATTTGAATAGAAAATGAAAAATAATTACTTATTAAATTCAAAGTAAAGCATAATTTATATTGGTGGAAAGCTAAGAATCTCCTTTAAAAACCCTATTTTATTTCATCAATTTTGGGTAAAAAAATAGTCGTCAGCCACATGCCCATCATATTGCCACTTTTTGGCCCATCATGATCCTGGACATACCCAGCATCAAAAACCTCATTTTTGTGCTTCCTAAGCCTCCTAGTAAGATATTCTATAAGTCTAGAAATTTTTAGGGTCATCTGTTTTATGCATCTAGGTCAAAGACATCAATTTGGGGTAGTCATTTTTTGAAATCATTTCAATTGTAAGCATCATTAAATTTGAAAACGCTCACAAATTTTGAAGTATCAATAAGAGGGTCCCAACCAACATTACCATCTTTATTATTATCATTTTGTTTATCTTCAGTAGCAACTTGAACAAGGAAAGTAGCAAGAGTCAGTTGAGGGAACTCATTAGAGTTTGGCCTCTAGCAATCCCACCATCAAAAGTTGGAAGAGAAATAAAACGACAGCTAGTGTGTTGTGACCATTGTTGTTGAGGACAATCTCTTCTTCTCGGAGGTAGAGAGGCCTAATAATTAGTGTCTCAGTTGCCTCTAGTAGATTGGTTGGACCCTTAATGATATCCACAAGGAAAAGATGAACCTTTACTAGACATGGGAGTTGAAGAGACCCTAGCAATAGTATATGAGGCATTGCCCGATGATCCAACAACACTTGAAAGTGAACAACTTCAAGTGCAAGTTTATTGGCATCCACTTGAATCTATATAAACACATTAGAAAATATCATGACTATAGAATAAAGTGAGTAATTAAGATCAACTAAACCTCAAAAGAATATACTAGCATTTCCATCATTTCAAGTACTAGTTATTTTTTCACCATATAAACATGCCAAATTTGATTATAGCTAGAAGGGATTCTAGGTCAATCCCCTACCAACACCATATGCCAAGAAAAATAGTTGGGTTGAAAAGACTTCAAGAAATAATGGATCCAAGTCCTAATACCTTAAGATCTAGGACAAAATAAAAATGAAGATGCTTTAGAGACTCTAATGACCACAAAAAGGACATTGAGGATTTGGAATCTGAAAGTGGGTTAACTTGGAACTAAGTGAAAATATTTGAAAAAGAATACACTAGGAAAAATGAGCAAGAATTTCCCTAAGAATAGTTAGCCAAATGGTGTTGAATCTATACTTCTAAATTGATAATAGAGATTGTAGAAGCCATCTTTAATTTAATATAAGCACCATATGTAAATAAGATGAAAGAAAGTAGTAGCCTTTGTGGGACTTGTAATTTTAGAATAACATGAGGGTATCATTTCCAATCTTTCCACTAAGGCTTGCAAGACTAAAGTTCAATTTTTTGAACCATGTATGTAGGAATAACATCAATAACAATTTCAAATTTTTTATGATCCTCATTGGATTGAAACTTCACCTAAACTTCAATGTAGGTTAAGAAATTCCTAGCAGCTTTGGAAAGAGGTCTCAGAGGCTTTTGATCCCCTTTTTGAAAAACTTAGAAGCATGGACCCTTGGTGTCTTAGCAAGAAGATGGTTTTGACACTATAATATAGGAGACAACCAAATATATTTTTCATTGATAGATAGACAATTGTGGAAGTTAGTGTCATTCCAAAGAAACTAGAGCTTGATATATTTCCAAGCTCTCCAAATACTTTTCATCATAAAAATATCTTAGATTTGAATGGGTTCTTTCATAATAAGAAGGATGTCAAATCCAATTCCCTTCCAAGTTGGTCTCCAAAATAAGTACTAGAAGAAATGCAATGACAAACCAAAATTTATCAAGTCTCGTTACCTTCTAAGGATAGAATGATCCATTTGGAACATAAAGCCAAGCCTTAGCACTAAACATAAATTAAACTCAAACCTTCATAATCAAGTGGGAGACAATAATGTCTCTGATTCTTAGAGGAGGTTCAAAGAACGTCTTAAAAAATATTATTTGTATTTAGATAAGATGATTTAGAAGGGACCCAACAAAAAGAATAATAAACATGAATGGCTACAAGAATATTAGCAGCAATTTAGAACTTTTCTATTAAGAATAAGGATTTAGTTACCTAATATGCCAATTTCTTCTCAGTTCTAGCTAAAAAAACTTACTAGAGAGTTGTTGGAAAAACTTGAAAAATTAAAGGAATACCTAGAAACTTGAATATTATTTTGTGCCCAACCCATTTCCACTCAAAAGAGTAATTATAGGGAAGCTTAGGTATAATGATTTCTGATAATTGTGCTCGTTTTCTACTATTAAATATTAGAGCTAGAAAGAATTTGCAAAAAAAATCAAGCAAAGGAGAGCTTGGCTAATATTATTTTCCTCTTACAAAAGAGAGAAAAGAATCATTAACAAATTGTTATTAACTAATTGAGTTATGGATTTAGGTAATGAATTACCTGATTTATTGGTGAAGTTGAATGGTTCTTAATGAGCCCACTAGAGGGTAGGTGCAAGAAGTTGGCTTCATAAAATGTTTAAGAAGTGGAAGTATTTTTCTTGATTTTTAGATCTTGTCACATTTTGACTTAAAATTTGAAGCACTTAAACATTGAATCTTAAAAAGCTCAGTAATATGAAATTTAAAATTTTAAGTCTAGTTTTCAAATATGCAATTTATTCTAATACCCAGATGATACAAAATAATTTTTAATATGCATGTATAAAACCACTTTTTAAAAGTCACTTTGTTAGGACTATACCATGCACGTGTACAGACACCATAATTTGACCCAAATAAGAGTATTTTTCTAATTCCTTTTGGGGAAAGATGTGTATTGTAATGAAGATTGATTGAGGTATTTTTTATAATTATTTTCTTAATATTTTATTTATTAATTAATTTTTACTGTCCCTAATTGGTAGTTTTTAAAACCCTTTGTATGGACACCATAAATTGACCTAAACTTATAATTTTTTGAATTTTCATTTTTCATTGTGTAAAGAATCATTTATAGATTGATTCCATATAATTTTTTTAACAATAAAATTAAAAAAATTAAAGTTATCAAAAAATATGAAAACCCAACATTTCAAGTTTATGGGCTAGTTTCCTAATAAATTAATTAAAAATTAGAAGAAATAATCCAATCATAAAAAATAATTATATATTTGAAAAAAATACATTTTCATCTATAAGGGGTTTTGATTTCATAAAACAATTTTGAAGAAAACCTCATCAACTATTTTGCCAAAGTTAGTTTTTCTCTTGAAATTGCCATGGCCTTATACTTGTAGGTCCAAGGCTAAGTGCCAAGTTACCATTCCTTTTTTGAGACTGAATCCAAATTAAAAATGTGTATTGCAAGTTTCAAACTTTTTGGAATGAGTACCCACTTTAAAATGGGAAGTTATTCTAAAAGAAAGAATGGGTACCTATTTTAAAGCTTAAAAATGGCACTTCCCCTAAATGTGTACCCAATTTCTTGCACTTATGGTCCAAGGATGAAATCTTGTTGAGTGCAAATGCCCCAATATCACAAGGGATGAGGTTGGGATTGTGCCCTAAGTTGTAAATTTGGTGGAATGGATACCCCTTAGTCCTTGGCTCTGAGTCAAGGAGGTTTCAACCCAAAAAAGGATTGTGCTCCCATATCGAGTAGCTCAAATTTTTTTGTGGATGACCTCCATAAAAAAGAAAAACCACTTTATGAGCTACAACTCATATGGACCAGCCCATTGTTAGTCTGGGTGTGTCTTATTTCTTGCACCCCCCTTAAGCCACACTATTAGTGCTTGGGGCTCTTGGCCTAGATCTAATACCACTTGTTGAGCTACAACTCATATGGACCAGCTAGATTTGAGCCCTAACTAGTCCATATGAGTTGTAGCTCAACAAGTGGTATCAAAGCCAGGCTAGGCACCCCAATCACCAACAATGTGGCTTTAGGGGGCATTTTGGAAATAAGCCACATGTGAACTAACAATGGGTTGGCCTAAGAGGGGCTAGTAGCTCAGTTGGTAGAACACTCCCTTAGGATTTATGAAAGGTCCTAGGTGATGGGTCTAGATAATTGCTAGTTTTTCCTTCATTAGTTATGCTTTTATCAAAATCATTTGCTAAAGTTTCACAAATATTTCCAAGACTTCATACATATTTCATATGCCTTTTATGCACTTTGAAACACCTAAATATATGGAAATATAAATATGATATATTGATATATGCTTGTGTGGATGTATGAATGTTCATAGGATTTAGTATTTTTTATGGTTTACTTTTTATTGTTAAAGATGTGAATGCCTTGGTAGCAAAACTAGCATCTTGCAACAAAGAAGACTTTGGTTCACAACAACTAGATTTCCATGAGCCATCACAAATGCAATTTTTTCCACCAATAAGATAGCTGGAAGAAGAAGTTTGTTCCAAATAGGAGTAAACCATGATGTGACAGTTTCTAGGAAACGTGTTCCTATCATGGCAGTTAATCGTTAGGGCATAGTCCTAGTTTGATTTTCCTTTTATTTCATTTTTATGGTTTTTTGTTTCAAGGCTTTCCCTCTTCCTATCCTTGAGGGAGAGTGGATGTATGCTTTAATTTTCTATATTTAGTCCTTGTATGAATGACTCCTCTCAAGCCTATATATTGGGATTTGTGATTAAGGAGCAAATATAGTGGTAGCAACAGTATGATTGCTTCTACTAGTTAGTAGTAATTGTTAGTTTTTTTTATATCAAGTTGTAATAGATATTGTAGTGTTGAAAAATGGCATCGCTTAGATTTTCACACCTTATGTGGGAATAATTAATGATAAATTAGACTTAATGTCACCTTGATCTGGTGTTTTGAGGTGTTTTACATATCCACATTAGGTCTTGGGACCTTTCTAAGCTAAATTAACTTAACTCTGCCTTAATTTAATGTTGTAAAGTGTATTTATTTACACCTTCACATTAAATTTAGGGGGATTGTAAACCAAAGTGGACCTAATATAGTGTTATAATTTTTTTTACATGTTCACATGGGACTTAGGGCCCTTCTTAGCTAAATAGATGCCAATTTTTTCTTAATTTACTGTTTTTGATTAGTGGAAAAATAGGTTTTGATTGGACCCGAAACCAATAACAATAGGTTTTGAATGGACCCAAAACCATCAAGTTTTGAGGGGACCCAAAACCCACACTAAGATGAACAATCTTCTAAAAAGATAGAGTTAAAAACATCCAACAACAACACAAGGACACAACAAGCTAGTAGCTAGCCAACAGCCAGCAAGCTGCCCAGAAAAGAACTAAGATTTTACATGAATCTTGAACTCATTGGTTTTGATGGGACCAACAACCCACTACAACATGGTTTTGGTAGGGACCTTAAACCCAACATAGATCTTGAACCGATTGGTTTTGATGGTACCAACAACCCACTACAACAAGGTTTTGGGAGGGACCTTAAACCCAAAAGTATGGATTTTGAAGGGATCCACAACCCAGTACAACCAGGTTTTGGCATGGACCTTAAACCCAAAAGTATAACCTACAAAACATAGATCAGGAACAAAGCTCCAACATCAGAAGTAACTAAGCCCAACAAAATACCGTTTCCATCTCTATAGGAAAGGTCACCACAAATGCACAAGGCTCCAACAGTGTTCCACAAAAACCAGCTATTCTCTCCACCTCTATAGGAGAGAAACCCAAGCTCGTCCAATCCACCGTAGTCACATCCCTTGTCCTTGAGAGTGAGCACCACTAAGATCAACTTACTTTTCAATATTTCCACCTCCATAGGAGATAAAGAAAAGAAGTCAACAGAAAAGCCATCATAAACTCCCTTGCAACCAAAAGATAGGGCTTCATCAGCCCCCCAACACCACTTCTAGGCATAACCAGTAGCATCTCGCTCCACCTCAATAGGAGAAAGGTCACTTCTAGCCACATCTATCTCCCCCTCAATAGAAGATAAGACCACCTCTATAGGAAAAACTAGAGTAACCCAAAGATGCAAAAACTGAAGCACAAAGAGCAAAGCCATGGAACCAAGAAGGTGAGGGACAACATAACACTCACCACAAAGATACCCAGAGGTCATAAGATGTAAACAGAGGAAACTAGACCCCAACATTAGGAAGATCACGTACCAAAAAGATTCCAAAGGAATCCAAAGCACAAGAACCTCTCCCAGAAGATCAAAATAAATAACAGGGTACAAGGAGAGAAGAGAAATAGTGAGACCACCATATTTCTACCATGGAGATGGAGAAGAAGCTGAGACATCCACATAATCCATTAGATAAATAAATGTAAAGCTCTCCCAGTTAGGACAGAAACAACTTCCACACAACCCCTCAAAAATATAAATAACAGCAAAACCCCCTAATAGAAGAATGAAGCTAGAAAAGAGTAGGGGCCAAAGAGAAAGTAAAAAACAAACCCTCATGGGGTCTGAAGCCTCCATCAGGAAACCAAATAGGATCTAGGCCCCATTAAAGCCTCTACCATAGCTAAAGACCAAATGGGGACCACGAGTAGCATCAAAGTCCCCCACCAAACGTGTCATCTCTTGAGGAAAAGAGTCCTCAAGCCAGGAGAAAGCAGAAAATGGAAACCTCCATCCATAGAAAAAGGGGGGTTAGGAGAAACATCTTCCTCTGCATTGTCTCCTACTGAACCATTCTCAACACCACACCCTACAGAAACCCTGAAGTCCCCTCCAGAGATGCCAATACCCACATTCTCAGCCATAATCAATGGAGCTAGGCCAACAACTGCATTCTCTGCCACAGTCGATGGCTCCAGGCCAACCCAAAGCAAAACCCAAATGCCATTACCTTCCCATGGATCTCCATCCTCCTCCTTTGAATCCTCCTCACTGACAACAAATTTCAAATCTCCTCCACCCCCGCTCCCTCGTACTCTCCTACTCTTCATTTCTTTACCATTACCCCCTTACACATTGGATAAAAGTGATGTTCTCTGTCCAAAACCATAAAGCATCCATTTTTCAACTAAACATTTTGGTGAACCTGCATTTAGAATACCTTCTTTTCTCATTTGGATTCCATCATCATCCTAGATCTAGCTTGCATTGACTTTGCATTAGGGTTTGCATTAGTTAATTTGCATCCTAGGGTTTCAAATTTTTGCATGAGTGAAAGTGCATATAGGTAGCTTTTTTGCATCCCAAATCATTGAAAAACATCTAAAAAATACATTTTCATTTAGGTTATATATCATACAAACTAAAAAGCATAAAAATCACTTAATTTTTTTTGAAAATTTTGAAAACAAAACCCTAACTAGGACTCATTCACCACCTTGGGCGAATCAGTCCCATTCTAGCTTTTAAACTACCTTTTACAACATCAAAAACCTCATTTCTATACTTCCTAATCCTCCTTGTAACATATACTATAAGTCTGGAAAGTTTTTGGAACATCTATTTTATGCATCTAGGTCAAAAACATCAAGTTAGGGTAGTCATTTTTGAAATCATTTCAATAGAAAGCATCATTCAATCTAAAAATGCTCACATTTATGAAGCTTTGCATCATATGGATAAAATTACTTTTCACTTTTGCATATACAATGTTTACATTCATAAAACTTTGAATAAGTTTAATAAAAGTGATTTTCATTTTGGGATATACATTGTTTACATTTTTAAATTTTTGCATGCATTGGATAAAAGTGTTTTGCATCTTTGGATATACATTGTTTATATTGTTGAAACATTGCATAAAATGGTTACAAGTGCTTTTCATTTTTGTTCAAACAATGTTAGTACCTTACCTTTCTAGGCATGCTAAGAAAAATTTCATATCCCCTCCCTATGAGAGTGTTTTAATGAAATAGAATACAACCTTGGACAATCCTAACAATCATATTGGTTCTTCTCCTAATATCTCTCCTATTGGCGAAGAAGATATTTTGGTGTCAGAAGAACCAATAAATGAGAATTTTGAGAGTCCTAGTTGTTTCTCTCCTCTTACCTCTCTTAGTGAACAAGACATCAAGATGAACAAGAAGAAACAACCATAGGTAATCATGATGATCACATAACACAACAAGAGACCATTGAAACTTCAACTAGTCTACATTCAGCTCTCAACACGTTGCCCTCTTGTGATAATGTTTTAGATAATAAAATTGAATGTGAGGAAGATATGTTGGTGTCGAATGATCAAATCTTTAGGGTTTATAACAACCCTCTTTATGATTATTCCCCTACCTATCCTATCTTAGAAGACAATATGAGACAAAGGAATGAAAATTTGGATAATCATGACAATCACATTTGTTCTTCTCTAAGAATCTCTCCTAATTGTGATGATGATACTTTGATATTAGAAGATCTAATCGATGAAATTCATAGTAATCTTGATTTCTTCTCTTCCCCTAGAGAAAACATTACTGAACAAAAACACACCATCATTGACAAGCAAGAAAATTCAATCATTGATCATTCCCCTACTTGTGATGAAATCATTTTGGAAGAACCAATCCTTGAATGTCAAGAAAATTTGGTTTGTAGTTCTCCTAAAAAACATCCTCCTAGGGAGAATATCATAGTGCAAGAAGATGACAACAATAGTAATGTGGCTTCCGAAGGTGATTAGGTGAAAAGGTGATTCTACATTTCCCTTTATTAGAAATACATCAAACCAAGACCATTGAGGTTATGAATGTGCAAGTTTCCATTATATCCCCCTTGATTAATGGACCTCCTACTTACCCCATGGGACATCCTAAGAATCCTCTAATTCTTTACCCACCTTCACATAAGAAAAAAACTCAAAACAAACCTGAACTTATCCTTTACCCACCTAAGAACAATGTGTTGCAGCAGTCGAGTTCTAATATTGTTGCTCATACATATAACACTAGAAAAAATACACAACCAAGAAAAACACCTTCAACATACCTCCCATTACCTAATCATATCCTACCTGGTCCCCCTCATTTTCCTGCAAAAAGTAGAAAGGAGTATGATCTTGTCGAACAACTTAAGAACACTCTTGCTAAGATATCATTATGGGACCTTATTCAAGCCTCTCCCCACTATCATAACATGATTCAAAGTTCCTTCAAACAAGTTCTTATCCCTTGTAATATGCAACTGAATGACATAGTAGCCCTGATTCAAGAAATAAAAGCTAACATTATTTTCCACCAAAGTGAAATCCCCCCTTTGGAAGTGCAAAAACAAAATGAAGCTTTCATAATAATATCTCAATGCAAAAGGATAGGGATAAAGAAAAATATTGTTAACAATGGCTCCACTCTTAATGTGTGTAGTGTAAACCTTCTGGATAGACTTGGCGTGGATAAATCAAAACTTCAACCTGATTCTCTATCTATTAAGGGATTTGACAATGTAGGAAAATAATTGCTTGGTGTGATAGCTTTTCCTATTACAGCTGGAAAGGCCACATTAGAAACACTGATCCATGTTATTCCTCACAATATTTCATACAACCTCCTTTTAGGTAGACTGTGGATTCATGCAATGAATGGGGTACCTTACACTCTTCATCAAAAAATGAAGTATAAATTTACAAAAACAAAGTGTACACACTTGAAGCTGACCCTAACCCAAACAATTATTTGAACATTGAGAAAAACAAGGAGAGCCCCTTGAAAACATTAGCACCAACTACACAAGTAGAACCCATGCAACAAAAAGACAAAGGAAAACACATTGAAGAAGTCATGAAGCATTTAGAAGATGATTGGGGTTCCTTAGACTTTGAACCAACATTTATTGGAAAATACAAGATCATACACAAAGAATCTGAAAAAGGAAAAGGAAAAGCAGTAATGTCATTACAAAATTTGGACGACCCTCTGAAAGCATCTGCCTCAACCACTTTAGAAGAAAAATAAAATTACATTACAAACTTTGATGAACTTAATTATGAGTAACCACCGAATCCAAAAGAAATGAAAAACTTTATGGAAGAGGTTATGAGCTTATGAAACAACTTGGATATAGTGGAAAAGGATGTGGTGCTAGAGAACAAGGTATCTGCACGTCCCCATCGAGCCTAACACACATGAAATAACTCATGGTCTTTGTTATTGTCCTTTCATAGAAATCAACCCATCAAACAAACCTTCACTTAGTAGCAACACTATTACAAAAGATTCCTATCATCTGATTTTAATAGTAGTGCACCCTGAATTGATCCACACTAGTGGTCTTGCTTGTTATCCTTTGCAAGAAGTGAAACAAACAAACAAATCTTTGCTTAATGTCAATTTCATCACACAAAACACTAATGATTTTAATTCATTAGATTTTACACCCTCCTGTAAAGGAGAGTACAAAATCTCACAATCTAAAGAGTCTTGTAAAGGTATGACATCTTGTACTAAGGAAGAGACTTCTTTGCCACAAAATAATGGAACATCTTCTACCACTGATCAAGAAGGTATCTTGTCGAGACTCCTCCAAGATCGTTTGATATCCCTCCCTCCAAGAACTCAAAATAAATTTTACTACAAGAGTTCATTTTCTACATATCATAGATTTCATGGTCATGCTACTAATGAATGTAAGGCTTTGAGTAACAAAATTCAACATCTTAAGGATTGTGGTGCTCTTCCTTGTGTTGAAGTGCCTAATTCCTCTAACTGATACTTATTTCCATCCTATTCGGCTCATCCTTGTCCTGCACTAAGTGGGTTCAAGGGGTTAGATATCCTTGTCCTCGTATTTCACTTGTCATTGTCTCTTTTGGATATTTGATCACCTTTCATGTTCATATAAGAGCAAGCTTGGGATGAGGACAACATGCCTTAAAGTTGACTCACATGTGACATATTTATTCATGATGTAGTTCGATTCAAAAACATATGACTTGGCATAAGGCTTTCCAAACAAGCTCTCATGTCTTCTTCTACTTTAAAGCAATTGCTCACAGTAATGATGTTAGCAACCTCTTTAAAGAGGGGGTATACATTGACACTTATGTTTCATTATCTGATTTATTTCTTCTTGTGACGTGTCCTTTTCTTGGTGATGTCATTAGGCTTGATTTCCTCCAAGAGCATGATATTTATTTGACTTGTCCTCTCTTTCAAACATTAGGCATGATGTTCCCTAAGAAGAGACCTTGCATGAACTAAGTGTAAGAGAGCGGGACCAACCACGTTGAAGGCCCCAGGTCACAGAGGGCCAATAGCGGAAAGCTGCCCTAACGTACCTCAACTTAATGGGGAGTTAGTAAGTGTGGGATGAGAATGATGAGGACTATGAAGTCCTTCAATCACCCTACAAACCCAAAATATAGGATGGGGCTAGGCGAGCTGGTTTTTGGGTTCAACACTACACCTCAAGAAGCTCTCTACCCGAGGATGGAAGTGCGGTCCAGGGATGACAGTGTAGTGTGTTGGTGTCTCTCAAGTGCCCTGGCATCCATACAACTAGACAACTAAAGAGATAAGGTCAAACCTAGGAAAACAAGCTAACAGCCTAGCTAACCACTACTAAAGGGCCAAAATAACGTTATTAAGTAAAAAAAATATGCTCTAATATGATAAAGTAAAAATTTAAGGGTTAGGGTGGCAAGAATGATCTCACAAAGAAATTTGTTCGCCAACTAGCTCTCCAAAAGCATGTTCACCTACACACAAAGAGGAAGAAATTTTTTGGGTGGCTATATAGGAGATTGACTCAATTAGACCCCCATTTAGTTGTTTCCACCTCCATGGACAACCAAGAAAGTGAGTATGATAAATAAATTAATGTAATGAAGAACACTAAAACACTATGAAATAGTAAATGTGCTTACTCAACCACGTAATAGAGGAGAGGAATGAGAAGCTTCCCACCTCCACCAAGAGCACTCAAGGCTAATGGAGGAGAGAATGAGAGTACTCAAGCCTCTTCTGCAATGGTGTTTTCCCACACTTTCTCTACTAAAGTGATGGAGTGAAGTAATTGTTGCTATGGAGCGTAATAGTGTTGCTAGAAGTGCTTGGAATGAGTGCAAGAGACTGTCTAGAAGTTGCTCATTGAAAGCTTAAAAGAAGTTGTGAAGAAGCTGAAATGCATATAGAAGGAGGGAATTTGAAGGAGAGATGAAGAAAATGGCCATATTCGGGTCAGTTAGCTGAAGGGGGCATTACAGGTTGACTGCCAATGAGAAGTGTAACTCCTTTGCAGGTTCAACTGCAGGAATCTGCCAGGGACATAAGTGCGTTGTGCAGATGTCTACGCACTGTGTAGGAGTCCCTGACAGAAATTCCCCCACCAACATTCAAAATAGAGTTCCATGTGGAATGAAAGCAACAGGCTTAGGTGTAATTAAGCCTCCGAATTTGGTTTTCTAAATTGGAGAAAGGAAAAAGAGGAATTT
Source organism: Sequoia sempervirens (assembly GCA_007258455.2). NCBI lineage: Eukaryota > Viridiplantae > Streptophyta > Pinopsida > Cupressales > Cupressaceae > Sequoia > Sequoia sempervirens. The sequence goes on along the minus strand of VDFB02058242.1, from coordinate 760,587,930 downwards.
GCATAAGGGGTGCAAATTCACTCCTATACATTTTTCTGTGACTTTAGTGAGCATGAATACTAATGAGTGCTTTGGTAAAGTAGATCAAAGAATGAATAAGGTTAGAAATCTATACTTGAACCATCGAGGAAGCAAACCACGATCTGACGAACCTGAAGGTGCAGGGCAAGTGAAGGACTTCATAGCTTCTCGAAACTATGAAGTTGAAGAAAGAAAGTGTCTCATAGGCCTATGAAACTATAAGGAGGCAACCCCCAAGATCTCTCACATGAAGGAAGCCCTGTGAAGTAAGAGCCTTACAAACCTGTAGACCTACAAGGAAGGTGTCCCCCAAGAACTCTCACATGGAGGATACCTAGGAAGCATCCCCCAAGATCTCTCACATGGAGAAAGCTAGGAATGTTCCCTAAAGACCCACAGACCTATAGGGAAGGTATTCTCCAAGATCTCTAACATGAATAATTCCCAAGGAAGAGGCCTATAGACCTATAGACCTATAGGGGAGGTAACCCCCAATATCTCTCACATAAAGGAAACCCAAGAAAGCACCCTTCAGATCCGCAAACCTATGGGGGAGCCACCCCCAAGATCTCTCGCATGGAGGAAGCTCAAAGGAAGTTCCCTACAGGATCTCAAACCTGTAGGGAAATATCCCCCAAGATCTCTCACAAGAAGGAAACCTAGGAAAGTGGACTCCACAGAGTTAGGAAGCGGCTATGTAGACAAGCGGACAACTATGCAGACCATTGAAAATTTGGAAGAATTTCAAAGGGGTCCCTTGGGAACTCGTCATAAAGAAGAGGTCCACTCAATGGATGCATAGTTTGAAAGAATATTTTTTCTTTCTTGAATCAATCCATTGTCAAGGGATCCTTTTGAAAGATGTTCAATTCATTAGGAATTTAAAAGGAAGAATATGTCCCCACACAAGGGGAAGGTCAAAGTTGTTTCCACTTTAGAGGAAGGTTTTCAAGTACTTTCTTTATGAACCCATGATGAAGGAAACATGTTTTGTTAGGGCTCCAAGTTGAGAATGTGATTCTGAAGAAAAGGTTTGTGAATATTTTTGAGAAAGTATTTGTTGGCATCAAATGCATTTTCTGAAAATCAAAATCTTGTAGAAGTAGTGTTGTCACATATGAAAAGGACAAATCAATAAAATAAGAGAGAAAGAAAAAGGGAAAGAAAAAGAGAAAAACACAAACAAAGGAAATAGGGGTAGCCTAATATTTTGGGGTAAGAACTACTCTTTATATATATATATATGTATAATAATAGTATATATATGAATTTTCATCAACCCCCTACTATATCAGGCCATGTGAAGAATGCATGAGAAAACAAAGTAAAAATAAAAAATTGGGTCAACATGGAAGGGAAGCCTAAATTCCCCCAACGCTTTGCAATGTCCCTAATTTATCAAAGATCAAGCACAAACATGGTCCAAGAATGATGATACAAATAGAAGAAGGTTTATGACACAAAAACCATGCCTATATCCAAGCACCAACAGGGATGACAAGGGTCATCTAGACACAAATAGCATGATCATGGGGGAACACATCACAAACCACACACACACAAAAGATCAAGAAGGGGCCTCCTCCTAACATTGATTGACCAAGAGGTCATCTGCTTCCCACTCTAGATCATCATAGAGGGGGGAGGATGAGCCTACAGTGGTGGGATGTTGAGAGGAGGAGCATTTGGCCCTCCTGCAACAAGGGCTAAGGAAGAGGGCCCCACAAGGTCCTCTCCACCGAGCTCTTATGGATCTAAGGTCAGCGATTTCGCGAAGATCGTTGACAAGGACAAAACTTCATCCACAGAGTTAAACATGCACCCCACAAGAGTGCCATGTTTAACTTTAGTGGACAGGGTAGGCTACGCCTGAGATTCACCGCAATGCTAACCGAATGAGTTGGGAGCGGTGACGAACTCAGGGGAAGCTGGGACTTGTTCAATCACTAGGAAAGAACAAGTCAGCATGGGACCACCTTGTGAAGAAGGTGGGATCCTCTCATGTCCTTCACTACTAGAAGGACCACACTCCACCTTTTTCTTCATCAGAGGAGATGAACTCCCCACAAATGAGGCTAGAAGTGTGGAGGAAGAGGAGGAAAGAACCACAGTGGATACAACCAAGGTATTAATCATATCCATGGGCTTCCGAAAAGGTTGGATATCCAGAACAGACATCAACAAAGGAAATTCCACCGAAGGAGTGATGAACACCTATACCCCCTTTGGGTTAGGTGCATTTGTACTCGCAATAGAATCCAGAAGCAATGTAGGACTAGACTAAAGAGAAGCAGAAGGAAGGGAAAAGGAAGACATTGTGGGAGGCCCTGAAGTAGGGGCATTCATCTCTTCTTCCTTCCTTTGCGAGGTAGCTTGCTTAGGCAAGAGATCCTTTTTCCAATGCTTGTGCTCGCATACAAGACGGTTTCTACAAATCTTTGATTTGGAGGCTAGAGGCTGCAAAGGAATAGAAGGTTCCTACTCAACCATGGGAACACCCACTATGGCCGTCTCCTGTGGAGGAATAGATTCCTGAATGAGAGCAGGAGGAATGGGTTGAAGAGTAGTGGGGTGAGTTAGCTCAAGAGCCTTGACAACAGGCCTCTTCCCATTCACTGCTTTGGGAGCAGGGGTAGTAGGAGGCCATGGAGGTCAAGACAAAGAGGACTCTCCATGGGATACCTTCTTCCCATTATACTGAATGATTCTAGGCTCCATTGAAAGAATAGGAAGTTCGAATGTAGGACACTTAGGCTTTCGCCAAGCAAGTACCATAGGATTCTCCCACAAGCACAGAGTATAATCTGATGGTACCACAACAAAGCAAGAAGAAGCATCAGACTGACCAGCAAAAGAGGAAGAAGGAAGATCTCATGACCACTTCTCTTCTTCCTTCCTACATTCCTTAGTGGCATTGTTGTCAGCTTTTAAGCAAGCCCTATGTGAAACAACATAAGATGACGAAGGGTATCTCAATTTCGGCCTTAGGCACCCTTTTTCATAGTTCTAATATGTTCAGTGTAGAAGGTCTATCCTAGGCGAAAGAGGAGCAACATGCATAAGCCAAGAGTAGTCCAAGGAGTAACTACCATGAGCAACAAGTGGTTTATAACTGGTCTCGTGAATTACATGCACGCAACCCTAGTGGATAAATTTTAGACATTTATGCACGACCAAGGGGACTGCTTGCATAGCTACCAACCAAGGGATACCCAACTTCACCCTAAAGAGCTCAGACCTAGGGATAATGTCAAATAGGAGTTTCATAGATTTAGGTCCAACCAAGACTGACAGGACAATACTACCCAAAGGGGGGCACGGAAATCCCATCATCCATGTGGATGGTACTCACAGGTGCATCATACCCATCTTTATGTAAGAAATTAATCAACATGATTTCCTAGGTTATTATTTTTACTTGTGATGTCGGATCAATGAGAACACCTACTACGATGTTTCCATTGATCTGTGTAGGGATATAGAGAGGAGATGGTTCCCTATTAAAACCCATCGACAGGTCTTGTGAAGTGAAGGTTATACCAGTACCACTGTCCACAGGTTGCACAGGGGGGATGGGTTGATGTAGGAAGGAGGTCGGGTATGTGTAGGATCATGATGGGCCAAAAAGTGGTGATATGATGGGTATGCGTAGGGTATGTGGCTGATAGCTTTTTTTCTGCCCAAAATTGATGAAATGAAAAGGGATTTTAAAGGAGTTTCTCAGAATTCCACCAATATAAATTATGCTTTACTTTGAATTTAATAAATAATTATTATTCATTTTCTATTTGAATTACAAATAAAGTCTTGATTGATAGGCTGGTTGAAAAACATCTATAGCTTTCAAATGGTATCACATTTTTTGAATCTGAAACATGTGTCACATTCTATGCTTCACATACTATAGGATTAAAAAATGAATTTCATGAAGTTTTGACCAAGTTAAGGTGGTCAGGATATACAAGTTTTTATATTTTTTAAAGTTGTAATAAATAATTCTTATTTAATTATTTACTTGGAAAAAAATTACAAAAATATGCATCACATCGGTACATGAGTCCTCTACATATATCTAAAATATTTATCATTTTATTGTGGTTAGGGTGGTTAACAGACACCTACTTCTTATTTTTTCCCTAAAACTTAAGTACTACTACATTGAAATTTCAAATTTTCACCAAATAGATTTTTATTTTTTAAAATAAACCTAGTAATTTAGAAACTACATTCAATTTGCTATGGATTCTATTCTTATAGATTTTTGAAATAATATAGATAACTTATTCAATTTTTTACGTCAAGTTGCCCAAATTTGACTTTTTTGAATTTTCATCGCCACTTAAGGGCCTATTTTTTCCATGATGATCCTGCACATACTGGGCCATTATGCACACTAGACGATACTTTCACAAAGTCTCTAAAGATTAAAGGATAAGATGGTGAACCAATTAATGTTTTTTTATCCAACATCTTTAGAACCTTCCAACTACACCAACTAGGGGTCACAGGTTGGGTTGTAAGGCAATAGCCTCACAGCACTCGCACCTACAACACTCCTAGAGTACGAGGAAATGAACTATCAATATCACAAAATGGAACCAAAATGGTTCATGTTGGGTTCACCAAAAATATAAGAGAGGGGGACCAACCACGTTCAAGGGCCTAGGTCACAGAGGGCTAAGACCGGAAGGCTACCCTAACTTACCTCAACTTAATGGGGAGTTAGGAAGTGTGGGATGAGAATGATGAGGACTATAAAGTCCTTCAATCACCTTATAGACCCAAAATATAGGACGGGGCTAGGCTAGCCATTTTTTTGAGTTCAACACTACGCCTCAAGAAGCTCTCTGCCCGAGGACGGAAGTGCAGTCCTGGGATGATAGTGCAGAACGCTAGCGTCTCTCAAGTGTGTTGGCGTTCATATGACTAGATAACTAAAGAGACAAGGTCAAACCTAGGAAAACAAGATAATAGCCTAGCTAACCACTACTACAAGGCCAAAATAACTTTATTAAGTAAACAAAATATGCTCTAAAATGATAAAGTAAAAATGTAAGAGTTAGGGTGGAAAGAATGATCTCACAAAGAAATTCGTTCACCAACTAGCTCTCCAAAAGCATGTTCAACTACACACAAAGAGGAGGAAAAATGTTGGTGGCTGTATAGGGGCCTTCCCTAGTTAGACCTCCATTTATTTTTTTCCACCTCCACGGACAGCCAAGAAAGTGAGTATGATAAATAAAGTAATGTAATTAAGAACACTAAAACACTACAAAATAGTAAATGTGCTTACTCAACCAAGTAATAGAGGAGAGGAATGGGAAGCTTACCACCTCCACCAAGAGCACTCAAGGCTAATGGAGGAGAGAATGAGAGTACTCGAGCCTCTGCTACAATGGTGTTGTCCCACACTTGCTCTACTTAAGTGATGGAGTGAAGTAATTCCTTTTATGGGGTGATCCCACAAAGCTGGTTTACAATTTCTGGGAGATTCTGAGTTTTTCTAAAATCACATATTTTTAGAAAATATAATGATTTAAGCCTTAAAAATTTCCATTTAAAGCATTCCAATTGAATAGGGTTTGATCAAACTACATTAGATCAAACCCCCTTGGATAGAACCCCTCTAGTTTTAAACCATGCCTATAATAGAGTCTCCTTTACACCTATCAAAATGTTGATAAAAACCCCACTTTTTATTTACCTTTCAAGGGATCAAATGAATTGATTTAAAATTTATTATTTTCTAAGTATGTATTCCTTATTATAACCTTCCCAAAAAGTATAATTTTAAATAAATTTAATTTTATTATTATATTTATTTTTTTATTTCTTGTGAATGTAGTTTTTTCATCGAAAACCAAACTCTTTGTTCTACACATGTGCAAAAATAGAAGATTATCAAAAAAAATTTGAAAAATATGAGTGCACTAGATATTGAAGTCCTTGATCCAACAAAAAAAAATTGAATTTCAATACATACAAACAAATTTGTGTTATACAGTCTGCCTATGTCTGAATTGTAACTGGTTTGACTTAGAAACTTGATTAAGGAAGAAATATTCAATAAAACACAATGAAACCAATTCAAAGCACTAGGTATCATAGTTACAAATCTAAATTCAAAAACATTAGAATTTTATCCTTCATGGAGAAAAAGTTATGTGTTATATGGTGAGTATCACTCCTTAAAAATGGTGTTTACTGAAAAAAACTAGTTTTCGAAGGAGATGAAAAAAGAAGTGCAATCTGATTCCAAAATTTTTGAAAAAAATAATATTTAGAATCTATAGAAAAAATTTCACAAATCACTAGTTTGCATCATCTTCAAATTCCTCATGGGTTACCTGCTATAGGTGCCCGAAAGTAAAAAATTAGTTAGAAAAAATTAGTTCAGTGTCTAGTTTGGCTAAAAAAATTAAACCAGTATTGTGGGATCACCCTATGGAGTGCAAAAGTGTTGCTAGAAGTGATTGGAATGCTTGGAATGAGTGCAAGAGAGTGTGTAGAAGTTGAGTTGAAAGTTTAGAAGTTGTGAAGAAGCTGAAATGCATGTAGAAGGAGGGAATTTGAAGGAGAGAAGAAAACGACCATATTCAGGTCGGTTGGTCGAAGGGGGAGTTACAAGTCGACTACCAATGAGAAGTGTAATGCCTCTGTAGCTTTAGCCGCAAGAATCTGCTAGGGATGTAAGCACATTGCAAGAAAATCTACGTGTTGTGTAGGCATCCCTGACAAAAATTCCCCCACCGATGCTCAAAATAGGCGCCAAGTGGAATGAAAGCAACATGCTTAGGTGTAATTAAGCCTCTAAATTTGGTTTTCTAAAGTGTAGAAAGGGAAAAGGGGAATTTGTATAAGGGGTGCAAATTCATTCATATACACTAAGTAAAATCCCTTTGAACATACCCTACACTATTTTACATTCAAAACAATCATTATACGACCACCTTGCATAATACACTTTTTATGCCTGTAGATCCATCTTGTTTGTTCATGAGTTCCAAGCATACAAATTTTTCCTTGTCTCATGAAGCTTAAAGATCATTTTTGTGTGGTTCCTTATCAAAGTTATCAAGAGGTATAACTTTGGTATGGTTTGATGAGAAGTTGTTTGAGGGCATGACTTTCCCTTAGTCTCTCATGTGTCTATAAGCACATATTGGTTGTATGTGTCTCGCCTTCTT
>VDFB02058242.1:760513367-760580622 GCA_007258455.2 Sequoia sempervirens | reverse complement strand
CTAATTGTGGGGTAACTAAAGAGGATGAACAGTTGATACTTTCTATTCTTGCTAAGCTTGGTCCGGATTATTTAGTGTTTGTTTCTACTTTTTATGCTACAATGGATGCTCTTGGAAATGCATACAAAATGCCTTCTCTTGATGAATTTGCAGCTCAACTCACAAGGGAACAAGAAAAGTTGGTACACATGGGCACATTGAAGTCTTCTAGATCTCATGCTCTTGTTGCAAAGGAGACAAAGGATTCAAGTGGCAAAGGTAAGAAGCAAAACAAGGCTCCCAAGTCTAATGAGCAAGGTAAAGATTCTCCTTCACATAGCACTCCTGAGTCTACATCCTCTTCTAAAGAAGAATCATCTAAAAAGAAGTCAAAATGTGCATATTGTAAAAGATTAGGACATGATGAACATAGATGTTATGATAAGAATATTGATGAACTGACACACCTTCTTCAAAAGAATAACATTAAGCTACCCTCATCAATGTTTGGTACTTCTTCAACATCTCAATCAGCAGCTCCATCATCATCATCTCAGTCATAGGACATAGGATCTAATTCTAGGCTACACAAGATGAAAGGACAAGCACTCTTGGCCTCTACAAGTCTTGCATCTCATAAATGGCTTCTTGATTCAGGGGCATCTCATCATATGGCATCTTCTATGGATATGTTCTCTTCTTTTGAGCCTTGTAATTCACCTCATATATTGATGGGTAACAATACATATATGAAGGTAAGTGGGAAGGGTTCTATTGATATGGGGGAAGGGAGCTTCAATGATGTACTTTGTGTTCCTTCCTTGTCCACTAATCTCCTTTCTATTTATCAAATTACTCATGGGGATAAAGGTAAAATAGTTGAGTTCACTCCAGATAGGGTGTACATAAGGGACTTGGAGACTAGGGATATTGTTGCTATTGGGATGGTTGATCACTCATCTCGTGTATATTCCTTTTCTCATTTTGCTTCAGAAGATGATAATGTTCCTTTGACTACATCACACACTCCATTGAGTGTGAACCATGATAGTGAGGAGAAGTTTGGTCATCTACACCTTGGTATTCTTGAGACCAGTGCTGAGCTTCCTACTCCTCCACCTCCTGCTCTTTCAGCCATTGATGCTTCTATTCAGCAAGATGATCATAATTTTTCAGATCTTGCTTTGTGGGATGAGTATTTGACAGGGATTTCTAACATGTTCATGGAGTCTCATACTGCAGATTTGGAGGACACACTTGAGGGGATTTCTCTCCTCTTTGATGATAGTTTCAGTACAACTATTATCCCATCTTCTTTGTCTTTGGAGATTGACATTCATGAGTCTCCTCCTTCCCTTGATTTGTCATGTTTCTTGGTTCAGTTTGACCATGATTCTGTTGTGGCTCATTCAAGCTTGGAGGATCTTCATCAGTTTTCAGAGGCATACATGTTGAGCATTCATGCTTCCTCCTTTCAGTTGGACATGGAGTGGCTTCATCATCAGCTTATGATATTGTTTCTTCCTAAGGGAAGATGTGTTGCTTGTAGACATTGGGTAATCTTTTGTTTTTAGGCATTCTTCATCAGCATTGGAGCTTCTTCATCATGGGGGGGATATCTTATCTCTCTACTTCCTTCTTATGGGGGGGTATTTGATTGTATATGCATGATGCATGTTGTCCTTGGGGGGTATCATTGAGTCCTTCATACATCATGTTGTCTTGTTTCTATTGTTTTGTTTTCTCTCTTTTGGAGAGGAGTTTTGTCCCATAGGGTTTTCTCCTTTTCTCTGCTTGTGAGAGATTGCATATTTTCATTTGCATTGTAAATGGGTACCTAACATGGCCTAGTAGCCGGGACCCATAGTAGTGTGCATAATAATCTTCTCCCTAAGTTGCACTTAAGGGGGGGTGTTGGTGTGAATAATTGTCTTGTACCTAGCTAATTCATTCACTAGGTAATTAGGGGACACATTCACATGGTTAAGTTTACTTAGGTAAAAGATTCTTTCTAGAAGGCTTAGTTGGCTTATCTAGAACTTATCTTATCTAGCTAGGATGCATCATTTCCTAGGTGATTAGGTTGTTGGTTGTCTCATGTCATAGGATCATGACATTTGTCAACATCATATTCATACCTATCTCTCAACCTTGCCCATATAAGCAAGGCATCTCATGTACATTTGTATTCAAGCTAATCAAGCAATCAATCAATCTTGCATTGTGAAGCAAGCTTTCTTGCCATTCTCTCTCTTGTGGAAGTGGTTTTGGTCGCATCTGATCTTGGGGGTGTTGAGGAGTCACCATTAACTCCTACAAAGTACAATGCATGTGAAATGATCGATGTTTCCTATTATGTATGATATGAATGATATGTGGTATGCTGACGGTTTTCTAGATGCAGAATGGATGCATGATGGATGCATTGGTGATGATGATGCTAACGGTTTGTGGATGCAGGATGGATGCATGATGGACTATTCATGATGCAATGTTAGTGTGGAAATGAGATGATGACAAGAGGATCCAACAAGTCCATGATTGGTCGAGATTTTATTAGAGATGATGATGATGATAAATGATGATGGTTTGCTTATCAAGGATTGGGATTTTCAAAGGGTCTGCATGTTTGATAGCTGCGCCTAAGTCTGATGCATCAGGTATAGAAGGACCAGGGATAGCGTTGGCACTTAATGTAATGATGGACTTTGACTTCGACAAATGAATGGGAATATTCTTGTTCACACGACATACGGAAACCTTACTACAGGATGCACTTTAGAGGAAGTCTCAAACTGTCTCAAAGAAACCAGGAAGGTATAACCAATCAATGCAATGAGATCAAGCAGGCTATAGAACATCCACTCCATACATATCTAACAAATAGAAATTATTAATGAGTTATTTTTAAAGGAGCATCCCCATGAAGCACGGACAAAGTGTGATGGATTTGCCCCATTCCTATCTCTCTAAATCCTTTGTTCAGGATATCATAGAGGTCCCTTGGGTGAAATAAGATAAGTCAAAGAAAAAGACCAAGAATTACACAAATAAGTTGATGTTCTTCAATACCACTAACCAAAAGGGAATGTGCTTTTAAGGATAAAAACCAAAACTTATTGCCAAAAGATAATGCCCATTGTAGGAAGGATACATCCTAGGACATGTTAGTGGATGGCGGCACGTCATTTCGTTTATCCAAAATGTTCTTTCTGATAAATAATGCCCCTTGTAGGAAGGATTCATCCTACGACATGATGTTATCAGATGATTGATATGGGATTGTTTGGATGATGGACTATCAACACAAAGACCTGATCCACTTGTTTACGTACTGACTAAGACTTGAGACTTGGCGCTTTTTGAGTTTACTTTTAACTGCTAGACTTGTTTCTAATTGTTTTAAAGGTTGAGGATGGCTTGATCAGTTTGTATGAATGAATTGTTTATTACTTGGTGCAAGCGAGATGGGGGATGGATTTTTTCAAATATTTGGATGTTTTTGACATTTTGCAATGTTTTGAGGGTTGTTTTGAGTATTTTTCAAAGTTTGCAAATGTTTTTGATTTTTGGATTTTCCAATGTTTTTGGGATTTTTAAGATTTTTAGCGGTAGGGTGCTAACCTAAATACCACTCACAGGGCCGCCGGGGCTTATCAACAGATTAGCCTTGCCACCCATTATACGCCGGAGACCACATAGTTTGGTACGATGACTTGACCTGATTCTGGATGGCGGTATACACATGATGATATGTGGGTTTGTACGACCGACTCCTATGGGTGACCCTAAATACCGGGGATGATCAAGAGATATAAAACCTTACCTACGTTCAAAGCTTCCGGAGGCTGACCTTAGTTCGACAGAGACAACCTTTTTTGGCTTTTGGTGACCTTTACACGGTTTTGTTTTGGATTTTATTATGTTTTGAATATTTTTGGATTTTTGATTTTGATGTTTTGGATTTTCGATTTTTCAATATTTTTGGATTTTCGCATGATTTTAATGATTTGGATATGGATATATGCGATGATTGGGTTGGCCGGAAGTTGGGTTGTTGGGACCCATTTGGGATTATTATTAATTGTTGAAATCAAAGCCATTAGTAGTATCATTATTGAGATACACACACAATAATGAAAAGGAATAGTGTTCATGCCCTACAAAATTTGATGGGATTGATGATGATAGCATTGTTGAGGATACACAACAATGCAAGGATAGATTGATCATGATTGATAATGATAACATTGTTGAGGATACATGACAATGCAAGGATAGTGTTAAGCAACACAAGGATATCCCGAGATGATGATTTTTTGATTGGATTTGATTGATCATGATTGATGAAGCTTGATTTGAAACAAAAGATGTTTGGATGATTTGATGTGATGTTTGACGTGCAGCTTAGATGCGACTGATATCGATTGATGTTTGATGAAAGATGAAGACTGATAAGGAATGTCTTCTCGTCAAAATGTGTCATGGGCTAGTGATACAAATGCTTTGACCAATTTTATTTCATGTTTTTCAATGTTTGGATCGCCACATAAGGTGAAGGATATAGATCAAGATTTATTCTCGAAGAAAGATGTACATATCTGCCCCCAATGTCTAGCAACGTATGGAATGCAATGGATGGATGCTTGGATAAGTGTATGGATGGATGGATATGGTAAGCACGCAAAGTATGCCAAGGATTTATCTTGCGATAAGATAAGGTGCTCGAATAACGAATGCTCATTTGGATAATGCTTCATGGCTCAAATAACATAGGATAGGATAGGATCAATGAAAATGACCCATGTCAAGATGTTTACCGTAAGCAAGCATAAAGTGTGCCCCAAAATTTTATCAAGATCAAGACAATTTGGACTATGGATGCAGATATATGTGAATGGATTGGATAAATGGTTCATGGATGAAATGGATTTATTATGGTTGAGATGGATAGGATGCTAGACTTATTACGGATGGGATGAGATGCTTTCAACTGAGCTAGCGCACATAGATGCTCAATTCTACTCATGACGCCTGTTTGCCAAGTTTTCATCATGGTCTTGCCCAAAACACCACCATAGTGGTTTTCACTAGAGGACAATTTTTTTCTCTTTACTGTTTTCAATCCTTTTTTTTTTTTTTTTTGGATTTTCATATTTTTGAGTTTTTTTTGGTTTTTAGAAGATTTTAAGCTCATCTTGAATCACAAGGTGTTGCTGATGTAGATGCCCCTGTCATAATGTGCCATCGATATCCTGCTTGAAGGAGTTGCTTTGCTAAGATACGTGCACTTGAATGCAGCTTTTGGGATTCTTGATCTACTTCGTCGATACCAGAGTTAACTTTGTCTTGGTGCACACATCGCAATAAAGTGCCTTTAGAATCCTTATGATGAAGGGTCGTTGCCAATACACAGTCAATGTAAGAATTGGATATTATGCGTGGAGGCATGGATGGAGTGGCATGGATGGAGTGTGTTTAGGGATAAGAGATGGATTGGTTGGCCGGTTTGGAACCTTTGACTCTCCAAACTTGGGAGAGATGAACAATGATGGGTGGATACAAAGTGTGCATGGAATTAGGACCAATTGCTTGATATATACTTTGTATGTGGTAGAAGCATGCTTTTGATTTTGTGGACGTCTTTGATGGATACTTTTCCCTTTTTTATTTTGCCCCATAGTTTCTTTGACTGATGGAGTTTGATAGGGATGATCTTTCTTTGTATTATTTGGTATCCATATGTATTTGATTTGTCCATTATGCTTCTCAGCTTCTATTGATTTGATAACATTCTTTGTGCTTTGATTCAAATCTTCCTTTTGACGTTGGTCCCAGTTTGTGGATGGGGTGATGGGTGGATGACGATTCATGACGTGACTGGTTGTAGTATTGGCAATGGTTTCATCATAAGAACTCTTCGTGCTCCCTATGTTGACATTTGCACAAGATGAAGTTGCCCCCAGTATGGTGGTGGTATTATCTTCATGCTTTGGTTCTGCTTATTCTGAGATCTCTTGTTTAGAATGCACTCTCTGATAAATGACCACCATAGGTGACGTTGTTTCAATTTGCTGCTCTGCTAACTCTGGATGTTCTATCTGACTTGTTTCCTTGGGCGGATAATGATGGATATCTTTATTCATGATGTCCTCAATCTGAGTTTGGGACATATCTGATCCTATTTTGGACAACTCTTTTTGACCATAGGAATTGATAATCTGCTCTTTTTGTGTAACACAATCTTGTTCTAGATGAAGATCATCTACGTGTCTATCGGTAGAAATCATCTCATGGGTAGATGGAGGAGTATGGATATGATCATCTTGCATAGATAGGAGAGTGTCCATTAGATGATTGTAGTATCTTGAAGATACAAATTCTTGATCTTGAATGATTTCGGAGTTGCTTTTGACATGCTTTAGATCAAGTTCCTGACATGGATCAATTCCAAAGGATGGATTGATTATAAATGGTTCTTGGATGTCAACATTAGGCATGGTCAAGTTCAAGGTTCCTTCAGCATCTGTAACCATGAGGTCAAAGGGGATCAACATGTTTTGAAAATGACCATTGCTAGACCTTGGTGAAAGATTTTGATCATGTTTTGGAATAAATTTTTTGAGATATGTCCTCTACATAAAGTAGGTAACTTTCCGGCGATTACAATGCAATTTCGCGAAGAGATCACTAAAAAGTGGCTCTTGATGTATGGTGAGTTGATCATCGGATTGTGTAGATATATCTTCAATGTGCTCCTCGATGGAGAGGTTTTGATCATTGTTTTTTACAATTGTGGTGGAGAGCTTGTGAATGTCTTCGACCATAGAGTCAAGTGATGTTGATATTTCTTGAATTGGCTCATTGTCGAGTTTTGTTGGTGGATTTTGATCGTGATTCAAAAGTGACTCTTGACATATGTCAATTCGATCATTGGATGAAGTAAATGTGTGCTTAGTGATGGATTGATCTTGATCCTTGTTTTCAATAGTTGTCATCTTTTGTGTTTGTGCTCATGTTGGTTGGGTAGCTTGAGAGGCTTGGGCAACTTGAGAGGATTGTTGAGCTTGTGTTGCTTGTTGCATAGCTAGATATTTTTGGAATCCCTTTTGAAAAGCAGCTTGTAATGTCGCATTGTATTGGTTTGATGTGGTGGAAGTTGGTGGTGGTGGGGGTGGTGGTGGATTTAGAATCATGCTGGATGTAGTGACAAGTGTTTGAGATACGCTCAGAGCGATCATGGAAGTGAGGGGTTGAGATGTGATGGGTGTGATAGTGGTGTTTGGAATGATTGAAGTGTTAGGGATGATTGGGATGAACGAAGTGATAGGGCCTTGGGAGACCATATTTTGATTGGTTGGGATCATCATTGTTGCTTGATTGGATACCATTTGTTGGTGCGATGTCGATGGTATATTCAAAGGATTTGTCGTGATGGTTTGATTGATGTTAGGTGGATTGATTTGGATGGCTTGATTGGTGTTAGGTAAAGGGGGAAGCCCTAAACCAAGGGATGATGTAGGTAATGGTGGTGGAGATTTCCCTTGGCGCAATGCCTCAACTATTTTGGAAAGTTCTGCAATTTGATCTCGCCAAATTTGTTCTTGATTTTGATCTTGACTCACTTGAGATAGTTGATTTGGCTTTTGTTTAAGTAGACTTGGGATGCCTACTTGTGGTTTTTGAATGGGATTATGGGAAAATTGACTTTGGATAATGTTCTAATTTGGGATGATGTTCAGATTTGGCATGATAGGATGAACATTATTGGTATTGGGAATCATTTTTCCAAAGTTTTCTGAGTTAGGATTCATGTTTCAAAAAAATGCACTTGGTACATCCACATTTGGTTTGTAGGGATTTGGTGGAATGATGTTGCTCATTTGAAGACTCATGTATTGATTGTTTGGAGGATAGACTTGTAAGTTTGGACTTTGATTTAAATCTATCATGGGGATATGTGTTCCAAAATTCAAATTGGGCATACTCACATTCGTTGTGCTATTGATATTCGTAGGAGATAGTGATCCTATGTATGGATGTGAGTTTCCATAATCCCATGATTTCGTGAGGCTTGGATAGTTTGGTTGGTTTGGACCGCTCATGATGTATGAATCTAGTTTATATTCCATGTTCTTCTTGTGTTTTGACCTTGTTGCAAAAGTGACTTCTAAGGTTCTTAGGACCAATGACGAGATGGAGGATGAAATGTAAAGCGTAGGTATTGATGAGCACGTTTGGAACTGGATAATACTGGGCATAGGGAGTTTGATTTTGATTTTGATTGTTTGATGTGGATGATGAACTTGTAAACCCTAAGATGTTGGATGTGATCTTTAGGATGAATTTGTTCAAATGATTGCTAATTTAATTAAATGTATGAAAAAGGATGCATTCCCATACATCTAACTAAACAAATGATTTTGATTTGGTTTAAGGATGTACCCAAGTCTAGGATGATGTTTGCAAAGATCTAAAGTTGTTTGGTGGGATGATGTTGATAAATGTTTGAGATGGATGAAGTGTTTGATTTTGATCCTAAGAGACTTAGAAATACTTTGTTTACTAGGCCAAGGTATTGAAGAACACACTTTTCTCTAAGAGCAATCAAAAGACCAATATGACCAAGAGATATCAAGCACATGTGTGGGGTCCAATTTGTTATCTTTGCTTAATGGCTTTATTTTACCAAAAACACTCTCTTTGATTAAGGTTTCAAACTAAGATGTCCAATGTCTTAATTTCTTTTCGTCCCACAAAGTGCTATGTGGAAGTTCCAAGAAATCAGGACAAGGGTTGCCTAATGTTTACTCAAGAAGACAAATTGAGGTATAATCAGTAGCAGGAACCTCACGAACATGGGAATCTCTTGAGGGGAAGCGATGGCATATGGATTAGTCAATGATATTTGTCTTAAAAGAGGGTTTGAAATTTTGAAAATCATGTTGAATGTTTGTTTTGCAAATGTTTTCGAATACAACACTGTGTTTTCAAACCAAGACAAGTACAAGCCCTATGGATGTGTAAGACAATATTTGTTGAATCCTCACTTGGACAAGTCAGCTACGTACATCTCTAGTGGATGGTTAGATGGCAGAAACCACCCACACGGCTCGTATTATTATTGCGTCAATGGGACAAGCATCAACACCCATAAGCTTTCCCCATGAAATTGCTTTCCATCTCTACTAGGGGTGTGGGGGTGGCCAGGCATTGGTTTGCTTGCCGCTCAAATAGATTAAGGATTTTTGGAAGATTCTAGCATGGAGTTCTAGTAAGGACTTTCCATTAGTGGAGGTCTGACCCATGAAGCAAAGGGGAGTGTTCGGATCCATCTGGCCAGACCAATGTGCGTGGTGCTTGGCGTTTTAACCAGAGCCCTCATTTATATCCAGAATTTGGAAATGCACTAGAGTGGCTTTTAGAGTGTTACCGGTTGAATAGATCTATGGGTGAGTACTTTCCCAAAGGCGTTTTCTCTAAGATAAACAAAAGCGAGGAGCAAAGACACAATCCACGCTTCGATCAATCTTTGATGGCACAAAGAGAGATATGCGCAAAAATGCCCTACTCACACTTTCGCACAAGGATGTTCAATTTTTGGCCAATTGGGAGGTGTTTCAAAGCAATAAAATGTATTTTGAGTGTTTCTCTTGCACCCTAGATCGCACGAAGCGCAAGGGGAGAGGATACGTACTCAAAAGACAAGATCACACAATTCAAACACTTGTTCGTTTTACACCCTTCAAAGCAATTGTGAGTTCGTTTTAAGCACCAAAATGAAGTGTGAGTTTGATTGTTCAATTCTTAACCTCAAAAGAAAATCTAGTGCGTTTGTCCTAAGATTCCTTTTAAGCCCTTGCAATGAAAATTAAATTGTTCGTTTTAGACCCAAATGAAAATTAGTGTTCTAAAACGAAAGGATAAACAACTTCATGAAGTAGTGTTGATCAACACTTAAAATGTTAAAAAACACATTGTGTTTTCAAAAAAATCATCCTCCTTTCGTCTTCGTTTGCTAGCCTCCTCCTTGTTGAATTTTCGCTTTTCTTGTACCTTGTTCACTTGCCTTTGTTGGCTTTTGGTACCTATAACAAGAAAAAGATAAATTATGTGAGGATTAGGACATTAAATCTCTTTTGATCAATAACTCCAAATAATAAAGTGATTTTAGTTTGAAATGACAATAGATCATGCTTGATTGCATGGAAAAGATACCACACTTGCTAGATCTTTTTCCTCTCTTACCATAGTCTTCATCATTAGAGATATCAATTCAACAAATAAAATTCTCAAAGGCATCCTCATAACCTTAAATATGACAATCATCTCAAATATAGGCTATAAAAAATGATCATAATAAATATGACAATTTAAAATGAGTCACTTAAACTGCCTTTAATTAAATCAATTGCTAAGAACCTTTGTTGTTGACCATAAACATAAACTTCAATCAAACAATAAACATAAACTTCAACCAGTCCAAATAAATGTCAGATCATCCCGGACAGCAATATAAATATAAATACTTCAACATTAGCAAACAACCTCGTTGCAATAGCTACTTGTGGACAGCAATATCGATATCAAGAGAGACAACAAATGGTAGTGACTAAAATAAATAGTGTTGGGACCCATGGTGTTTATAAACTATGGTGCATAAGCTATTGGTTACTTCTCAGGATCGGCACAATTTCACAGGAACGGCTGTAAAGTGACTCTTTTTGTGTGCAGCATAACGCACTAGTCTGACCACTCCTTGTCACCTCTTCTCAGTTGCTGTCACACACATCATTTATGTGAGCATCATGAACAGTCGCGCATCATAACTATCTGTACAAAGCTATCAATGTCAAGAAAATGACAATCAATTTTCAAAAACGAAATCACTAAATGCCTGGGAGGAAATCAAGTAGACAGCAATTTGAAGATAGTTGTACGAGATAGGATTAATGGCAGACAAGAAGCCGATGATAGTTCAAAGTCAATTTACTGGCCTCATACTATCATCAATAGTCATCCAACACACAACAAGTAAGCAAGTGAATTCATACCATTGAAATTTCCCTAAGTTGTTTGACATGTCATTCTGCGTTGCCACCAAACTTCATTTTAAGCATATCGATGCTTATTAACTTACGGTCGTTCAAGAATTTGAATCCTTCCTTAAATATTTTTGCAGATGAGTTGTTGGCGCTTGATGGTTTCGGGCCTTTCTGAGAGAAAGCGAATAGATTTGAGAGAGGTGACGGCCACAGTTGTATAGCATAGAATATTTTACGCTTTCCTACTGTCCCTGACGTGACAGCAGTCTCCTCCTATTAATCTTCATAGCTCTCACAACGACATTAGTTAGATAAACACAAAATAGATCTGTTGAAAAGCCCCTTGAAACTTTTAAGCAAATGACATTGACAGGTGCAATGTGAAACATAGATAAGGCATGTGAACTGTTTGACAGAATAACTCAAGAGATGTCAGATGTTGTAATTGCAAGTGCCCAGGCAGACCGTATGCAAAATGTGGATGCATAGACAAAGCACATGTACAGTTTGACAGAACGCTTCAAAGAAAAGTGGACTCATGAACTGCCACGATTGCAGGATATGTAAAAGATGGTTTTATCGAAGAGGCTTTAGAATCTTTCAAGAAAATGCAATTGACAGGTCCCAGGCATGTGTGGGATGGATGCGCAGACCTATGCTTGGGCCGCACTGATCAATAACTATCACTAAAAAGAATAAAGCGCGCCCTCAATAATAACAATCAAACTAAGAAAATAATGTACACCTCTTAGAAGTTTTCAGACTTCTCAGAACATTCAATTCATCTTCTGACAATATAAACGTGATCTCTTGTATGGTTGGAAAGAAAGATACCTCAGGCGGGGCTCTAAAAGATCATTATTGTTGGATGAGACCTGAAGACATTGACTATCCACGCCCTATAACCCAATACTCCTATGGTTCAGCCTTGGGCGCAGAGATTAATATGATAGTGTTCGTGATGGATATTTTTTAAGAGCAGCATTAATAGTTTTCAATGATAACAAGCTCTACTCGCAGAAGCTTGTGAAGGGTGCAAAGACACTTTTCAAGTTCTCAAGAACCCAAAGAGGTCAATATAGTTCTAGTGGAAAATGATGCTGCCATCTTCTACCATTCCTCTAGATACTATGATGAGTATGCCTGGTGGAGCGTATGGCTGTATTCTGTCACAAGAAATATAAACATGGACCGACTTTGTCAGATATTATAGTTGGAAATGCTTAGACAGACATGTACGTGAAATGCTCAAAAAAACCAGAGTAGCTTGAAACGAGGTATGGACATCTATGAAAAACATAAATGTGGAGCAACATGTTCTATGTAAATTTCAAATTTGGGAAAAGTAACAGCCCTATCTGTTGCTATACACATCTTTAGACATGAATATGCAAGCTATTTGCTCAATATGCATAACAAGAAACAACAAGATTAGTTGAAAAATACTCCAAGCATACATGCGCAGTCCGAAATAGGAAGCGTATATAGAAGTTAAAAATGATATTTAGAAACAAAAAGAACATCAATTTAGGAATGTTAGGAGCATATCAAATATAGCCCTCCTTCTAGTGCCATTTGTGGATGCTAAAATCTGCAAATGGTTAGTTTAAAACAAAACAACATTTTAACATCCCTATGAAATAATGAAACATATCAATCATGCAATAAAATGGAACAATAGAAACTAAAGAATGCATATGAAAGACATGATCCAACTCTATCTCATAGTGGATTGGTGTCACATGTGCTAGTGACCCTTTCCCAATCCTTGATAAAAAGCTCAAGATGATGAAATTGCTATAGATGATGGAGATGATGGACAAGATCTAATCTCAAATGAAGAGAGTGACCTTGAGATTGTGAGGATTTGCTCAAAGATGAAGCTTGTATTTAAAGATTTTCAAAATGCCAAGTGTTGAAGAGGGACCAATGTGGGACTAAAGAACAAGCCAATGAAGGAGGACACTTGTCATCATGTGATTGGTCAATGTTGTGCAAGATTTGGGAAGAGTGCCCAGAGAGGGAAATTTTGAATTCAAATTTGCAATAAATTTTGAGAGGGGGACAAGAAAAAAGAGCAATAAATGCCATGTTTGACTTGTCATGTTGAGGGAAAATGAGGTTTTAATAAATCAATAAAATTGATTTATTGTGCAAGTGGCTAGATCTAGATAATGCAAGTGGGATGGGATTAGCATTAGATCAGGATTAGATGATGGTTATGCTGATTTAATGCTGATTAGATGATTTGAATTTCAAGACTTTGATAATTGATTTATTTAAATCAGAAAATGATGGAATATGATTTAGGATTTGATTTAAATGAAGTCCTGATTTATTTAATTAAGTGGATGATGCAAGATGAAGGTTGAATGATAATGTTTATTTGATAAATGAGATTATTTAATGAATGGATGAAAATGTGATGAATGAATGGTCCTAATGCGACATCTAGTTCAGTTGATGAATGAACTTGATCAAATGCAGAATGTAAATTTTGCATGTCTGAGCTTGAATCAAGAAACTTATATTGAAATTATAAAAGTTTTGCACATAAACTACTCAGTACAATAACAACATAGTTTAATGTTTTGTCAACTAACTAAGAGACAAAAAGGCCAAACAAAAATGGCATAGTTTGTGAGTCTTAATGCAATAATCAAAAACAATACAGAGGCCTGGTGTCTTCCAATATTTTTTGTGTATTCTTTGAACTCATTTTCGGAAAGTTGAAGTAGTATATATAAAAAACCATCCCACCACCTGAGAGCCAACAATAGAAAAGATTCCCAAGCACGAGCAACGATGTTTGTTGCAATGATTTCCCAAGGCCATTGCAACAGAAAATATTCTGAAACATAGAATGCAATCACCTTTGAATCGAGATGCATCCTTCTACAAATGATGATTGTGGTCCCAAAAAGGAGCAACAAAATTCTCATGCAGACACATGTTGCTCACCCATAGAGTTGGTTAGGACACGTGGTGACAAGATGTGGCTTATCATTCATTCTTCCCTTCCTTGCAATCAAATTCCCCGTGGAGGAGTCTTTGTCTCGAGCGTTGATTGTGGGGTCCTCCAAAATGGTGCTCGCAAAATGATGCTATGTGGCAAGCAGGTGGAGCTCGGTAGAGAAGTAAAGGGGAGTGGCCTCACAAAGGCCCACACTGCTGACACATGGAGGCATGGTGAGGTTCAATAAAGAAGCAAGGGAGGAAATCTTTACAAGGAGTGCATGACAAACACGTGGGGACAGCAGGCTAAACTCTTCAAAAAGGGCCTAAAGATATTGAAACATATGAGGTGCGGGTTAGGCCTAAGAAAAATAATAACATCAACCCAAAGGGAGCTCTAGGGATTTTCAGTCCATAGCTTTTGGTGACTCATAGGGGCATTTCACCTATGGAATGGGAACCCAAAATTTTTGGTTTGAAGACCAAAGCCTTTTTCAATAGGCAATGGAGTTAGAGTTTTGAGAGCACGTTTTGTAGAGGCAACCAATTGGCCTCAGATGGCATCGATATGGCATGCAAATTCTCTTGCGCCTCATGTAGATCGATTATTTATTTGAAGCGAAACTCCATGGATATCCCGGTCCCAAACTCAAGCTGAAAGAGCAGTCGCGCTATCTGATGGGTGATGCCTTTAATGTCCTCAACAGTGGGGGTTTGACAGAAATTTTGGAAATTAGATAAATCATGTTGCTTTTCCTCAATTTTTGTTGCAATGTGCTCCATTGTGGCCACCAAATCATTAGAGAGAAATGGGGAGGGCAATCCCATTTGATTCAGTTGGGAGAATTTCATCTACATACTGTTCATAGTCTGACTCAATGTTGTCGAGCAATTGTTGGCATGGAGGATGGCCACATGAAAATAGGTGAATTCTTTCGCCTTCTTGGTTGCTAACCTATAATCTTCAATCCCTGTATTCACCAAGTCTTCATTTGCCACCATGTATAACTAGTCTAACAACTTCTCCACATCAAGCACCCTCTCCGCAATGAATTGTGGAAACTGTTCAATTGTTCCACGAAGCTCCTTGCTCAAACTTGTTGCTTTTGCCATGAATTGGAGCGTTGGCTGAAGAGTCAAACAAAAAGTCTTGACTTTCTCCCAAATAGGAGATACATAATTGTTGGGCTACTGAAAGGAGATCTGATTGAGGAGCAAGGGGTTGGGGAGAATTTTTCAAAAGACCAATTTCCATTTCTCTTGACCCGACATCCTACGTCAGCTCCTCAATTTTCTTGTTTGTCGTGGAGAGCAGTCCCTACAGAGTTTCCAACTCACCGTCCTTGCTTTGCAGTAGTTCCTTAGTTTGGCTCTGGGTTCCCGATCTCCTTTTTGAGCTGAGCCTATTTTCCCTGGAGCTCCTAATCTTTCTGTTGCATTTCCTACTCCAATTGAACTCACTACTTCCTATGCTCTTTGGTTTTCTATTGCATTTCTCCCTCGACCTGAGCCAACCAGTCTTGTAATTCCTAGTTTTTCTACTACAGTTCAGCAAAATGGTTGGGATTCAGGGACTGAAATTTTGCAAGTTCTGCCTAGAGTTTGGCACTTTCTGCCTACACTTGTTGAGATATTCGTCTAATTTCAACATCCTTGGCCTTTTCTTTTTTCAATAAGACCTCCATCCTTCCCTTAATATTCTCGAGCTCCTCTTCCTTCTTCTTTAGTTGGCGGCTATGCTTGATAAATTCGGTAGTCACCACTTGTTGGGTTTCCTCCATCAGCTTAACTTTGTCTTGTGGCCAGGCTGTGTGCAAATCAATTCCCACAGCATGAATTGTGTAATCCTCAGGTTGCATCTCGCCTTGTGATTTGATGGTGTTCAGATTCATGGTTGCAAAATGTAACAACCCCTAGACTTCATTGAAAATGGTTTGCATGCATGGCTCGATAGGCTTTGTTGAATCCTTTTCTTTTCTCTTATTGACCCTGATAGCTCGTGCTGCTTTTTTTCTGTTGCTTTACCCCATAAATTTTCCTAGTGATTTAATTAGTTCGCCAATGACAGGCACACCAGGAGGAAGAGCAAAAGGGAAAGAGAGAGTTGTGGTCCCAAATGAAGTCTTCTTTGGCAGAGAGATCGTTAATGGGGAGAATGAGGGAATGTTATACCAAGGTCCAGTCCGGGAGGTGGCAAAAGGACTCATGGGGAGCAGTGGCGGTAGATGAGATGCAAAGGATACCATCTATTGGGAAAGTTGATTCAGAGCTGACATAGCGGGAGAAAAAGGAGTAGCAACGACGGTTGCGGACTAGGCTCTAACAAAAGGTGGAATAGACTGCAGGGGAGTAAAGACTAATTGTCCACTTTGGGAGAATTGGGAGAAACTTCCTGTGACCATGGAAGCAAAAAAGGAAAGGTCGACACTTGAATTAATTGGGGGTGCAAATACAATAGAGGTAACCAAATATTGTGAAGTGAGAAGAGAAGGAGAGAAAGATACCTAAGTTGCAAAGGACTCTAATCCTTGGCTCGTTGCAGGTTCCTGCAAGCCTTCTCTAGAAGTTACATCCATGTGTTGCCTCTTATTAGGTGGAGAATTTTCCACCTCTATAATCTCTGAAGGTTGTTGGGCTACCATAGGTCTTTTTGCAGCCCATGTGTGTGGTCGTGAGGCCTCCGACTGTGATGTAGTCACCCGCACTCTCAGTGGAGCTTTGTCGAGCTATCCTGTCGCTTTTCCAATTTTCTACACTTGGGCCTTTTTCACCTCCTTTCCCTTCATTATATATGCCTTAGCTTCTTCTGGATCTATATCCTCATCATCACCTGCATTAGTATTTCCATGCCCTCTATTTCATAGATCATCAAATTTTTCATCCTTGTTTGTCTCCTAGAATGGGGCATTAAGGCATTAGGTCCCTTGACGATAAATCCAGAATTCTGCAATTTTTTCCTCACTTCGATGAAAATGCTTGACCAATTCATTGCAAAGGGTGGCCCCCATTTGAAGCTTGTCACTGGGCTTCTCCAAAGGGAAATATAAAGAGAGCCATGTAGGCCTCCTATCTTTGGTAGGAACATAAGCCAGGTCCACAAATAGATCATCCTGGTCAGACTGTGGATTCTATCATTTTTCCTAGTAAGGCCAGGAGCTATGAGTCACATTAATGTTCAACTATGCTACGTCGTTATCAGGATTTTATTGCCATTTGTCACAAATTAATACTAGCCCCAAATGAGCCAGCTTTTCCTCTAGCAGACCATACTTCTGCTTCTTCAACATTATTACCCTATCGAAGGTCGAAGAGCATAACAAAAAGCCTTTCTACTTCTTTCCTTTGCAAAAGTTGAGGTCAATAATTGTTAGTTTCCAAAACACCTCAAGGGCCAACACCCTATCAGTAACACATATTGAGATCATAAGTGGTTCCTTAGTAAAGCCATGCTGCCTAACGAATGTGGAATCCTCCTCAAGAAACCAATCACCGGGAGGAGTAAAACTTTACATCCACTTGGTTTTCTCGATGGAAAGCCAAAAAATATTGCCATCCTCACTAAAATCTCACAAAATCAAAGTTAGGAAACACTTGAAAAATGCATAGTAATCATAAGTTGCAGAAAGAAGGGGAGTCCACACTGAAACCGACCTTCTTACTCCATTTTCATCAAAAAATCCAAACCCAAGCAGTGTCTAAAGAAGTCAGGGATCTGGTGCAAAAACATGTGAGCAAGGAGAGAAGAAAACCTGAACTTATCTTGTGTTTGGTAATCCTTGATTTGGTTCAACGTCTCCCAAACAATGACCTCTACAAAGTCAAACTAGAATAGAGAATGATGTCTTCTCAACTGAAAACCAAGACCCATTTGAAACTCTTGAATATACTGATCACTATCCATGCCACAAACAAAAGCCATCATAGAGAAGGCCTCCTGCAAGTTCGAACTAAAAGCATTGTGTGTGGCCGAAACCTATAGCGGCTTTGTTGCATCTTCCTTAGGCCTTTTGGTTTCTCAGTTATAAAATTTCAGAGCAAAATCTCTAGTCCTCCATAACTCTTCCCAACCCTTCATAGTGAATGTTTCCATCCTTTCTTTTCTGGAGCTCCTTTTGGTAGGGATGCATAGCATATCCCTTATATCCTCCACACTAATCACAACCTTCAATTTTTGGCCCTAAATGGCACCAATATCTGGGTTGAAATGTCGAGTGCACTCATGTACTAGTTTTGGGCAGTGATGCACAAAAGGAACCATATACTATGGAAGACATCAAAACCATAGCTTGTATGCAAAAGACTATTGGTTGTTATCCTATTTCATTCTCTCATAGGTTGCTTCCCTAAGACTCTTAGGGTTGGTTTTAAGGATAGGGTCATAAATGTTATCCTATTCTTCCGCTATTAGGGCTTGGTTCCTGTGAGCTTTCTTTTCCATGGCCTGCGTGCGGATCCACTTTGGCTTCTCTGGTATCCCAGGCGAAGCGTAAGAGATGTTATCAAAAATATTGGCCATTGGCACCACATGCATGGCATCAAATAAGCTTTGGGTCACCTTTGCTTATGCTTCCATTTGAGGATTCTATGGAACTTTGTGATGTTCAACCTTTCTACAACTCACTTGGGTTCTTCAACAAATTTTGCACTCAAAGCTCTTTGCAATGAACAACGTACTCAAAAAACTCTTCATAGTGTTGTTCTTTCGCATGCAACACTTAGCCTTTTCTCGACTCGGAGTTGTAAACAACGGTTTCCTTCTTGCAATAAATTTGGCATGTACCGCCAACTCCTTCATTCATGAAAAAATGAATTATTTTCCCTTTTGAAAAGACAACAATTCATAATGATGATTAGTCATTATGTCTTACGGAGCCATTTCTTGGGAAATTGAGTTGACAATTGAAGGCATACAAAACCTTTCGCATGCTTTGCAATTAATAACCTAAAAAGAATGATTAGGCTAAAAGTGTAATGAGTACACAAAAAGATTGAGTTCATCCTTGGAGAATGAAAAATGCCCATAGCGTGACACATTAGCACTTGACCGTGCAAATTATCACTTGGGACTGCCATTAGTTTTAGCTAATTAATTACTCCTTTTTAACTCGCACACAACAATTCATACACAACAGACGCAACTGGGTGGGATTCTCAAGTTTGCTCTTGGTGGGGTTTTCAAGTTGGCTCTTGATGGGGTTTTTGAGTTAATACCCAATCAACATTATGCTTATCGCACACATGTACCTTAGCTATTTCTATAAATAGACCTAAAGACAACAACAAGAATTGCACTTGGTAATTGGGAAGGATTTGCATTTGGTAGTTAGAATTAGAGATAAGTACAATGATTACTCCAATTAGGCTTACTAGAAATAGGTTGCAGACAACTTTTCTAGGTGAAATTTCTAGTAGGTGTCTAAAACACATGATGAAGAACAAGCGTTCTTTGGAAATTATAACAATGAAGTGGATATTGGGGAGGGATTGCATAGAATATGAGGATAAGTATAGGGTAAATATTGACATTTTCTCTCATTTCATTGCCTCTTTGCTTGACATACAGGTACCCAAGCCAATGATCCTGTGACTCACCATGGAAATCTTCCTGAAGCACTACCTTGGTGGCCTTGGTGAAGTTGTGACAAATGTAGTGTATGGCCTTGGTCTCCCCACAACGAGTGATCTCTATAGGCACACTGAAGAGGACACAGTGGTGTCGTGGGTGCCATTCCTAAGTGGATTTCACATTATGACGCTTGGAGAGCACTACCAAATAGTTTCTCGTGCTTGCCACTTCCTGTTGTGCTACTGCAACGTGGTTTTGTTCTATGATGTGGAGTGGTACACCAACTTCAGAAACCTAGTGTTTCCTCCATCGCTTGCCATCAATGTTGTTGATACTCCTACTATTGTTCCCACTACACCTACCACTACTCTAGAGGTTGTTGATGAAGTTATTCCTGATGCTGCTAATGTTGATGTTGTCGTTCCCATTTAAGAATGAAATCTTTTCTTTTGTTTTTGTATATATGCCTCAGAAGGCTTTTAATACATATGCTCGTCGCTTAGTATATATATATATATATTTATACTCAAAAAGTATGGCCTGAGAGCCATTTTGGAATGTAATATCAAAGTATATATTACCGTATAATGAATATACAACTCTTTTATCAATTTTTGTCTCTTTTGCTTTCTTTTATTCTTGTATTATGGGTTCCATTCTCTGTTTCTTGCATTATGGGTTCCATTTAGAAAGACCAGCCAAACAAAAAAAAACAAAGGAAATTTACATAATTACATATCTACACTAGAAAAATAATTAATGAAGCTTAATTGAATAATTTGAGGTGAATTTCATTAACTGGAATTCTCAATGCTTCTTTTTCCATATTTTCTAATTCAAATGTGTTATGTTGCTTGTATTGAAAAATGTGAAAAGGGCCTTCCCACAAGCTATCAAACTTTCTGTGTAGGCCAAGCTTCACAGCCCTTTCATTGAATTTTAGCGCTAGGTCTCCACATTTAAGACCCTGGTCAGAGGTCTTCTTGTCAAACCACCTTTAACCACTTGTTGGCGATTAGACATGGCTATCAGGGCTTTTTCTCTTTTCTCCTGAACCTCCAACAACTCAGCCAACCGGACCTCCATGGCTTCGTTCTGTTCAACCTCTAGAGACTTGAACAACTATAGTGCGGGAATTTCCATGGAGATGGGCAATAGTACTTCCTTCCTGTATACTATCTCATACAACGAAGTCTTAAGGAATTGTTTAGGAGTTATCTAGTTTGCCTAGAGTGCTGACCGAAGTTTTTTTATGCCACTCTCTTTGATGTTCTGACCTGATTCTTTTAATGAGTCAGACTAAATTTTTATTAGTCGACTCAACCAAACCATTTCCCTCCAGGTATTAGTTTGAAGATTTCTTTAGGAATATGCCATGCTTGAGTGCAAATTGACATACCTTTTAATCGAGGGAGGCCTTTGCGTTGTCAGAGATGATGGTCTTTGGCGGGCTAAACCTTGGTGCCAATTCTTTGAGAAAATCCACAATCTCTACCTTCGTCGCATTCTTCAGGGGCATAGCCTTGATCCATCTAGTAAATTAGTCTGTAGCCATGAGGAACCATTTGTGTCCAACACTGGAGGTGGGATTAATCATCCTGGTGAAATCAAGGCCCCATTGTGCAAAGGGTTCATCAACCACTATCAGATTGAGAGGCATTGCCAAGTTTTTTTTCTTCCTGTGAAGAATTGGCATTCCTTGCATATCTTAACCAGAGAGTGTGTCATTGAATAGTGTAGGCCAGAAATATCCGACACAAATAATTTTGATGGTGGTGGTCTTTCTAGAGAAGTGTCCGCCCACAGGACTGTTGTGAAATATGTATAGAATTTTCTTTGCTTGCTCTGTGGTGACGCACCGCAAGAGAATGCCATTGAAGTTCCTTTTGAAAAGGATTCCTTAGATAAGCGCATATTCGTTATTCTGAAACCTATAGAATATTTTCTTCTAAGAAGGGAGGCCCATTGGATATTTCCCAGTCTGCATAAATCTCATCCTATCCGCCAACTAGTGGCCTTCAGACTTAGATTCGTTTATCAAGACCAACTCAGGTTGTTCCTCCTTGACTGCTACTTCTTTGTCATGTGCCAAATACTCGCACAATCCTCTTCCCCACACGATCTTCATGGGTCTGACCTCAGTGTCATATTCAAGGATTTTGGTAATCCAGTTGGCCCTTTTTTTGTGATTTCTCCTTCCATAATGTATTCACGCACATTGGAATGTGCGACATATACTATCAACTTATTGCAAGATATGATGTGTTGGAACTTCTTGAGCCCCTTCACAATGGCGAATGCTTGCCTTTCAATGAAATTATAATTCATTTCATAATCCTTTAAGGTTTGGGAGTCGAATGCTATCGATTGTTCTCCCTTTCCTTCATCATCCTTCTGGGTCAAAAACAATAGCAATGTTGGATTTTCTATTGAACACATACATTATGAAGTCCTTTGATAGGTCTTAGTTTACTAGAACAGGGGCTGAAGAAATAGCATCCTTAACCTTCTCAAAGGATTCTCTAGCCTCTTTTGTCCATTTGAACAATTGATCCTTCTTGAGCATCAGGGTAATAGGTCTAATTATTCCTACAAAATCATAAATGAATTTGTTCACAAAATTTACCTTTCCCATAAAGTATTGAACTCCCTTCTTGTTGACTGGTAGGGGAAGCTCCCTGATTGCCTTCACCCACTCCGGGTCAATTGCAATTCCATCTTTGGACACCATGTGTCCCAATAATTTTCCTTGCAATACTCCAAAGACACATTTTTTTGGGTTCAAGGATACCCCGAACTCCTGACATCTTTTAAAAACCATTTCTAGATGGTCAAAATGATCATCTTTAGACTTAGAGAATACAGTCAGATCATCCAAGTATATTAAGATAATCTTGTTGATTAATTCTCTGAAAGCAATATCCATTGCCTGTTGGAAGGTAGCTCCCGCATTTGAGAGACTAAAGGGAATTTTTGCATAGGCAAATGTTCCCCACTTGGTAGTGAACATTGTTTTGTGTTAGTCTTCCTATTTTACCTGGATCTGGTTATAACTAGAGAAGCCATCTAATAGAGAAAATATTTATGAGCCAGCCACTATTTACAAGATAGAATCCATGGAGGGAAAGGGGTAGTGGTCTTTCAAGGATGCCCTGTTCAGGTCCCAGAAATCAACACATAGGCAAATGTATTCATTCTTTTTCTGGACAGGAACCAGGTTGGAAACCCATGTGTTGTGCTTGATTGAGAATATGATCTGGGATTGAATTAGCTTTTTCAACTCTTGCGCCATCAATGCTTTAATCTTTAGATTTACTGGTCTCTACTTCTGGTCGACAAGTTTTGCTCCTTCCCTTAGTTCTATAGTATGCGGGATGATTTCAGGATCATATCCCTTGAGTTCATCATATGACAAAGCCACTAATCCATCATATTTTTCACAAAATTGAATGAGCCTTTCTTTATCATGTTGTGGGACATCCTTTCTGACCTTGAGCTTCCTTCTATCCCCAACCTGAAGATTTGCATAGTCGCTTTTGTCTGCTACAAACTTCCTCGTCATTCTTTCCATCGTCATAATCAAATAGGTTTTTGAGAGTGACTAATCCTTTTAGAATTTTGTTGGACCCTAGTTGAATAATTTTCCCTTCATAGGCCTCAATAATTTTTAGTTGGAGTTGCTCAACGAACTCTCCTAACTGTTGGATGAATGAGGCAATTTGTTTGTCACTTTCAAACACTTGTAACTCTGATCATTATTTGGGATTGTCGGTTAGAAAATCACTCACACAGAGCATGTATGTTATGAATTAGTTTGGAAACAGGGTCAAATTGAGATCTGATTGCTACCATGCAATCCACAGCTATATTTTTCTCTCTGGGCACTGTTTGGATATTGAAGGCTTCAAAGCTCTCGATCAGATCCCAAACTCTATTGCTATAATATCTCATGTAGACATTCTTGGTTGTGGAGATCCCTCAGACTTGATTGAATACTAGTTTGAAGTCTCTGAATACCATTATTTGTTTAACACCCATCTGTTTTGCAAGACTCAGACCTTGTAGTAGGCCTTCATATTCAGCTTCGTTGTTTGAATAGGAAAACTGAAAGTGAAAAGACTTGAATTTCCTTTCATTGGATGGGGATGCCAAACATATCCTAGCTTCTGCACCAACTTTACATCTTGCTCCAGCAAAATGTAGCATCCATAGCTCTAAGGCTTGACCACCCTCGGGTTCCTTCATGACCTTTAGAATTGCTTGATCTTCATCATAGATGACATAGGTTCCCAATCTAGTGGCATGATAATTACCAAAAGGATCAGTGTCTATATATTCACTCAAGAGGACCTCTTCTTGATTAGTCCAATCTCTGGTCACCTTCTCATCCTTTAGTAGCTTAGTACAATACATTTCCTCTTTGGTGATAGAGGTATGAGTGGCCTCAAAGTTGATCATGGCTTCATCTGCTACATGTTCTGAGTGCAAAGGTTCAAACACTATCTTTATTTTACCTCCGTGTTTGGTCCTGAGGATCAAGTGTGACCAATCCAAGGAAATATATCTACCTATCTTGGAAGTGAATTCCCAGGACAAGCAAAGACCAAACATGGGGGGACGTTAATAATCACAGTATCTTGGGGAACTGTGATACTAGGGCAGGAGAATAGAGTCAAGGGGAGGTTCTTTATGACACATATAGTTTCAACCTTGTTCCCATCAAGCTGCATAACCCCTCTATTTAAAGGTTCATAGCTAAGTCCTAAGGCTTCAACGATCTGCTTGGGCATGACTGTGGTACTAGCACCATAGTCAATCATAGAATTGTGCAACAACTTCTTACTGACAATGAGAGTCAAGAAGAAGGGTTTTGGTTTAGGCTTACCTTAGTTTCAGTAGAAGCTTCCTCTCCACTGTTTGTGAGAAATTTGGCTGGAGGTGATCAATTAATGGCCTTTCCCTTAAGTGATTGCTTTGTTGGCTCAGTGCTTGTATATTCTAGTAGGGCCTTCTGCAACAATGAATTTTTCTCCGAAATAGTTATATATCCTAAAGAGATACATTAGCAGATGATTTCTTTAATTATTCCACCACATTGAATGGTGGTGAACTCAAAGGTTTTTGTTCCTTATCCCTTGTTATAACAATCTCCTTTCATGGTTGAATTTGTTGTGCAATTGCAGAGGTAATAGGAGTTTGGTAAGGGACACTTTTGGGCTGTGAGACGACTGGTTCACCCGTGAATCTCCTCTTAGAGAGAGTGTTATAATCTAAGTGCACTTGCACTGCCTTTGATGTGGACACATCATTTTCAAACATCGCCTCTTCTTCTTCCATCCATGAGAAGAGTGTGTGGTTGGGAGCTATGTCTGTTTCTTGCTCCAGGGACATTCCTTGAATTTACGCGATGAGTACCACATTTTCCATTTGTAGAGAGGCATATACATAACCTCCTGAATTTGACACCACACCTTGACTATATTGTTCCTCCACTCTTTGTTGTAGATTGTTGCGCAGACAATTTTGGGGCATATGTGCTTCATTGTAGGGGAAGAACCATGGATTGATGTCATCAGCAAGATTATTTTTCCCTGCTATCAACTCTCTACTCAAGCTTAGGTGAGCATTCTACAGCAAAGTAGGCACCAACACCATTTGATTACTTGTTTGAGTCTGCGGATTTGTGCATGAGCCTCCTTGGAATTGATTTTGCTGGTAGGAAGATTTTCCACCTTGATAATTTTGGTAAGTTGGCTTCAGAGGCATGGACTGGTTCCACTTGATGATAGTTTTTCTTTTGAGATGTTCTACAACAATTCCTTGACATCACTCATCTCGTCTTTTGAAGAATTAGATGTAGAAGCAACATTCTACGATGCAATCATATACACATACATAGATTGGGGAGGAACGAACGTACTAGTAAATGTTGTCCCCTAGGCAGGAATCGATAATTTTGCAAATATAGGCATAGCAGGCTGATGCGACAACTTTTTAGCATTGATCAAATTATTCTCCGCTTGAACAACAACGCTATATGCACCTGGCAAGGTGTTCCCACCAAGGGATTGGATCATCACAAAAATGTTAGCATTGAGAGACTTCAGATAAAACATGAATGCTAAATTTGTAGGCGGATGAATTACAGGTTGAATCCTTTGCCAAGTTGTGTGAAACTGAGCATTAAAGTCAGTCACTTCCTGAGGGGCCCACTTTATGGTCGCCAATTGTTGAAATAACAAAGATCAATCTCCATTGTTTGAAAATCGCTTGCAAAAAGGATCTTTGAGTTGATCCCAGGTACTGATAATATTGGATCCCAAAGTGCGATACCAATCTAACACTCTGCCTTTGAAAGAGGTTATGAACAACCTTAGTGCAAAATTTTGGTTGGTAACACCATGCACCAAACACACGACTGCCACATCTTGCAGGTGTTCAGATGGTGTTTTCGAGCCTTTCCCGATGAATTTTGGTATAAATTTTAAAGTAGAGGTTGGGATAGGGGCCAAAACAGTGGGTGCTACTGGTACTATAAGAGGGCTTCCGACGTCCCATGCCACATAATTTTTTTTAGCAATTGGCAACATGGTTGGTGGAGGGATCAAAACATTCACTAGACAGGTTCTTGTTCGTACTGTTACTAGTGGTGGCACTAGCAAGCCTGGGTTGTTTGTTGTTTAGGACCCCGTAACAGGCCTATGGCTCATACACCCACTTTAGATATAGATACATTAAAGAAAGTCCCACCAGGCGTGCCAGAAAAAGAATTGTTGATGCCTAAAAATGTCAAGCAACAACCTTATGGGAAACTCAGTTAATGGGGGAACCAATTGACCTAAATTGAGCGACCTTCGGGTTTTTTAAAGAAGTCAACTCCTTTTGTATTTGGGGGGTTGGAAAGGGAAAATGAAGTAGATATATAAAATAAAGATCTAACCTAAGGAGATGCGCCAAGATGTAAGTTAGTAGGCATGAAAAATCTTCCCTTTTGGTGAGATTTAAGGGCCCTTTCAACAATCTTCATGTCAAAAACTAATAGAAAGCATAGATGAAAA
This sequence comes from Sequoia sempervirens, assembly GCA_007258455.2. Lineage (NCBI taxonomy): Eukaryota > Viridiplantae > Streptophyta > Pinopsida > Cupressales > Cupressaceae > Sequoia > Sequoia sempervirens. The sequence goes on along the minus strand of VDFB02058242.1, from coordinate 760,554,019 downwards.
ACCAGAGAAGTCTATTAAATAACATAAAATAACTTCCATACAGATTCACTGAAAAGAAGAGTCCAAGACATGGTCTGAATAAGCAAACTTATATTAAAATTATAAAAGTTTTGCACATAAACTACTTAGTACAATAACAACATAGTTTAATGTTTTTTCAACTAACTAAGAGACAAAAATTCCAAACAAAAATGGCATAGTCTGTGAGTGTTAATATAATAATAAAAAACAATACAAATGCCTAGTTTCTTCCAATAATTTTTCTATGTATTCTTGGAACTCATTTTCAGAAAGTTGAAGTAATATATATAGAAAAGCATCTCACTACCTAAGAGCCAACAACAAAAAAGATTCCCAGGCATGAGCAATGATGTTTGCTGCAATGATCCCAAGGTTGTTGCAAAAGAAAAAGATTCTGAAACATAGAATGCAGTCGCCCTTGAATCGAGATGCATCCTTCTACAAATGATGACTCTGGTCCTAGGAAGGAGCAACAAAATTCCCATGCAAACACATGTCGCTCGCCCACAGAGTTGGTTAGGACACGTGGCAATAAGATAGGGCTTGTCATTCATTCTTCCCTTCCTTGCGATGAAATTCCCTCTGGAGAAGACACATGGAGGATCCTTCGTCTAGAGTGTTGACTGTGGGGTCCGCCAAAATGGTGCCTGCAGAATGATGCTACGTGGCAAGTGAGCGGAGCTCGATAGAGAAGCAAAGAGGAGCGGGCTTACAAAGGCATGCGCTGCTGACACATTGAGGCATGGCGAGGCTCGATAAAGAAGAAAGGGAGGAAATCTTTGCAAGGAGTGTGTGGCGGACACATGGAGACAGTGGGTGAAACTCTTCAAAAAGGCCCCAGAGATATTCAAACATATGAGGTGCAGGTCGAGCCTAAGCAAAATAATAACAAAAACCCGAAGGGAGCTTTAGGGATTTTCAATCCATAGGGTGCAAAGGGATGATCCTTCGTCTAATCCTCAGTTGGGGGTAATTTGGGAAGCTCTGGAGGAAGGTTGTTGTAAGATTAATTTTGAAAAGGCTACAAAAGGTAACCCAGGGGAGAGGGGGGTTGGTTGTGTGATTAGAGATCACAATGGTGTGATTTTGATGGAAAAATTTGTCCACTTGGGGAGAGGCACCAACAATGCAACCAGATTCAGGGCCACGCTTATTAGTCTTCAATGTGCTAGGCAAGGGGGAATGAGGAAGATTCATGTAGAAGGAGACTCTTTGATCACAATTTACACAATTCAACGTGGATGGACACTGAACTAGAAATTCAAAAAATTGTTATCCTTGATATTACAAATTTTGAATGAAATGGTGGAGTTCAAAATCTCACACATATTCAGGGAGGGTAATGTGGTGGCTGATGAGTTGGCCAAAAAGGCCATGTTAGATGTGGGCATCTCTCCAAGTTGGGAAAAGTGCCATGGTGGCAGACAGTGTAGTATTGTGTGGGTAGTGCAAGGATAAGGCAAATCATATGATAGATTGGAAACTTTTAATAATGATGACAGGAGGTGGTAAAATCCCATGGAAGTGTGTGAACCATAAATATTTTTGGAGGCTATTCTGATTGATAAAAGTGATTGCAAAAGCACATGTGGTTTTGCATCGAGCAATTGAATAGCATAAAGGGTTTGGAGATGGACACGCCTATTTGTTTAGAGGCAAAGGGAAGACAAATGGCATTTTTGGTTGATATATCTGAGAAATGCTTGTGTTGTGTCTTCAAGTCAAAGCATGACCTGATATTACATGCAATCAATATGATCTTAGGGTCAAATTTCTTGAGGGTGGATCACAAGCCTCGTGTCAACACATGCATCTTGGTAATGTTCTTGGCCTCTCTCAATGTTGGGGAACCGAAAGAGGTGGTGAAGGTCTTGTGTAAGAAATTGGTTTGGAGTGAGTTTCTATTGGGGTTGGAGGATTTCTTGGAGAATGTTGTGCTTGGGGCTGTGATTCCCCTTCCAAAAGACTACCACCTTATCCATTGAAGGGGTTGTTTTCCTGAGAAGTTTCCTCTCATCTTTGTGAAGGATTCGCCGAGGCTTCCTAAGTTCAAGACTAGGGTGGCTAAATTCATCCTCTTCCTCAAACATATTATTGGTCTGGCTCTAGAGGGCGAGCTAGGGTGGCTATAGGAGTTCATTTAGGAGGAGGGCTTGGTGGATGTTAAGAGGTCTAAGAATTGGAGTAGGGTAATGTCATGGACGAGCTGGTGGTAGTGGATGGTGGTTCGACCACGGGTTTCAGTGCCGGGGGCTTAAAGTAACTTCCTTTTGTGTACCTGGATGGCTACAGTTCTAGTATGGGCTTTGGTTTGGGGTGTCAAAGTGTTTTTTTGGTATAATGTAAGTTGGTCAACAGGGGTGGTTTGGGGTCTTGATCCTATTTTAGTTTCACAAGAGTCTGGGTAGGCATTTAGGGGGTTGGGTTCTAGGTTGCAAACCCAATTTTGATCTTTATATGGCTCTGGTTTTGTGGTGGTGCATTTATGCCCCCATACATGGGATGTAATGTTCATATTTTATAATTAATATAATGGGTGCAACCCCTTAGCTGCCTTTTGAATTGATAAAGAAAACAATAATACAATATAATAATAACATAATATATTATAATAAAAATATAATAATATAATAATAATAAAAAAATTATATATAGTAAATATCATTATATATATTTTTAATATCTCAACATTATTAATAGATTATTGTTAATATTATTAATATTAGTATTATATTATTCTTATTATTATATATTTTATTATATTACTAGTACTTGCATAGGAAATACTCAATTTAAACATTCAACAATTGCATCTAATGGGGCTTGAACCTTAATGGGAAAAACAACACCACAACAACTTTACCATCATACCATGCCACTATTGGCATTATGGGTGGATTTTTAAGAAATATGAAGTTGAACTATTATTTTTCCATTTTTTAGGAATGGTTTTTACTTGTTTCCATATGCATTATATTTTATAAGTTAAGCTATAAATAGGTAAATTAAATAATAAATGTGAACTATTATTTTTCCATTTTAAAAATGATGTTAATAATTTAATTTTAAAAAGACAAAATTTATATTCTTCATTGAAAATTAATATTTTTATATTAAAATAAAATAAATGATAATAAATTTATTTTAAAAAATATTCTTTAAATGTTTAATAATATATTCATATAATATTATTTTATAAATCTAAAATGTATACTTATAAAATCAATATGTTTTTGATTAACGATAAACAAGTTTTGAAGGGTGCCTGAAACCTTGAACAAAAAGAGACACTGGTAGTAAAAGATGAAACAAGAGACTACCCACCCAAACCCAATAAAAAACAAGCCGATTAACATAACATCAATAGGCCATCAGTAAAAAGATACAACCAACACAAAAAATAGAAAAGTACACCAAATGACCATTAGAGAAGTTCTTTAAGCATCTTTGTTGCATCCAAATCCTTAGACGCAAACCTATCATGCATCTCCATAATTTCCTCCACATCATGACTAGGAACCATTTTGCATTTCTTGGTTTTACTTCGAGTATGCACACTCATTCCAACATCTAAATATATAGTATGCATGTCCATAACAACACTCCCCCCTTTCCTTAGTTGTTTGTTCATCAAACAGTCCTCTACTAGTCAATTCCTTAGCCTTCTAGTTGAGGAAGTCATACCTTCAATCAAGGCCTCCAAATTTTCCTTGCTAATGTTAATGATCGTGTCCATGCCCTTTTGGAGTTTCCTATTATGTTTTTCCAGCAAAGCCATCCTCGGTCCATAATCACTCTTCAAATTAGCAAGCTCATCCACCACACAACCAACACTGGAGTTCAACGCCTTGGTTAGCCCGAAGATAGAATCCTTCTCTTTGAGACTGTGCAATGTGGAAATGTTGCAATGGGAGATGGTGTCATGCTTGTTGTGGAGGTCCTACACCTCTTGCATGAGCCACATTAGCAGATTGAACAAAATATTAGCCCCTTCTTTCACCAACCCAAATGCCTGCAAAAAATCCATAGCCCCCCAAAACACACCCCTACCCTGATGCGAACCAATCGGAGGATCCTACTCTTGTAACTCCTCAGGGAAAAGCTTAGCCTTACCCCTATCCTTGGATTCTGAAATGTGAGCGGAGTCATCCAAGTTAACCACAAAATTCCCCTTACCAGCCATAGGGGACTCACCATCACTAGAATTCCTCATTCCATCACCCTGGATATTCTCCACCACCTCCTAAAATATTTCACCCACATCCTTTGCACGACCCTTAGCCTTCTTGCCACCAAAAAATCCATCCTTAGCACCATCAACAAAGGCTTCCTTTAGTTTGTATTTGACACACAAGAGGAGAGATTTTTCCTTAGAAGTTGAGGGCTTCACACCTCTAAATGAAGGCGTGTAATCCAGGTCAGTATCATAGCCACTAGACCAATCCTCTGACTCATCCATTTTTTTCCTTCACTCTCTGGAATCTCTTCAATCAAGGGTGAAGTACCGCATCAACGCCATCGCAACATCCTACCAGATGGGTTTTATCTTAGTCCTGTCATAACCCCTGCAGTCCAATCTGACCATTTTAGCTCGTTCTCTATCCCTAAGAAAGTTTTGTCTAGTCAACTACGAAATATTCTTATCCCTGTAGAATTTATTTCCTTCCATCGACATACCCATCACTTCAGCAATAAATTCTTCATTGATGGTAGTATCCCTACCAAACATACTCAGAACACGTCCATGCCATGCATCAACAAAATCCTTTGACACATTGGCCTTAAATCCATTCAACCTCTCCAAGAAAGAAGTGACGCCTTCTCTCTATAGAATCATCCAGATGTCGACATTGACTTTAATGTCATCACAAGATAGAGGCTTCATTCTGCACATATCCCCACCCATCATCAGATCACTTGCATAAGGAAACCATAGACAATGAGAGAAAAAGGAAAGAGAAAGATAAACACCCAGAAAGCATGTGGAGCAATCAAGGGTGGTACCGATAGATATAAAGAAGAGGAGGCTTAAACAACTTAGTCGAGGAAGACCACAAATTCCAATGAGTATCAACTGTGTGAAAAGTATAATCAACCAGAGAACTTCATGATACCCACACATTCCAAAAGCCAAGGAGGTGGCAAAATCATCTAGCTAATGTGAATCATTATGAATGAGGGTGCTTAAATCAATAGGTAGGACGTCATTTACATCCCATGACCTCACTGATGTCACCCCAAAATTTGCTAACCAATCAGCCACAAAATTTGCCTCTCTATAGGCATGAGATATATAAATATCATCAAATTCACCACTTAATGAAATAGCATCCAAAATTAAATTTTTAATAGTCCACGATGGGGGAGACCCTTTCTTTAGGCAAAAATTTACAAATTTAAATAGTTCAAAATTTTAATTAGCCGATAGGCTACATATAGTGTGAGTTGTCAAAAAACAAGTTTTAATTATTGTTTAATGGTAAACCAACTACCGTTTAATGGTAAAAGCCTCTAAAATATCAAGTAAAAGCCTCCAAAATCTCACTTATCACATAAAAGCCAGATAAACACCAATTTCCAACTGGATGAGAACATTCTATTTCCATTTGCAATATTTTTGTCAATTTGATGGCAACTTTTTTTTTTTGCATTGCTTTATAATGTTTTAAATTTGTATGCAAATATTTCATAATCAAATAATACTTAATTTGTTTAAGGAAAAAATCTAGAATTATCTAAGTTTATTTCATTCCATTATTAGTACTTGCAATACTATTGCAATGAGTTTTGTTTTTGTTAGTTAATTAGTTATTAATAAGTTAGCTTTCAACCAATCAAAAACAATAATTTAAAAAAAAAATCAATTTTATAAAGTTAACTTGCAAAATATTTAATTTTATAAATTATAAAAAATATTTTTCGTGAATATGATTGGCTAAAAAATTTTGTGTGTTATTGTGGGTGGTTGGGTGGGCTCCCCCTCCCTCCCCTCCTCATTGGCATGACAAGTCGGTATGATGGGTGCCACGGTGGCGATGGTGGAGGACATAGGGGGACATTGCAGGGGGCGTGCTGGCTGGAGTTCACGTGGCTTTGTCATCAAACTTTTTATTCATGGTGCCCCTTCCATTCCTGAGGTTTCCTAAGGCATTATAGCCCAGAGGCCTCTCCATATGGATATGCCTTGGCACGTTTGGAATGCATTCATTAGCGAGGATGGCGGTTGCCAAGTACTTGGCATTAAGTTGGCTTAATTGTTTAAGTCAACATAATCATGATTTTTTTCTTATTTCTTTGTGGAGCTTGAGCTGGTTAATGGTGGTGTTTGTCTTGGCTTCCAACAATGGGTTGAGTGGAGGGGACAATGGCGAAGCGCTCTCAGTTTGTCATTGAGGTTTTTGTTGAAGGGGTGGAAAAATTTGGTGCTAATACCCCTATTTCTCTACAGTCATCAACCAAACAAGCCTCCTTTAGAGAAATTAAGGACCAGCGTTTGAAGCAAATTCTCCTGAATGGGGATCCCTTGGCTTTGGTGGTGACAAAAATGATTCTTGGGGCTAGCCATTTGGCTAATAAGGAATATGGAAGAGATAATCTTCATAGCTCTTCTCAGTTCTTGGCCTCTCTCCTGGACAATGGGGTGGCCAAGGCCGAGGCTAAATTGTTGTTGATGAAGATGTTCTGTGAGGACCTGGTGGAAGGTGTTGATGACGTGTTGGGATTTGTTGTTGAGGGCAGAGGTATTATGAGATTGTGTGACCTTGAAAGTATTAAGACTTCAGACAAGGGTTTGAAGTTGTATCCTTTCCTTCTCAACTTGTGTGGCCCGACTTTGGTCAAGCACAAAATGGTGGTAGCAGTGGCGATTGAGTACCTGAAGAAGTTCTTTGGTTTGTTGGCAGTGGGTGGCGTTGGATGGGTAAAGGATTTTGAAGCCTTTGCCAAGGTAAATAATTTTATGTGATAATCTTTGTTGTCTGTGAGGTGATGGTGTTGGTAGTTGTAGGGTTTAGTTTTCTGGGTGTTTTGGTGTTTCCCTTTTGTTGGGTTGGTTGGAGCTCAGCCTGTTCATGGCCATTTTGATGTTTTATGATGGCCTGGGTTTAGACAGTTTGTGGTTGGGGGTTCCCTCATGGCCAATTTCGGGTTTTCTATAGGTTTGGTTTGGTGGTTGGGCAGTATGCCCTAGACAATCAGGTCTCTAGTTTTCAAATGCTTTTTTGGGTTGGATTTTTGGTGGTGAAGGATGGGTCTGGTTTTTTGGTGGTGCAAGATGGGTGGAAGTCTTACCTGCTTAGCAAACGGTTGTAATATTTTATATATTTAATACAAATCTAAAAAACTTGCATCAAAAAAAAAAAAATTGTGTTATTGACGGATTTTGAGGAAAAGTGCAAGTTAACTATTATTTTGCCTATTTTTCAGAAATTTGAACTAATTTTTTGCCGAATTTTGTGAAAATAGCCTAAAATGTAGGTATCAACTCATTAACTTAATTATGCAAGTTCCCCACAAAAATAAAACACTTAATAAGATCTCGGAGAAAAAGTATTGCACACCACAAAACCATCGAATAACCTGCCATAAGAAGAGAATTTGGATACCTTAAGAAAGAGGATGGAAAATGATCGTGAATCAGTCAAAGTCCATATAAAATTGCGTCCTTTGTGATATACTCCTCTTAATTGAGTCTTTTTAGATATCTAAATATTAAGATAAAGTAGTTATAAAATTGTGTTAAAAGATTATAGTTTATGTTTTATTAGTCTATTATATCTTTATAATATTTAAAATTTTAATACATAATATTTTTATATATTATAATTGATTTTTATTATGAAATTTAGATTATATAATATTTTTATTAATATGATATTATATTACTTTAAGTTTTGTTATTGTAATATTATATTATATTTAAATTATTTTATATTTATATTTATAATACATTACATTAGAATTATATTATTAGTATATTTATTTGTAAAAAAATTTATTTAAAACATACAAGATGTTTTGATATTTTTAAAAATAAATATAATAAAGATTTGAGATAGATTTTTTGGTTATTGTTATCTTTCTGATCATATTACAAAATTTCCTTTTACCTTTTATTTAATTTAACCAAACATAATGAGTAGTATAATAGTTTCATATATAAGTGATTATTAAAAAGCAAATAATTATGGTAAAAGTGATAAAATTATTATACTATACTATATTATATAATAATATAAATTATATATAAATATTCAAATGTATTCTACATTCACGTTTAATTTATAAAATTAAAATTTATTCTACTTTATTATTACAATATAAAATTTAGAATTAAAAAATATTAATTTATCAATATGAAAAGAGTATACATGAGTCTAATCATAAGATATTTGGTACAATGGATCATGGAGTAATGGTTAGTCAATTTAAAAATTTATTTAAGCAAATTAAGTTATTCCATGTGATCTAGTTTATAATTTTAAATGCATTATGTAGTATATTCTAGGTTAGTAGAAGATTTGAAGGAACTAGAAAATCTTAACTAAGATAACTATACAAAATTTATAGTTTTATTAATTTTCTTCAATTATTTATAAGTATTCCATAATTATATTTACATTCTCACATTTAAAAAAATACAACTATACAAAACTCTAATAACAATACTACAAAGGCAAGTACTTGCCACTATGTGGCACTTGTTTAGCATTATTATTAATTGTTTAATCCAACCACAAGCAACTAGAATTTGCATGCATAAACACGTACTCTCTAACATATTAACATACATATAGTTTTCTATTAGCGTAATCCTTGAACCTCTTTTAGGTGCAAGTGCTAGTATATAAATTGATTTAAAAAATAAATTTTCACTAAACTTGTACTAATATTTTTTTTATTGTTAAATACTCTACTACTTGCTAATTTTTACTTTTACACAAATGATGGAGTTACAAAATTAAAGATAATAAAGTAAAATGACTTACTTTGATTTTTTATTGCACTTTATTTTATTTTATTTTTAAAAGAGAGGGGGAAAAACTTTATTAGAAAATAAAGAAACAATACAAAAAGAGTCAAAAAATAGCAGGGGTTCACCAAAGGAACCCCAATCGGGCACAATTACATATTCCTATCCTCGAAACTTTGTTCAAGATCTTATGCCAGAGTTGAGCCACCGCTATTTGCACACCCTGAAATATCCTCTTATTCCTTTCCAACCACAACTACCAGATGATTAGGGAGGGGCCAATGATCCAAGCAATCTTAAGAAAAGAGGTCTGAGTAGGAGGTCTACTCATACTATTCCAAAACTCAACCAAAGAAGTGGCATGAATATAAGCATGATTCCAAGCTTGCCACCAGAAGTGCCAAATCACCCAGGCAAAAGGGCACAAGAAAAAGAGGTGAGAGGGAATTTTTTCATTGTTATTACAAAGAACACACATAGAAGGGCATGAAAACCCCTTTTCCTTAAATTTTCCCATGTAAGACACCTATTCTAAATAACCAGCCATAAGAAAAAATTGCATTTGGGCCAAGAAAATTTGTTCCAAACCTACTTCCACCAAGGCACCTCCATCCTACCAAACACCTATCTATCCAAATCCAGGTAACTCGAAGCCATTGAAAATTTACCCTTTGGAGCAGGACCACGAGCTAGAGTATCCCTCCCAAAAAGGGAATTGCACATTTTGTAAGCCAAAATCCTAGCAAGCTATTGATGAGCCTCCTCAATTCCCCCCGGTGGCCACTCCTGCAGAGCCTTCCAACGCACCACCTCAACCTAATCCAAAGCCTACACCAATTTAAAATCTTTCACCATACTCCAACTAGCATCAAGAAAACTGTTATAGAGGGGAAAAAGATAAGGATACATAGTCAATATGGGGGGATGACCATCCCATGAATTGTGCCAAAAGAGGGCGTCTGATCCACTATTGCAAATTGAAAAGAGACCCTGCTTGATGAGCTTCGCTTCTCTCTTGAGAGTATCCCAAATCATAGACACCCTCCTTGAAAGGCTACACCGAGGCACATCCACAACACTCACCCCCTGGAGATACTTAATAGAAAGAATCCTAGCCCAATATTGATCTTGGCTAGTACACCAATGCCAATATAACTTAGTAACTAAGACCTGACCAATCAAACCTGTAGGCTTGATCCCAAGACCACCCTCTTGCTTCGGTCTGCAAATAGAATCCCACTTGATAAGGCTCTATTTTGAAGAAGAAAAATTACCAACCCATAGGAATTGATGACCTAGGGCATCAAACTCCTTGACAAAACATTAGTGAACAACCCACACAAAACATCTATAAATAGGAAGAGCCTGAATCACATATTTCAAAAGATTCATGAGCCTAGTTGATGAGAGCCAATGACAAGTCCAATGACTTACCCTCCTACGAAACTTATCTAGCATATCCTGCCAAATATCTCTAAGCTAAGAGCCCATCGAGATGAGAATCCCAAGATAATAAAAAGGGAGAGAACCTATCTGAAACTGAAGAATTCGAGCAATCCTATTTTGAATAAGATGTGGAGTTTTAAAGAAAAAGATTGAGGACTTATCCTCAATGATTTTTTTCCCATAAGCACCTAAATAAATGCCCAAAGTTTTCCTTAAGTTTATAGCCTCTTGAATTTTGGCCATACCCATCAAAGTAGTATCATCCACAAACTACTAGTGAGAATAAGGATGCACCGTACCACCCCAATTCTAACCTTGAACCAAACCTTGACTAATGCGAGACTTGATAAATCTTCCCAACCCCTTAGCCATTATGATGAATAGGTACAGAGAAAGAGGATCCCCTTGACGAAGACCCCTGGAAGCTCCAAATAACTCTAAAGGCTCACCATTAATAAGAACAAAAAAGGAAGAGGAAGTTGCACAAATCATAACCCACCCAATCCACACACTGTCAAAAGCAAAAGCCTAAAAAATGTTTTGTAAGAATGCCCATTTGACCTCGTCATAAGCCTTCACCATGTCAAGTTTGATGAACATGGATTTATCCTTCGAAGTTTCCATAGAATGAATGACCTTAGTAGCAATCATAATCCCATCAAGAATTTTCCTACCGACAATGAAACCACCTTGTTAAATGGAGATCAAAGAGTTGAGCCAAGGCTTATGTCTTTCAACAATCAATTTAGTAATAATTTTTTAAACCACATTATAGAGAGTGATGGGTCTAAATTGATTCAAATGATTAGCTCCCTCCCTTTTAGGAATAAGGGCCCAAAGAGCAGATTTCATAGCACGTAGCATCTACTTATTACGTTGTGACTCTTGAACCACCTCAAGGAGATCCAAAATGATAATTTCCCAATACTCCTAGAAGAATTCAATAGGAAATCCATTTGGGCTTAGGGCCTTACCTTTTTTCATTTGAAACACAACCTCTTCCAACATAGATAACAAAATAGGGTGTATGAGGCCCACATTCATCTCATTAGAAGCTAGAGAAGGAATGTAATAAAAAAAACATTCTCTTCACTACTAACAAGGAGAGAGTCCTCAGTGAACAGAGTAGAGAAGAACCAAGCAACCTCCATAGAAATTTTAGTTGTAGAAGACAACTACAACCCTTCCACTGACACCAGAGAGGGAATAAGATTTCCCATCCTTCTAGCTTTGATAGAATTGTGAAAAAAGGTTGTATTTTGATCCCCTTCCTGAATCCAGTCAACCCAAGACATTTGCTTCTAAAAGATCTCCTCGTGCAACTCCCATTCCTCCAACTCCTTAACAACTATTGTCTCTTCCCTAATCAAATCATTAGTAAGGCCATAGTCTCAAATCCAGTGAGTGATGGTAGCTAAACCAGCTTGAGCGAAGGTTGCCAAAACACTACTTGTTCCACTTCTTAAGTTTATACTTCAGATACTATAATCTCTTGGCAAAGGAATACATAGCCCTACCATAAGAAGGCTTCCCCTGATGCCACCAATCAGCCATAAGGTCATGAAGAGAAGAGTCTTGCAACCACATGAGTTGAAACTTGAAAGACATGTTCTTAGGGACCCTAAATGCAATAGCAAAAAGCTTAATCGGCAAGTGGTTTGACCCTTTCCAATCCAAAATCTCTGAGTTGGTAGACCACCCATCCCCCACCCAAAAGTAAGAAACCAAGAAACAATCAAGCCTCTCAGATATAACATTCTCCCGATATCTCTTATTATTCCAAGTGAAAATACCATTGTTCAGCTTCACATCAACTAAATTTAGAAAATCAATATTATCCCCAAGGAAGCTAGCAGATTGATCAAGCTTGAAACTCCCCCCATGTTTCTCCTCCAAACAAGAAACATCATTAAAGTCCCCCACCACAATCCACACGAACAAGGGAGCCAATGATCTAATATATCTAACATGAGCCCACAACTAAGCTTTACGAAAAAGATCAGTAGGAGCATAAACATTGGTGAAGAGGTAGGTTTCACCTGACTCCAAACTAGAAGCAACCACATACATAGTCGAGTGACTCAAACACCACCAAATAGGAGTGATCTTCCTTGGATCCCAAAAACAAGCCACCCCCTAGAATTACCATGAGCCCCAACACACTGAAAAGCCCACGAGACCAGATGTCAGGAGCTCTATTCATCATATCATCCACATAAAACTTAGTTTCCTGAAGGAAAACCATATTAGGACCATGAGTACCAATTATCTCTCAAATAGACTTTGTTGAGGGATTCTATTCATATCCCTCACATTCCATGAAATTATAATCATTTATGAGATTGGGAGAAGTGGGAGTCAATGGTTTTCACTAACCTCGAATCCACCAAATTCTCACCAAGCAACTTAACCTTCTCCACATCCTTCTTGCAACCCACCTTGGAAGGTTTCTCCAGAGGCTCCTTTTTCAAGGGATTTTGCTGCAAACCTAAGACATGCATAGTCCCACTACTCTTCCTAGTATCTAAAGCATCCTTAGGTTGAGAAGAAATATGATCCCTCAAGGCATTAGCCCCATTCAAGACCATTGGCCCACTTTTATTTGGACCAGTTGAAATATAAGATGTTGCATTTGTGACCATCATATCAACCTGTGCTTCTCCCAAAGGCAAGTTTTGAAAATCATTCACTTTGTCCCTAGATAAATCCACTCCCAAGGACCCCCCCACAAGGAGGAAGCTCAACAAAACACCCCTCCTCCTGGACTAAGTCCTCTAGAACATCAAACCGATTGAAAACCCCATCATATTTCCTGTCCTTTAGAGTTCTCTTTAGACCTCTCCCTTTATTTTAGGGTTTGACCGGGATGAAGCCCTCCTTATCCACCTCATTAGCAACCATAAGAGCCTTCCCTTTATCATTCTTAGGGTCCAAGCTGGGAAACGAGCTAGCCACTCCTACCGCCCGATTGAAGCAAGGACACTTCCTTTGCAAGTGCCCATAATCATGGAAAAAACAACATATGAACATAAGAGTTTCATATTCTAACTACTAAACCCATGAATTAGATCCAAGGCATCACTCCAAAGAGTCTGGCAGAGGTTTATTCAAATCTATTTCAACACAAACATGAGCATACGTAATTACCTTTTGGTCCAAGGTTTGTTGAGCCAAGCCCATTGGGTTGCCTAAAAGCAAAGCAATTATGTGCAGGATGTCACTCCTCCAAAACTCTAGTGGGAGGTGTGGAAGTCGAACCCATACGGGAACTCGTGCAGGAAGCTCCTCAGCCAAATTGAAACCCACATGCCTGCGTTTCATGAAAAGACCAACACGATTGAAAAAATATAGTTTGCCTTTGAAAGCCTTAATGTGATTTGACATGCATGTGAACACAACAATAAAATAATTGTTGGCAGCTAGCTTTATCTCCATATCACCCTTGGGATTCCAAACCTTCCGAGCCTAAGATTCCAAAACTGAGAACGAGAGGCAGATCCCCATGAACTTGCAAATTCGAGCTTGATTTCCCATGTAAGTAACATCTTTAGCAAAAAAAATTGTTTGGATCACCAAAATCGGGCGTTCACTGCATCTTTCCATACATCCATTCACTTTCTTGATTCTCGAAAATCCATTCTCCAAAGTGGATCCTTCGCCAAACGAATCCTTATGCAAATTATCCATGCATTTTGGGTTTATAAAATAATAAGGATCTGCATGATCCATAAAACCAAGCACCCCATGACACAAGAGAGCACTGCTAAAGTAGGAAAAAAACAAGAAAAACCCCACACAACCATGCAGGAGGAAGGAGAATACATCAAAACAATGACCAAAGAATACACCACTCAGTAAGAAAGTACAACTCCAAGAAACCACGGCACCCCCATGCCCTCACAACACACAAGCAACCCCAAACCTTTTATTGCACTTTATTATCTCTTCTCTATTAATTTGTATTTGATGCACTTTCTTTCATATTTATTATTTATTATTTGTTGCACTTTCCACTCTCAATTTATTCCTTATTTTTTAATTTAAAAAGTGATGCATTGATTCATTTATGTATACGTCTTTTAACTTCATAAATCTTTATTATTATTGTTTCATATGTGTTGAAACTTTATGTAATTATTCCTTATTTAATGTGTCGGCTATTTAATTCTTTTATTTAACATTTTTTTGTTAACACACATTTCACTCCACCCTGTGCTATCACTTAGGTTACACCTCTCGACGTAATTAATAAAATTTATATTTACAATTTTTTTTTTGATATGTAAGAGAGGTTTTCTATTGATATGAAATCAAGTACATCATTGCATACCCTTACCACAAGGGGTGCTACACAAAACACAACATAAAAAGGCTGTCAATATTTCACACAAAAAACAACCAAGTTAAATTGTTGTTTTTAGAGAGCCCCTTCTCTGAAACATTTCCTCTTTTTGTAGCTAATCTGAGCAACATATGGTGTTTTCCCAAGGAAGATTTCCTCCTCTTAACCTCTGTCCATTCTTTCTCACAATGAGAAGCTAGAGTATTTTGGTCTACTTTTGCTAAGGGGTTCTTCCCTTCTAAATCTCCTGATTTTGTTCGATCAATTTGAACTACACCCTTGGAATT
Organism: Sequoia sempervirens; assembly: GCA_007258455.2. Lineage (NCBI taxonomy): Eukaryota > Viridiplantae > Streptophyta > Pinopsida > Cupressales > Cupressaceae > Sequoia > Sequoia sempervirens. The sequence continues at coordinate 760,538,952 of VDFB02058242.1, read as the reverse complement.
AAGTCCAACAAGCTTTGGTGAGTTTGGAGATGTTGCAGGAGATATGAAATTTTAGGTGTTTCGCTTCCTTTAAAGCATTACCTGAAATATGTAGTAGCAACATCCTCTGAGTTCTCTAAGCGGATACCAGGTGAGATTGGAAGTCGTGCCCCAGGAGGAGAGGAAGTCATGTTGTCCTTCAGAGAAGCATGAGAGTGTTTTGAATCTTTGAGGGTATTGGGTAGAATAACATAGTGTTGAGATTCAACTCAAATCCACCATGTCGGTTTGCTTGAAGCCAGATTCTTAGGATCATGCTGCGTATTACATTGGGAAGTAAAGTGTTCTGTTGAGAAACATCTCATACATCTGAAAGTAATTTTTCATAGTCAATGGGTTGACTCCTACATCCGTTACCCACCTTCAACAATATCTCAACAGGAAGGCCATTAGCTAAATCCATTTCAACACATATTTGAGCACACGTGGAGTTTTGATGGTTGATAGTCTCCTTGGTGGAGCAACGATACCTTCCTAGGCCATTACCAATGGCCCTCAGATAGTCTAGTTCCCATAATTGAATGGGAAGATATGGCAACCTTACCCATAGAAATACAGTGGTAAAAATTTCTGTTCGCAGGTCAAATTTTGGAAACTAGGGTTTCATGCTCAAAAAATCTCATTAGAAGATCCAAGAACCATCTTCCAATACCAGCTCCTTGTCTCCCTGAGAGTTAAATTCTAGAATGAAAAACCCCTTTACATAGGGATAAATGCTTATTTCCCCTTCCATATACTCCTTCAATTTCTTCGTAACCCATGCATGCATGTCACATAACTTCGACCAAGTCTTTGTAAAATGAAAAATCAAGGCATGATCCAATATAAAATCCTTTTGATATGAAGCTAAACTATCCAAGTAGACTTCAAGGGTTGAAGAAGAAGGGCAGATTGGAACATGAGAACTTTGCTTGACGATGCCATTAATAGGGTTTATGGATTCAAAAGTTTTAGGAGAGGGGTGAGCCATGGGTGGGGCTCCCAACTCATCGACAACACCATCAATGGAGAGAGCCAGCGATTTTGAAGACCACCAAACCGCACATCTTTGAAGTTTCTCGTCGAGTGCAGGCCGTGGTTGAAAACTTCCACAGATTTCACTGAGGGCAAAAAACCCTTCCCCCTTTCATCTGTAGCCTCTAGTCCAGGCCAGTTTCACGCTTCCTCCTTGCGACCTTGGCAATGCAACCACAGACCAGTGGAACACAATGGCAGAGAGATCCAAGCGTTGCAGGGAGCTTTACCAGCGTGCAAAGGAGGGTGAGCGAAAGGAGCAGAGCAGTCACACACCAACGACATCCTAAAATTCAAACCGGGGATATAACATTATATTTATAATAATATTATCAATATACAAATTTAAAAAATAAACAAACATATTATATTTATTATTTAATCTTGAATTTTTTAAAATTTAAAATATATATTTATATCTTGTGATCATTATGAGCCAACACATTGAATGTTTATGTTTTAATTTTTTATAATCAATCAATCAAATTACAAAGGTTTTTGAAAAAAAAATTTTACTCATCAATATTTTACAATATTTATTCTAATAAGCAAATTCAACTTCAACTATGTCAGTCATAGTTGTCTTTAGTATGAATCAAGCTCGGGATCAAAGTCAACCCTAACAATTATAATTAGCCGACAATCTACATATAGTGTGAGATTTGAGCCTGAAACAAGTCTTACGCTTGCAAACCACTATCGAGTCATCGGGAAAACAAGTTTTAGCTACCGTTTAATGGTAAACTAGCTGCTGTTTAATGGTAAAAGCCTCCAAAATATCAGGTAAAAGCTAGATAAATATATTGATTTGACAACCAGATGGGAATATTCTATTTCCATTCTTTTTTCATTTGTATTGCTTTATGTTTAAAATCTATATGCAAATATTTCATAATTAGATAGTAATTTATTTTTATAAGGGAAAAATCTAGATTTGTCTAAGTTTATTTCATTTCATTATTTATAAACTTATTATTAATTGTTTAATCTAGCCACATGCAACTAGAATTTGTAGCACATCCATGCACATACACATACTATTTAACATATTAACATACATATAGTTTTCTATCAACGTAATCCTTGAACCTTCTTTAGGTGCAAGTGATAGTATTCTTAAACTTAGTAAAATCATGATACATTCAACTTACAATAATTTGTTGATCAAACTATTATGTAACCAACCTTTAAACTGTTCTCATGACTCATCCATCAATTACACAACAAATAATTGTGTTACAATTGTACAAAAATAGATACTTGCCACTGTGTGTGGCTACAATACATATGACTTGCCAAAATCTATTATTTCAAACTATTATATGCCTTGCCCCGAATTGATATTTCACAATATTGACTAACCAACAAATACAATCACTATAATACTAGATAGACAAGTACTTGCCACTACATGACACTTGTTAAACAATATAATTAAAAATAGATATATCTTGACGTTGTTTATATAGATTACTTTAAGCTAGTTCTATTGTAAGCATTTTAATTATTTAACCTAATGTAAACATAATTTATATAAAAAAATTCCAACCCTATACATTTTTAAAATAAAAAAATATTTTTCATAAAGAATTTCTCTCCAATTTCCCTCGTATGAAAAATAAAGGATCCATTCTTTTTCGCAACCCGGTTACAAGCCCTTTTCTGGTTAGGAGAAAAATAAAACAGCCATGGGAGGGCACGGAGGTCTCAACATTCTTCCGCAGAAGCGGTGGAACGTATACAATTTCGACAACAGAGAGCGCGTTCGCAAAGACGAAGAAGCCGCAGCCCGGGAAGAAGAGCTCAAGCGAGAGCAATCCGCAAGAAGAGATGCCGAATTCCGCTTGGAAAAACTCCGCCAAGCCAATCAAGCAAAACGTGGCTTTCAATCCCCTCAATCTTTACCTTCGATTTCTCCCTCCCAAACGCCCGCACAAGAGTCCACAGAAGAAGAATTGCTTTTTTCCGATTCCAAGCACATTAATCTGTTCCAGGATTGGAATGGATTTCAAAAGGAAGGAGAGAAGAGTGATGATCGGAAGGAGAAGAAGAAGGATGATCGTCGGCCTCCAAAGAAGCAGAAGAAGACGAAAGAGGGTGAAGAGAGTGTTAGGACTGTTTTGCCCGAGGATGAGAAATACAGGCTGGGCTATGGCGTTGCGGGCAAAGATGCCAAGACGCCATGGTATCTTTCTAAGAGTTTTGTGGCTCAGCAAGAGGAGAACGAAGAGTAGAGGAGATCCAATTCCAAGGAATTTTCCCAAAGGAATGGTAAAACTCTAAAATTTTCTTTTTTCACAGTTGTAATAGATTTTCGTTTATTTGGGATTAGGATTTTTAATTAACGATTTTAGACATGATATCATGTATATGTATCTGGATACCACTGTAATGTTTCTAATTCCACTTTTAGTGATGAATCAAGAGAAAGAATTTACAAAATGTTGTTAGAAAGATATCTTGGCCCAATAACAGTATGGTCCCATGGGGGGCTTGGGCATCTATTTTCATGGAGCTGGAGGTCCATGAGAAAATAAAAATTGTGTTACGGGATTAATTGGAATCTTTTCCTGAAAAATAGCAGCCCCTATCTTTTAGGACTGTAGATTTTAGCTGGTGAAATTGAGGCGGGGCTAGAAATTGCCCAATCAGCTTAGGAATTTTTTCTGCCACTTGTCTAACATCTAAAATTTTAAATTCTTATCAGAAAATAAAAATGAGAGAATTTTTATTTATTTATTATTTTTTATCAAAGCACTGCACATCATTCCTTAAATTTTAAACAGAATTGCAACATAAAATCTATTTCAAGTTTATTGTTTGGGGATCTTCTATGAAGTGCTTAGAATTTTTTTGATAGGTATTTGATAATTTCAGTTTGATCCTGTCAAAATCTTATCAATATGGATATTATATATGTCTAAAACCATCTTGCCCAAGAAATTCTGTTGTAATGGTCGTGGAGACTCTTGTAAGAGCATGACCTAGATTCAAATCCTCCACGCCACCATAAGGCTGCTCATAACTCTAGTGAAATGTTTTGAGGTTGTGGTGTAATGAATATTTCATAGTTTGATAACTCAACTCTACTTGTGTGGAGTCTCTAGTCAAAAATATAAATGTGTTAGGATGACTAGATTTTGTGCATCAAGTTCTTGCTAGGTAATCACCAATTGACGATTTGTGGGTTTCGCATAAAATTAACAAGTTTTAGACAAAGAGTTGTGAGTCCTGTGCTTGAACTCGCCTATGTGAAAAAAAAAACTTTGGCATTTGAACATGCTTTCATTTCACTTTTGTGGTTCATTTGGTCTTTCCTAGGTGCAAATCAAGCTGATAGGAGTGACTTAAAAGCTTTTTAAGGTTGGAATTGAAGTGTCAATCAAGTTTGGTGTGCATTTGACATCTTTTTTCTTCTATTTATGGTTCTAGTGCATCAAATCTTCAAAGGCTACCTATTTGTGTTTTGTCCTATCCTTGCAGCACTTCTGGGTGTGAATGCATTTGGAGCCTATTTGAGAGCATTTACACCAAGAAGAGAAATAGGTTTACCTAGGATTGCCTCAGTGACCTTGTACGATCTTCGCCTTTGAACCAAAAAGTTAGAGTGTCCTACTCATGATGCCATTTACTTGGATTATATTGATTCATTTGCTAATTGGACTGCCAAAGAAACATACAATGATATCATGTTCATTGATGAAGATTCTGTTTAATTAGAGAGAGCATCAGCAGATGTGGATGCATTGGAGGTCAAAGACATATTTGAGGAAATGGTCATTCCCTGTGTTGATAATGACTTACCTTCTAGTTTGAGGCTTGAAAATACTAATGCTAGGTGGGGAGAGAAGAGAATGTAGATTGTTTTTGGCTGTTTATGATATATGTCCATTGTCAATACTATTACTATCTATAGTTTTTTAGTAATATAATACAATTTATTTTTTGACATTGAAACTTTGAAATTTCAAGTTTTGAGCTTTTGAGGGTCAAATGACTTATAACCTTTGAATTATGACAAGTTGATGATTACAATAGAATTTGTGTTTTTTTAATGCATTGGTTTCTAGTTTTGTTGTGTTTTGCCAAGTTTTTGTTGAGTTTTGCTGAGTATTGATGCAGGAGCATCTAGGATTTAGAGCAAGTCTCCACAACAATTTTTTTTTCTTAAATTTTTGTTTTCCTTCATTCTTTTAATTTTTGTTTTTTACTTGCAAGTTTTGATGCTGGCACTATTTTTCTTCAAATTTTGGCTTTTAGTTCCATATGCAATGATCATTCTTGGCTGAATCTTTTCATTATCCATTTCTTAGGGCAATCAACTCTCACCTGGTCGAAGAATTGATTATAGAAGGTCTTCAAACTTATTTTACACCAATTGCTTCCTCTAGGTCTCCACATTGCATGAAGAAGATTCCTATCTCTTGCCTATTTTGGATGGCAGTTAGTTTTCTTGGGCCAACTTAGGCAGCTAAACTCATTAAACAACAATGCTCTAAAACATTACTATGTAATCTATTCAGCCTATGACATTTTGTAATATTCTGAATATTTGTAGTCTGTTACATATTATTGTTTTAGAGTATTGTTGTTTAATGAGTTTAGGTGCCTCAGTTGGCTATCTGCTGAAGGGACTCAATTCAGGACTGCATCAAGTATTGAGTCAGTCAAAATTTTGGGCTGCCAAGTCTGAGTTTTCAAACTATAGATTATGATTTACATTGGAGTAGACAGTGTTTGCAAATCTTTATAATGCTGTTCAACCTCACTTCACACAGCATTAATGATGATTTAAACCAAAACTTACCAAATAACAAAGGTTTCAATTTCCCTCATTCGAACAAAGGTATTTGTTAAAGAAACACTTTAACCACAAGCACAACACCTGCATTGTTGAAGGATAGGATGCATAATAGATCACACATATTTATAATAGGTACATTAGGTGCCTTTACATCATTGCTCACTTGAGAACTTGATGATCACAACTTGTACGACTTCCTTATAAAGTGTCACTAGCCAATGACCTTAAGAGGTACATCCAGACACAAATAAACGTCCACACAATGTACTATTACAACATTATGATATGCACGTGGAATGCAACATTAACATCCCAACATCCCCCCTTAATGTGAAATTGGAGGATTTACGACATATTCAATGTAACATAGACAATATAAAGACAAGAAAGAGAATGTCATGATGACAATCCCCCCTTTATGACAAACTCTTTGAAACATAGTTGCTCCTAAAATTTCATGAAATTGCTCCCCATCAATGGCTCAGTGAAGATAGCTGTCACTTGATCCTCTATCCCAATGTGACCAATCGAAATCTTTTGAATCTCCAATATTTCACAAACTGAAATCGCTCCCCATCAATGGCTCAATGAAGATAGCTGTCACTTGATCCTCTATCCCAATGTAACCAATCGAAATCTTTTGAATCTCCAATATTTCACAAACTTTGTGGTACTTGATCTTCATATGCTTAGTTCTTGAATGATAGATAAGATTCTTGGCAAACTAAAGAGGACTCTATTGTCACAATGAGCTTCGACACATCTTTTGACACATGCAAGTGATCTAGCATCTTGTGTAACCATGTAATGCCCCCTACTTGGAGTATGCCTGAATTTGCCTTAAGTGACAATTTCACAACATAAAATTGTTTTACAAATAATATTCCATAGTAAATTATATAATAGATATTGAACTTAAGAATAATTGAACTATTAACATTTATGAAATAATGAATAACAACTTAAACTTGAATCCAATCTATAGACTCTTTTCCAATAACCAATCATGGTAGGGATTGGAGAGAAACGCATGATAGGGCGCCATAAAACTATTCATCACAATTAAGCCCAAGGGCGTGCTCATAGCCCCTGGCCCCAAGTGGCAGGGACATCCAACCAAGACAATTCCATCCAACTTAGGGTGGTGTACTTACATTGTGAGAACCTATACCGCCCTTCCCTAGCATGTTTCTTTGCCAATTCTTAATATGATTGCTTTATGAAAATCAAACGAATAAGAATCTATTATCCATATTTATATTAAAGAATCATAATTACTTATAAGGATCAATAATTGCTGCAAGCATCATTATTGCATGATCGTGTTTTATAAATATATATATATATAATTATTTTTAATTAATTTCAAAACTTGCAATAATCACTTTTGCATGAATATCTATATCTCTTTCTCTCTATATATTAATAATTATATTTAAACTCACTTCCCAATATATAATATTTAATCCAGTAGATCTCTTATAATTTCCAATTCTTATTCCTTTTTTCCCAATCTGCTGCTTTATCCAGATTTTTAATTGATTTCCATTCATCACTTGATTGATTTCCCATTGATGTTCAATTGATAAGAATGAATCCTCTTTAATATCTTTTTCTAGGAGGAGTCACACCTTTTCCCCAAACTTTTATGTGCAGAGAGTCACACCCATTCCCTTGACCGCTGGCCAAAACTTCTTAATTTATTTTAATTAAATATATTTTAACTTCCAAAAGGATTGCTGCTCTTGCCTTGATTAAATCACTGCCCTTCTAAACCATTTAAGTGCTGCGATCTCTTATTCTCATGTGGGTGGGGGATGATGTTTTGATATCAAGGAATAAAGTGGGGCATCACAATCCACCCTGCCCAAGATTGCTTGTCCTCAAGCAATCACAAGCTAAGAAGCTCTTGAAGTTACCAAAATCCTAGACCAACCTTGTAGATTTGTAATTCTTAGACATTGCTCCTTGTAATTGAAAACTCTACTGCTAGTGACAATTTGTCTTGGTTATGTTCGACTGTATACTATGATGATGTCCCTAGAGAGTAGTTGTTAGTATACTTTCCTTGACTTAACTACCAATAAGGTTAATACCATCCTCTAAAGTATGAGGACAATTTATTGTCAATATTCTTCGGACTCATGCACTACTATTTCCTAATAACTCTTGGCAAGACTTGTTATTGAAGACAAGTTTTCTCTCATTTCATTACCACAAAGATCCTAGGCAATGATGCAATTTCTTCACTACCCTTGTTGAAATCCAGGATGATAGAAAAAATGTTGCATCCTTCATCATGATGGATTATGGGAGTGTTGTGAATATCAAGATCCCACTGCTTTGTGCAAAGCCAATTTCGCATTTGAGGCCTAGGTGACCTTTACTACAGGTTGTATCCCTTTTCCCTTAAATAAAGTATATTTCAAAGTTTTGAGGCAATTTTGATTCTAATGAGGATGTAATAACTTATAGGGTGTTTGTAACACTTAACCTAGTCAAAACATTTTTTTCGTTTAACATATATCTTGTTATAGACTCATAGGTAGTCAATGACATCTTATAACCTCCTAAATAATACTCAAGTGCAAAATGGTTGGATTGATCAAGTTCAATAACAAGTACAAAGGATGTATAAAAATCTTAGAAAATTGTTATCACCAACAAACACTTCATAGAACTTAAATTTATAGATTGACACTAACATCCAATTTCCATATCAATGGAAGGTTGTCACTCCTCTTGTAAAGATTTGACATATTCCCATGTTTAACACTAGGATGATTTTTATGTCTTAGAAAAGTATTGTTTTATTCCACCTAGTTCAAAACAACATCAATTTTTTCCCAAAGTTTAGGAGGTGAAAAATGACCTTGGGATTTGTGGATTATGGGCCCACAATGTAACTTAAAATAGACTTATGTAACAAATTGGTTTTGTATTAAATTTATCTAAGGCACATATATCCTAATATTGATGTCCTTGATTTTTAATCATGAATGTAGAGCTACTCTCATCAAGAATGTAAGATGCTTGACTAGGAAAGTATAACTAGTAACACAATTTGCCAATTAAACATCAGATACACTAGAAAATCAAGCAATCCTGAAGTATCAATCTCAGTTCAAATAGTCAATTACAGGACTTAATTGTGAAATACACCAATTGCATGACAAATGCAGACACAACAATCCAACACTTATTCAGTCTTCACTGCGACTTAGAATTACTGATTAATGCCCAGATCATGAAATGACACTCAGCGATTAGATTATCAACCAAACTTTGTCTTGCAGGTATAATCGAGACTCAGTCCTAGTAATTTTATCATAGTAGCAATACACTCAGATCCGGTAATAATCATGAACGCTTACTTAGCAGGTCGATAGCCAAATTTCCAATGATTAGAAACAATATCCACGAATACAAAGAACCAGTGTATACGGTAAGTATTTATTGAACCCGTTCCCTTGAGTCTACAATGAGCAGAATCTGGATCAAAACAACTGAGTAGATTTAAGAGTGTCTCCCACCGCAATCCTTGCTTAGGTATGAGGGCATTAGCATTGCAGTTTACACCAATCACTTAGCCTTTAATTCTGTAGATTCTCTGCCAAGTCGCACGGCATGAATATGCGATATTATTCTATCATCGGTTACAAGGGAAGACAATTGGCAAATCCCATTATAATCGAACAATACTGGTGGCGACATGAGCTTGGGAGTTGTGAATGCTCCTATGATAGAGTCGACGCTCACAAAAGGAGATGACAGGTTGAGAGACTCCAAATTGCAACTATGAAGGGATACGAACTTGTGTTGATGCTTGCTTGCTGGATCCTGCCAAATGTTTGAGTGTATGATGATGATCGCTTCTCTAGAAGTCGCTCCCACAAGGTGTGAGATTCCCAAATGACTCTCGCAGCCTGAGCCAAAGGCTCGACCTCTTAGATGGATCGGGTTTCCCTCAGAGCATCCTACGGAAGGGAAAATAACTCAATGATCTCGTGTGCAAACTAGAAGATTGAAATCTGGAATTTTCAAAAGGAAGCAATTACTCACGAATTGCTCAGCCTCTGTGACTACGTCCAGAGCTGAGTTCGGCCAAGAGCGACTACGTCCTCTGACTGAAAGAAAAAGCTCAAATTCGTGATGCCAATCAATAGCCAGAAGGCCGATATAAATACACATTGAAAGATGCCTTCCAAAGAGGTCGGCCAGCAAAGAAATTAGGAAATTCAAATGGTAAGCCCCAACCAACGTGCAAGCCAGAATATAAATTTAAATATTATTTTATTAATAATTTAAATTTATATTTAATATTATTATAATTTAATATTTTATTTATTAATATTCTATTATTTAAAATATTTAAATTTCACCTTAGTGTTGATAAACACTATTTCCCGCCATTGCCAAATCGGGGACATGACAGTCCTCCCCGCCTAGGTGTTGCTTGCCCTCAAGCAACTGCAAGCCAACGCTGAGTCGCTTGACACGTGGTGAAGGATATGATCCTGGAAACATGACCAAGTGTACCAAGTTTTTCGCTGCACCACTCTGATACAAGCATCATCAAGCCCATAACTGTGATGTGATTCATCATGATCCTGCTGAATGAGTAAACCCAACATATCAATGCCCGGATCCCAATTCATCACGCCTTTGTGTCTAATAGCTATGAAAAGGTGGATGGATCTTGAAAGGCTGTCAATACCCACAATCTCCTTGTCTTTGAGATACCTCTCATGGAAGTGCAAAACTACTGTGAGGGATACATGAAAGGGCATACCAGTCCACTGTAGGTTGCTGATGTAGATCAGAACAGCACCCCAAAATCTGAAGATGATGACGCGAGGGGAGCTGCGAATAACTAGTGATGACAATGCCTCAATGTGACGCCAACTTCCAATGATAACACGATGATCCATGTCTCCCTAAGTTTCCCAAACAACCGCTGTCCACAAAGTATTGTCAAGGACATCCATGTGTAGCATTGTAGGACAATCCTTTCTCATCAAGGCATATAGTAGGGGCCATGCACCATAGTTCAGCTGAAACACACAAATTTGCAATTCAAACCCAAGCATGATGATACTATCCCCATGCCTGAGTTTATAGATCAGCTGAGCCTTCATTCCTCCACGTGTGCTCCAATCAAAAGCAAATCCATGTATGATATATGCCCTGAGTCCCCAAAATAGGGTAGCCTCATACTTCACCAAAGAGTCCTCAAGATGATGGTTCTGTAACTTATCATGAGTAGACTCTTCAAGCGCTCCATGAAGGTTTAAAAACCAACCTGAGTTTGCTTCACCCCTAACTCCATTCACACATGAAGGCATAATGCTAGTGGCTGGTCCACTAAGTGTGTGCTCTATCACACCATGTATGTGGTGAACCTTCGAATGACTCCCCCAAAGAGGTGACACCAATTCCACATAAAGCAAGACATGTGAACAAACAAGAGATTCTGATTCATACCTCAGATCTGATTGTTTTACTTGCTTGGCTGCCATACAAGGCTCCTTCTTCCTGTTCCACATGCCTCGTATCTCCCTTGCCTCCTTCATGCTAGGGCCTATCAAATCTTCATCTGTCATCTTAAGGTAATGTTGATCGTAGGAAGAGTCTTCCTTGTTTGATTCTCATGTGTAAATGCCACCAATATCTGATTACGCAAGAATGAGGGATTGTTGTTCCAAATCAGAAATTTAGGACTGCTGACATACCCTGTCATATAGCCTTCAAACACTTCCTTGCATATTTTCTCATACTCTCCAACATGTGTTGACCCCCCATGAGTTTCCTCATGAGGATTATAATCCTCAATGCTGATCCCTTTGGCCGCCATAACATGATACGGTGCAGATATGAGTCTGCTGTCATGCTCATGCATGGGATTCACCTTGATCTCAATCACCTTGACCCTGTCCTTGATCAAATGTAGGTATGCCGCTTTGGTGCCTTCCACTGTGTCTTTCAATTCCTTCTAATCTTCAAGGCTGATGCTCATTCCACCTTGCCCCGTGATTGCCCTCTGTATGAGTGCTTCAAGAACACTCCTTGTGCCATCCAACTAAGACAAGGTTTGAACCCCCTCGTCCATGGTCACCTCTAAATGCTTCTTCCAATCGCCCTCCAAATTGTGCAAAAACAGCGAACTATTCCAATGCAAGTCAAAATCTGAAATGACTTCATGCCTCATGATAGGGCCATCTTGATCATCATGCGTGCCAACTTCTATCTCTCCCTCCTTGGATCCTTTGGATTTGTCTTTCGTAGCTTCTCCTTGGATCATCTTCATGTTGCCACTCCCCATGGATGCAATCTTTGTAGGAAGTTGGTGTCCTGCCATGTGTATGGAAACTGGTGCCATGCTTACCTTACCCCAATGCTCATCTATCTCCTCTCTTCTATCCCTTATTGCAGCATAGTACATCTTGCCCAAGGTGAGAAGATGATCCCTATCCGCAAGAATATAAAGGTAGTTGGTCTTAACTACCATCCAAGCCTCCTTAAGTTCATGTAGTTCCTTGAAATCATCATGTTTACCTAAAATCTTCCAACATAGGGCTGATATCATTTTATGAATATGCTCGAAGTGATGTAGAGTCAACTCAACCATACCTTTATTGACCCTCAATTGATTTTCCAACGGATATGCACCCATGCTCTCATGCCAGGCCTCGGGATGTCTTTCTGTTCTAGCCTCCTCCTTAGCATTTCCTTCACAATCCTCTATCAAGGGGAAGTCATACTAAGTATGGTCTTCAGTTCCAATGCCCTTATGCACCTCCTCTGTTTGTCCCTTCAAGACTGTACGATCCTCCTGTGTGGCTGCATTGTCCTCATAGTGCCCTGGGGAAGGGTCACCTTCAAAGCAGTATGTAGAACCTTCAACCACCTGCTCTGTCATAACTATGATATCCTCATCTTCCTTAAGACGTCGCAATGTCAACTCAATCTCAGCCAATTGTCTAGGCTCATCATCATGTGCATAGGCAACTTCTGTTTCATGATGCAATGGAAATAAAGGAATATCAAGTGGACTCATGGCTAGTTTGGCATCCTCATTGATCCTCGACCATTCCTCCGGATTCTGCCCCTCGTAATCACTTAAGTCCTCTTTGCTTCCATCACAACTTGGGTCTAGGTCATCCATTACTTCTTGATTCTCTTCATGGCAAACCTTCTCTTCATCATTCTTATGATATCCTTCAATCTTAGAATTAAACTTAGAATCATCATACCTTATGGCGGTGTCTCTTTCTTCTGCTTTGTCTCGGGCTTCCAAATAGTCCTCTTGTACCTCCTCATGAGTTAGTACTTCGGTGACACTATCTTCTCCCTCCAATTCGCCTTCCGTGGATGATGATGAAACATTATGCTCAACAAAAGAATCAGTCCCGTGATGTGGTTGTGTGAGGCACAGTGGCAGCTCTTCCTTCGCCTCTTCCTTTAAGTTGATGACAACTTTGGCTCATTCCTCCTTTCTTTTGGTTTCCAAAATGTAGTCACACACATCTTTCTTGCTTGGTTCAACGCTTCCAAACTGGCTCACAAAAGCGTCCAAGGACATGCGATTCTTGAAGTCATCTGGTAGACTCTCATATTCGGCAATGATCTTGTTTGCTTCCCTGTCTCTTTCTCTTTTCAACTCCCATCCTTTGTATGCTAGCTTGAACTCTTCCCATGATTTCCTTGATTCCTCTTGAAGTCGGAGAATTTCCTGTAATATCTCTTCACAGTGCTCCATGATTTCCTTTAATATGCAAACCCACTGGCTGGCAGGGTCATAGCTTTGATACCACTGTAAGATGCTTGACTAGGAATGTATAACCAGTAACACAATTTGCCAATTAAACATCAGATACATTGGAAAATCAAGCAATCCTGAAGTATCAATCTCAATTCAAATAGTCAATTACAGGACTTAATTGTGAAATACACCAATTGCATGACAAATGCAAACACAACAATCCAACACTTATTTAGTCTTCATTGCGACTTAGAATTACTGATTAATGCCTAGATCATGAAATTACACTCAGCGATTAGATTATCAACCAGACTCTGTCTTGCAGGTATAATCGAGACTCAGTCCTAGTAATTTTATCATAGTAGCAATACACTTAGATCCGATAATAATCATGAACGCTTACTTAGTAGGTTGATAGCTAAATTTCCAATGATTAGAAACAATATCCACAAATACAAAGAACCAGTGTATATAGTAAGTATTTATCGAACCCGTTCCCTTGAGCCTACAATGAGTAGAATCTGGATCGAAACGACTGAGTAGATTTAAGAGTGTCTCCCACCGCGATCCTTGCTCAGGTATGAGGGCATTAGCGTTGCAGTTTACACCAATCACTTAGCCTTTAATTCTGTAGATTCTTCGCCAAGTCGCATGGCATGAATATGCGATATTGTTCTATCATTGGTTACAAGGGAAGACGATTGGCAAATCCCATTATAATCGAACAATACCGGTGGCGACGCGAGCCTAGGAGTCGTGAATTGTCTTGTGATAGAGTCGACGCTCACAAAATGAGATGACGGGCTGAGAGACTCCAAATTGCAGCTATGAATGGATACGAACTTGTGTTGATGCTCGCCTGCTGGATCCTGCCAAATGTTTGAGTGTATGATGATGATTGCTTCTCTAGAAGTCGCTCCCACAAGGTGTGAGATTCCTAAATGACTCTCACAGCCTGAGCCAAAGGCTCAGCCTTTTAGATGGATTGGGTTTCCCTCAGAGCATCCTGCGGAAGGGAAAATAACTCAATGATATCGCGTGCAAATTGGAAGATCGAACTCTGGAATTTTCAAAAGGAAGCAATTACTCACGAACTGCTTAGCCTCTGTGACTACGTCCAGAGTTGAGTTTGGCCAAGAGCGACTACGTCCTTTGATTGAAAGCAAAAGCTCAAATTCGTGATGCCAATCAACAACCAGAAGGCCGATATAAATACACATTGAAAGATGCCTTCCAAAGAGGTTGGCCAGCAAAGAAATTAGGAAATTCAAATGGTAAGTCCCAACCAACGTGTTGGCTAGAATATAAATTTAAATATTATTTTATTAATAATTTAAATCTATATTTAATATTATTATAATTTAATATTTTATTTATTAATATTCTATTATTTAAAATATTTAAATTTCACCTTAGTGTTGATAAACACTATTTCCCGCCATTGCCAAATTGGGGACATGACAAAGAAGGATGACTTAGGAGAATAAGACCCTAGGATGAAATGATCTACTATAGATATCAAATATAGAAAAGCCTACAAGATCAATTTTGCAGATTACAAGGTAGATCCATGCGTCGCCATTGTTTGAATCATATACGGTATGGACTTGATTTGTACTTTATAATCTTGTTTAAAATGAGCAAATTACTCTTCATCAGAACAATCGTGTTCCTCCTTCATGAAGCTTGATGAATATACCCTACGTTAGATTTCCAACATTTCTCTTAAGATCTCTTGAGAGTCCAAATTTGTACGTTCCTAAAGAATTGAGTTGTTTTGGCATATCATAGCTTGGTTGAATTTGGACTTAGATTTTTATTATTATTTCTAATTCCAACTAGGCATGTTGGTAATAATATGATGTTTCAAATGGGGTGTTATGGGTAAGACAAATTTTCTAGATAAATCATTGTAGATTGTTTGGAATATTTTTGTGGGCTTTAATGTTATTATTGGGATTTTAAGGTTTTGACCATCCTAGGTCAAGATGATATCTCGGTGCACTTATATCTCGAAGTTTGAAAGTAAGATAATCTTAACCCATCTTTTTATCTTAGTTATGCCTAAATTTTTGTGACAACTAGTGATGGCAACACATGGATTTCTATTTGAAAATCAAGTTATATCGTTAGATTTTATCATTAACTATGTTGAGTTGTTATGATTGATTGTTCCTTCCTTGGGAAACTTTTTGATATTTTGATTGCTTGATTTCTTGATGAATGGATGAGTGATGAATTTATTTATCCCTTATATTCATTTCTTGAAGGAGTCACCACCCTTCACAATAAATGAGTCACCACCTTTTATAAAGGAGTCATAGTCTTTCCCATTTGAAGGGTAACAACCTTTCACATTAGGAGCCACATCTTTTCACATTAGGAGTCACATCCTTTCTTACATCATCACTATTCTTGAGAACCTATTTTAATTTAAGGTTCTATTCTTAATTGAATTCTTCAATGATGACATGGATGTCTTTCTCAATAAAATGCTCTCCCTTTTTCCCATGCCTTCCAAAATGTTAGGCTTGCCCTATTTTGTCCTCATGCTTTTCCTAATTTTGTTTTCTTTATTATGGTAAAATACACGAGAATAAATGTCTCAACCCTAGAAGCATTTGTCAGATTTTATAGCAGTGTTCTAAAAGCTCTTATAGATTTGACATTTTCATAATTGTTAAGCATAAAGTAATCATAAACACACATGGAGTAAACTTGCTGAAGACACATCAGGCATGTAGCAAACACATAGATATTCGTAAGACATGAGCATACACATAAATGCACAAAAGCATACATGTGAAAGGTACACACATATAGGAATGCGATGTTGGCCTACTTGATTTTATTTTATTTGATTTACTTAAGAAGAGGGCTGACTAGTTAATCCTAATTGAATGGCGGTTAAAGCAGGTTTGTCCCGCAAGCGGACAGGATTAAAGCTTTGATACCAATTGTAATGTCCCCTACTTGGAGTAATCCTAAATTTACCTTAAGGGACAATTACACAACATAAAATTGTTTTACAAATAATTCCATAAAATTGTTTTACAAATAATTCCATAGTATATTATATAATAGATATTGAACTTAAGAATAATTGAACTATTAACATTTATGAAATAATGAATAACAACTTAAACTTGAATCCAATCTATAGACTCTTTTGCAATAACCGATCATGGTAGGGATGGGAGAGAAACGGATAATAGGGTGCCAAAAATCTATTCATCACAATTAAGCCTAAGGGCGTGCTCATACCCTCCTAGCTCCAAGTGGTAGGAACATCCAACTAAGACAATTCCATCCAACTTAGGGTGGTGTGATTACATTGTGAACCTAAACTGCCCTTCCCTAGCATGTTTCCTTGCCAATTCTTAATATGATTGCTTTATGAAAATCAAACAAATAAGAATCTATTATCCATATTTATATTAAAGAATCATAATTACTTATTGTTAGTGTTAGATCAGAAATGTAAGCAAACAGAAAATGCAACACATAGACAATGAACACCACATTTTACCCTAGGAAAACCCTTCTACTCGAGGGAGAAAAACCCAACAAGAAATGACCTCTCTTATATATATATATATATCAGATGAATAAGAGCAGAAATCTGCTTACAACTCAGGCCTCATTCAGGGCCGAATCTCATACAATAAATAGTAGCATCTCTCTTTGATGCAAAGACACAAATGAATATATTTCTTCTTGAAATCCGATCTGCTGCTAAGAGATGGTAATCTGTTGTTGAAGGGCGAACTTCTGCTCTGTAGAAATGTGAATTGAAGAGAGAGTGAATTGATGATCAAATGAATGCTCTTCACCTTGTATATATACAAATTGGGGTTACCTCTTCTCTAGGTCGGCCTCTAGAGAAAATAGAAAAATATAAAATATAATTTGTGACACAAGGCCGACTTGCCTTGGAGATTAATTATCTTAATTTTTACTTAGGAGAAAATATCTCCCTAAGCTACAAAAACTAACACTCCCTCTTAGCTAGGGAGGTATTTTCCAGATATCTACGTCATGGAGTCTCTCAACATGACGCCCACAATGGCTACACCCATTTGTGGAAAACTCAAAGGTTCATCACAGAGTCTCTCAACGTGATGTCGTCATGGAGTCTCTCAACATGACGTCTGTTAGAATAATATTATTATTGTATTATTAATGGTCAATATTAGAATGTACTTATTTAGTTTAGTTTAGTTTTGGTTGTTACTGTTTCTACAATAACTAGTAGGTAGATAGATGTCTTAAATATCTATAGTAACTTGTCTCTTATATATATTATGTAACTTTTTATGTTTTTGTGAATATGAAAGTAAGAACTTTCTAGAACATGGTATCAGAGCAGTAAAGAAAAAAAAACCCTAAAAATTCGTGGGCCTGTCTGAAGTCGTAATTCGATTTTTTTTGCTAGTAGGGTTTCTGAAAATGTCTGTGTGTGATGTGGATTTTCTGTTTAGGGTTCTAGTTGAAGATTTTCGTGGGTTTCTACTTACTGAAAATCGAAACCCTCTTTTTGAAAATTCGAGCTGCATTCCTGGGCACGCGACTTTGTCATTCTTGGACACATTTTATCTTCTGAGCTTCAAATTGCAATTTTTTCCTCATCTGGCGCGCGTTCTTTGCAAAAGACGTTTTTTTTTTTTCAATCGTGTTTCAAATAAAATCACGTTTTTTAGCCACAATTTTCAGATTTTCTAAATGCATTTTGATTTCTTTGGCCGCGATTTTCATTCCTTTGAAGACGCGTAACTTGCAAACTCCCGCACACGTTTTTTTTCTGTCTTCTGAAAGCGCATTTTTCATCTGGTTTGGATGGGAGCCGATCAAAGAAGGATGCGATTTTGTCTTTTTTTCAGACTTATAACTT
Organism: Sequoia sempervirens; assembly: GCA_007258455.2. Taxonomy (NCBI): domain Eukaryota; kingdom Viridiplantae; phylum Streptophyta; class Pinopsida; order Cupressales; family Cupressaceae; genus Sequoia; species Sequoia sempervirens. The sequence continues at coordinate 760,520,442 of VDFB02058242.1, read as the reverse complement.
GCGTTTTTTTTTCCAGCTTCATGCTCACATGCGTTTTCTGCTGACTTTTATTTTCTTGGCCGCGGCTGGAGACGCGATTTCTGGAAGATTTTTCTGGTTTTTCTGCAAGTTTCTAGTCATCCATGGCGAACTAGGGTTCCAGAACTTTCGGCTAGGGTTTTGACCCTTAAGATCAAGTCGATTTTTTTTTCTGATTGCGGATTCCTTATGGGTTTTTCGAGATCTCAACTGGGGTTTCGGTTTCTGCCTTGGAATTTGTCTTGCAGAACCTGTTTCTGTTTTCTATGCATTATTTTGTCATCACCAGTTTGATCGCGAGGTACATGATGGCATCTCTAACGAACATAATGCTCAAAAGCAGCTAGAAGTTCAATGGGAAGAATTACAACACCTGGAAGCAGCGAATGCTTACGATCTTTGAATATCGGTGTCTCGATTAGGTCATTTTGGGGAACTCAACCCGTCCTGCTGTAGTCGGAAAGGATCAGGACAAATGGGATGAATGCAACCGGGAAGCCGTCATGCTTATCAAACTCTCAGTCACAGATGAGTAGCTACCTTAGGTGCCGTCTGGCAAAACTGCTACGGAAATATGGGATCACTTGAAGGCCCTTCATGAAACCTCCGACAAGAGCAGAGCGTTCTTTCTCAAGAACATGCTTTTTTCCATCATGATGGATGAGAAAATATCCTTATAGGAACATCTGACGAAGATTAAGGACATTCGTGATCAGCTGGAAGCTATTGGTCGAAAAATAGAGGAAGAAGATATGATGGTCATTACTCTGAAGAGTCTCCCACGTTTGTATGAGCATTTCATCGAGACGTTGAATATCATCTCCACCAATGTTGATCTCAAATTTGAAGATCTTTGCAACAAGCTCTTGCAACAGGATTGATGGCGACAACAATTTGGAAGCAGTTCCAATTCCACCTCCACAGAGCAAGCATTCTTTGCCAAATCTTTTGCTAAGAACAAAGGGAAGGCGCAAACTTCTCAGCCGAAAGGCTCTGGTTCTTCTCAGGACAGCAAGAAGAAAAAGAACGTTCAGTGCAATTATTGCCATAAATATGGTCACATGAAGGTTGATTGTCTCATTCGATTGGCTTTTGAACAAAAGAAGTAGGGAGGGTCTCAACAAAAGGCACATGTCGCCGAGCACACTGAGCAAAAAGAGTCTGCATTCTATGCGTTTATGGCCAAGAGAATTGCAGATCCGGTACTTTCTTCTGCCTGGTATATCGATTCAGGGGCATCGCGGCATTTTACTCATCGTCGGGATTGGTTCACACAATTCGAACCATTCTCTGATTCAGTCATTTTTGGAGAAGGCGAAGAGTACACCGTTGCTGGTAAGGGCACTATCCAGATTCACTCAAGAGGCAAAAATTTACTCTTTCTTGATGTTTACTATGTTCCCGGCATGGAACATAATCTCTTCTCCGTCAGTCAAATCATGCGGCATTCTCCCCAGTTAGATGTTGTTTTCAGTTCGTCCACCTGCAGCATTGTTGATCGGGAGACTCGTACTACAATCGCTATGGGACTTGAGGATCACGGTCTGTACAGACTTGCTGATTCCGGTGATTCTCAGAAGCACGCTTTGGCTGCCAGGAGTACAACCATCAACAAACTTTGGCATCAGCGTTATGGGCACTTGAATGTGCACTACCTTTCTCAATTGTCTCAGGAGGGTTTGGTTGCTGGTCTACTTGAGATCCAAACTCAAAATCTTGGAGTTTGTGGAGCCTGTCAAGCTGGCAAGCAGCATCGGACATCGTTCACGGATGGTGATTCTTGGCGAGCCTCCAAGGTACTTCAACTGGTTCACGCTGATGTATGTGGGCCAATGAATACTCCTTCTGTTACTGGGTCCAGGTATTTTTTATTATTTGTTGATGATTTCAGTCGGAAAATGTGGGTGTATTTTCTCAAACATAAATCAGATGTGTTTAGTACATTTCAGCAGTATAAGGCCTTAGTTGAGAAAGAATTAGGTTCTCAGATTGTCACTCTAAGGTCAGATAATGGGGGGGAGTTTGTTCAGCTAACTTCTCTTCTTTTTGTGCTACACACGGCATTAAGCGCCAACTCACTACACTATACACTCCTCAGCAAAATGGTGTCGTTGAACATAGGAATCGCACCATTACTAAAATGGCTCGTTCTATGTTGGAGTACAAAAATGTACCTAAGAAATACTGGGCTGAAGCAGTCTACATTGCAGTCTACCTCCTGAATCGGTCACCTACACGGGCCGTTAAGACGATGACTCCTGAAGAAGCCTGGTCAGGACGTAAGCCTAAGGTGGGCCATCTGAAAGTCTTCGGTACTATAGCTCATTAATGGATTCCATATGCTAAGCGTACCAAGTTGGACTCCAAGAGCTAGACACTTATGTTTACTGGTTACAATGACAATCACAAGGCATACAGGTTAATTGATGTGGAGACAGATCGTCTCATATTCCGCTTTGATGTTGTGATTGATGAGACTACTGGTCCATTTGTTCCTATTACTAGTCCTGCGGATCAGCCTATGAAGGTTCTTGATGAGGGTGTTCGTCTTCCTCTTGGTTCCCCTGATGGGAGGGCTTCAGAGAATTCTGATTCTGAAGATGAGGAGTCTACTGATCATGATATAGCACCACCTGATTTTCCTCAGGACTCACATCCAAATGATTTTGTTCTAGAAATCCCAGGAGATGCTGTTTCTCCTATTCTAGATGTTGGTACTTCTACTCGTCGGCCTAAGTGGTGGGCCAAGACTATCGGCGATCTTCATGATGATGAACTCATTGGGGGTAGATCAACTCGTAGAAAGAGCCAGCAGCCCAACATAGTCAATTTTGCTCTTATGGCCAACATCCACAACATCTATGAGCCTCATACATACTCAGAGGCTAAAGGAATTCCAGAGTGGGAAAAGGCTATGTAGACCGAATATCATAGTCTTTTGAAGAATCACACTTGGGTTCTTTCTAATCTTCCTCCTGGGAAGAAACCTATCAGCTGCAAATGGGTATATAAGGTCAAGTATCATGCTGATGGTACTTTGGATAAGTACAAGGCTAAATTAGTTGCTTGGGGATTCACACAGCGGGAGGGCATTGATTACGAGGAGATCTTCGCTCCTACTGCCAAGATGAGCACAATTCGTCTTCTTCTCGCTATTGTAGCCCAATTTGGATGGACAGTTCATCAGATGGACGTCAAGAGTGCCTTTCTCAACAGTGAGTTGCAGGAAGAAGTCTACATGACGCAGCCTCCTGGTTTCAAGGTTGCCAGCAAAGAACATCAGGTATGTAGGCTCGTGAAAGCACTCTATGGACTGAAACAGGCGCCTTGTGCATGGTACATCAAGATTGATCAGTACTTGGTTGATCATGGTTTTCAGCGTAGCCCTTCTGACAATAATTTGTATGTCAAGCACTTTGGTGATGATATTTTGTTTCTTGTTATCTATGTTGATGACTTGATCATTACTGGCAGTTCAGCACATTTGATTGCTGCAATCAAACAGGATTTGTGTCAGGCCTTTGACATGACAGATTTAGGGCTTCTCCATTACTGTTTGGGTATTGAGGTTTGGCAGACAACTGATAGTATTTTATCTCTCAGTCTAAGTATGCTCGAAGTCTGCTTGACAAATTTCGGATGTAGGATTGCAAACTTGCCTCCACACCTATGGAGAAGGGGCTGAAGTTGTCAGCCCACCTTGATTCACCTTCGGTCGATGAAACGACATTTAGGCAACTAGCGGGTAGTCTCATCTACCTCACTGCAACTAGACTTGACATCAGTTTTGCAGTGAGCTACATTTCTTGCTTCACGATAGCTCCAAAAGCTGATCATTGGATTGCAGCGAAGCGAGTGCTCAGATATGTTAAGGGCACTTCCGATTATGGCGTTCTCTATGGCAGATGCAAGGATCCAAAGCTGATTGGTTACATAGACTCAGATTGGGCAGGTTCAGTGGATGACAAAAAATCTACTTCTGGGTATGTATTCAGTTTGGGTACCGGTGTTGTAACATGGACCAGCAAGAAGCAATAGGCAGTGGCTCTTTCCTCGACTGAAGCAGAGTATCGAGGAACTGTTAAAGCAGCATGTGAGGCAGTTTGGCTTTGCAGGATGCTTTCTGACATGTATATGTCACAAGCAGGATCTTCAGCCTTGTACACTGATAATCAAGGGGTGCTCAAACTGGCCAAAAATCTGATCTTCCATGAACGTACCAAGCATGTTGAGCTTCATTGTCATTACATCCGCAAGCTGGTAGAAGACGGATCAGTTCAGCTGCAGTATGTTCCAACAACGGATCAGACTGCAGATATTCTCACCAAGTCTTTGAGCTCGGATAAGTTTGTAAAATTCAGGGGGCAACTTGGTGTTGTTGACGGATTGACCATTGAGGGAGGGTGTTAGAATAATATTATTATTGTATTATTAATGGTCAATATTAGAATGTATTTATTTAGTTTAGTTTAGTTTTGGTTGTTACTATTTCTACAGTAACTAGTAGGTAGATAGATATCTTAAATATCTACAGTAACTTGTCTCTTATATATATTATGTAACTTTTTATGTTTTTGTGAATATGAAAGTAAGAACTTTCCAGAACAACGTCCACCATGGCTACTCCCATGTGTGGAAAGAAACACATGTACAAGTGTCCATCACGGAATCTCTCAACGTGATGTTGTCATGGAGTCTCTCAACATGACGTCCACCATGGCTACTCCCATGTGTGAAAAGAAACACAAGTACAAGGGTCCATCACGGAGTCTCTCAACGTGATGTCGTCATGGAGTCTCTCAACATGACGTCTCATCTCAGTCTTAGAGATGAACAAGGGCTCGCACCTCATATTTCTCCGTCTCAGAGAAATATACATTACAAGGGCTTTCACCTCATATTTCTTCATCTTAGAGAAATATACACTACAAGGGCTTTCACCTCATATTTCTCTGTCTTAGAGAAATATACATTACAACAAATCTTCATGATGATGTGACTCCCTTTGAAGCTCCAAGTACTCACATCAATCTTCTGACCTCCTCGTCCAAGATTTCCTTTGTTGGTTTGTCAGACTCCCTTTGAATGTCATTTCCTCCTCTTCGAAGTAGCTGATCGCAATGACAATCTGAATAGGTTTAGTGTCGACAATCTGAATAGGTTTAGTGTCTTCATCTTTCTCAATCTTCTTTGCTGATGCAAATTCTCCATCCAAGGTTGACCCAACCTTGTGCCCCCGAGAGATGTCTTCAGTGAAGAATCATGAGAGTTATGTGCCACCAACTCAGTCCCAAGGCTGCAAGCTATTCTCCACGTGTGTTCATTTCTTCAGCTGGCATGACTTCCTCACAGGATGCATCACGCTCTTTCCCCCTTTAATTCCTTATGCAATCTCTCATCAACTTTTGCTCCTTGATCCGTCGTAGAAGGATCTTAGAGAGATTAATAATAGTTTATAGAGTCAAACTACTCTGAAAAATAAATAAATAAAAATATACAGACCAATGCTAGAAGCATACATGATTCACTATTCCCAATGTTAATGCATGAGTTATTATTAACTACATAAAATTCATGAACATTATTCAAAGGTATAAAATACTTATCTCTTTATTGTCTAATCTTCTTCACAATCCACCAATTGTTCTTTCCTGATCTTTGCACTTAAAGATTCAGATTTGCTGTAGTGGTACCAGTTCATTGATTCTAACTCTTCTGATAATAATACAGCCCACTCTTCAGCTTGTTTTAGCTCTTCTTTCCAGCTCTTCATCTGTAACTTGCATCGGCATCTGTCTACTTCCTTTTGAGTTTCATCCTTGTTAAGAAAACTCTTAACATTTAATAGCAAACTTCAAGGTTGCAGGGTTTTGGGCTCTTTGATAATGTACATCTTTGAAATGTTCTTTTCTCATTTACTAACAGCCACATGACTGTGAAAAGCTTCTTCACTGAGCTATCATAGCTTCATAGGCATTATCATTTCTTAGTAACTGTCCATTCTTCACATGCTCAATGTTTCTTGATTGATCGTGGCCTTTCATGAATGTTGAAGGCTTGACATGCCCAGTTTCCTCATGGGACTATCTTACATTTCTGCCCATGAGCACTGTGTTGAGTCTCATGCAACTTCACCAAACTGTTATTAATCTGATGCCAAGATCATGCCATCTTCTATACGCTGTCCTCTGCCTTTTAATCTCATGGCTGTCATACATTTAAACTGTCACTTCACAGTTGGAAGATTGCACAGTATTCATCATAGGTCTGCCCTTGTTCATAGGGCTGACTCTTAAGGTTGCCATAACAGTTTGACTGTCCTCTTTTCCACAGTGCTGCACATCACTTTCACTGTTTCCTGTGACATTTTCCCCTTTACCACACCTAACACTGTTCCTGTCGATACTCACTTGTAGTATTAACTTGTCTTTGTCATGGCTATCCTTAGTTTGCTGACTGTCTTCAGTTTCATCTCTTTTTACTGTGTAGGTAGTTGCAATAAGGAAAACTAACCCTAGAAAACTTCAAAGGAAGACTTCTCATATTTTTCTTCAAGGTGGGCATGAGACTTAGTGAAATCTGAAGATGCATTCTTTGTTCCTGTTACCCTACAATTTGCTTAAACAATTCTGATCAGATCTTTTCTTAGATCCGCTCTGATACCATGTTAGTGTTAGATCAGAAATGTAAGCAAACAGAAAATGCAACACATAGACAATGAACACCACATTTTACCCTGGGAAAACCCTCCTACACGAGGGAGAAAAACCCAAGAAGAAATGACCTCTCTTATATTATATATATATCAGATGAATAAGAGCAGAAATCTGCTTACAACTCAAGCCTCATACAGGGGCAAATCTCATACAATAACTAGTAGCATCTCTCCTTGATGCAAAGACACAAATGAATATATTTCTTCTTGAAATCTGATCTGCTGCTGAAGGGCGAACTTCTGCTCTGTAGAAATGTGAATTGAAGAGAGAGTGAATTGATGATCAAATGAATGCTCTTCACCTTGTATATATACAAATTGGGGCGACCTCTTCTCTAGGTC
>VDFB02058242.1:760501069-760513267 GCA_007258455.2 Sequoia sempervirens | reverse complement strand
AAGTTTCAAGCAAGCTTCAACAACTTCAACTCAAGCAACTTCAAACTGACAAAGACTTAGCAAATTTCTAAGTTGGCTGCAGCAACTTCACACTTAGATAAAATCGGCCAACTTTGCTTTCAGCAACTCCTCAGCACTTAGACTTTTTTAAATTCGCACTTCACAATGTTCAGCTTCAAACTTCAATTTGAACCAACTCAGCCACAAACTTGCACTGCAACTTCAACTTTGAAGCTAAAATCGAACTTGCCAACACTTAGTCTTTTCAAATTGCAGCCTTACAAGTCTTGTCTACTTCAAATCGAACTTCTTCAACAACTCTCAGCCTGCACTGCAATTTGCTATTTCAGAGCTCAAGTCACACTCTTCAACTGATGGAGAAGAATGAATCAATCTTTCAGCTCATATAGGCAAGTTGAATTCTAGAAGGAAGCCAAGTTTAGCTAATTCATTTAATCTCCACTACTTCACAACAGGAATTCGAATTTCCCTCCCTCTGGCAATTTCAACACTTGTCACTTGGCGTCTGGAATCTTGACCCTCTAGAATATCTACCTTCACTGTCGTACTTAGCATTCAAATTCATTTTGAAAACATTCACTTCAAATTCACCCTTTAAGAAATTTAATTCACCAGCTGAAGCTCTGACATTTAGTTTTACTCATCCCTGGCTCTAGAAGATTAGTCTCACGAAGAATTCGATCAAATTCATCTAGGCAATCCATTTCGAATTCATCGTCTAAGGTATTTTATTCTTGAAGACACATTTTATCCATTTTGCCTTAGAAAAATTTCATTATTTAAGTGCCGATCAAAATCTCCATCTTGAAAGTCTTGGCGAAGCGCAGAGGAATTTAAAATCCATTCTTTGTCGAAGATCTTCAATACCCAGAAGAAAATTTCCTTCAGAACGTGTCGAATTCATGGGTCTAGAAACGAAGGGTTGCATTTAATTTTTTGAATTTTGAACCTTAGAAGAATATTTTTCATCAAATTTATTCCATTTCTTCATCCCTGGGCATATTTTCCTTGCACTGACTTGAAAATTCTCATCATCTCTGCGAAGCTGGCACCCTCTGACTTCTTGCAAATTCATTCACCTCTCTGAAAGATTTCATCACTCTGTCAAGTCTAGGCTAATTTTTCCTCTAGAGATAAAATTAAATATTAACACTTAGAAAAAATATTTCAAAAATCTTTTTAGGCGTCAAGGAAGGACTTGAATTTTGCCTTAGAAAATTTTCCCCATTCATCTTCAATCATTTTGCTTGTGAAGAAATTTTTCATCAACACTTTCACTTAGAAGGCCACCACCTCCAACATATTTGGGGAGCATTTTACATGTCATGGAGGATATTTTATTTTAACGCCTTAGCACATTTAACTTCTATCTACTTCACCTTGGGCGCTTTTCATATGTTGAGGTGGACATTTTATTTCAATGGCTTAACTCTCTTTTAAATCCATCGACCTTATTCTTGCATGGGCGCATTTCACACAATGAGGTGGACTTTACTTCAACGCCATGGGTTATTCTACCTTGCATGCACATGGGCGCATTTAGCATGGTGAAGTGGATTTAGCCTTCAACGCCTTTGACTCTTTTCAAATTTTATTCTAGCATGCACTTGGGCGCATTTCACATGAGGTGTAGGATTTGACCTTTCAACGTCTTGGAATTCCTTCCTTGCATGTACACGTTTTGTCTTGACATGCCTTCATTTGGGCGCATTCAAAGGGTGGTGGGGGATATAGCTTCATGCCTTAGAAAATTTTAGCAACTCCCATCATCTAGACTTAGCATGGGCGCAATTGGAGGGTCAAGGAGGATGGGCGCATTTGGCATGTGGAGAAAGATAAATTGAATACTTAGAAACTTTTTCAATCTCCTTCTTAGCATGAGGGCGCATTTAGGATGTGCAGGAGGATGAACCTTCAGACTTAGACAATTTTTCATCTTTCCAGCTGATTCTTCCTTGGGCGCATTTGAGAGGGTGAGCAGGATGAACTTCGAGACTTAGAATTTTGGCTTCCTGCCAGCTTGAGGGTGCATTTGATGTATGAGTAGGATGAACTCCAGACTTAGGCGTTTTTTCCTCATCCTCACCAGCCAGCTCAATACTTACTAAAAATAGTAAGTCCTTTGATTTTCACATCTATGAAGCTCAGATTGATTTGAAATTTTAACCACTGGATCCTCATGACCTTGTTAGTCTGTTCATATTGCTATCTCGGGCTGACCTGCTAAAAATAACACATTTCTAAAGGTGGTTTACTATTTATAGCAACTGCCTGTTTCAGAGACCTCCACAACTCCGTTTGACTTGAAATTTGAATCGTGTGACCCTCATCGGTAGGCTTGCTCGTTCACACTGGCGCCTGCTGTTGGTTTACTATTTTTAGCCAGTTTCTGGAACGCCTTACTATGAATAGTAAGTGCTCCGATTGCCTTCAAATTTTACCGGTGGATAGCTTGAAAGATGTTGATCGCAGTGGAATACATCGGTTTTTGAAAATTCTGACATTTGACCCCTCATTTTGGGTCCCGAAGCTGGAAACCCTAATTCGTCTTGCATGTGCCCCAAATGACCTCCGTTTAACTACGTTTCTATTGCATGTCATGGGGTTCGTGATTTTGAAGTCCTGGGTAGCTACTGAAGTGGTACTGTTAAAAATAGTAAGTCACTGAATATTGATCATCTTGCTTTGCATGTCACACCACTGCGTAGCTCTTGAAAAATCCATAAGGAATTGTTGACGTGGTTTTTGAGACCGCACCAACACAGAATAAAGTTTCCCAACGGACGCTCTATCCTCTCTTGAACAAAGTATTCAGCATGCTAAGATTGCGAGTAAGATCATGCTTTCAACTCCAAGGTTCCTTGAGTGCGAATAAAGGCTCCGGTTTGGCTCACCGATGTGATATTCTTCGGGTATTTTCAAAGAGGGACTTACACGAAATTGTTAAATGACTAACAACAAGCGATGGAGCTAAGGGCTTTCTGTGATTCAAATGATTTGTAGGATGGCTTAAGTTTCCCTAATTCTACTTAGGAAATGGCCGAATTTAAAAGAGTGTACCCCAGGGCCTAAGAAGTTTATGTTCTATTATTCTAAATCGCGGCGAGGGATGTAGTGGGCTTCATTTCAATAGACTTCAGCCCGGGATTTCCACCTAGCCTCAATTCGGACAACCTCGATTAAAAATGAGTTGCAATCTTCAAAGGGGAAACGTGAAAAGATGTTCAAGTTATAATTTAACATACATACACCATCGAGCGGCGCATATAAGTATGTAAAGCCACAACGAAGTTAAACTCAAGATAATGTCCAGTTGACCACACAAGGCGAACTTATCATCAACAAGCCGCTAGTGGTATGGAATAAAGCGAAGCTATCTCAATAAAACACCACACACCAAAATAAGCTACTTGCATGAGATTAAGCTACTTGGATACGAAAGGAAGAAGAGACCTTGCTAGCAATTCATGACAAGACGAATTCCATCATCAATGAAAAGATCTATTATCAAGAAATGTGTTACACAACAATCTCCTCAAAAGTTCTCAAAGGGAAAACTTTCTTTCTTCTCCAAATGATGCAAAAATGCTCTACAACGCTACACTATCTAGCTCTAATGCTCTCTCAATGTCTACTCTGATTCTAACTTGATCTAATCTCTACTCTAATGAGATTACAAATGAGGGGGACTCCCCCTTTTATAGCTAGCCAAGTCCCAAAAGACGGCTAGGGTTACAATCAATAAGAATTGGCGGGGAATCGATGCCACCTCGACCCTAAATAATATTGCCTAAAAACCGCCCGCAGAGGAGAGTGGGGTAATAAATGCGCCATAATGTCCACCATCATCAGCCGAAGATTCCATTTGTAAGCCCGGCGTTCACCGCATTGTCGATCATCTTCTTTCTTGGCGTTGTTCTTTGATTTCTTCCATAGGGTTTCATCTTAGTTGCCAAAGGTTATACTAAGTGCTAGCAGCCATTTCTTTTACTTATAAAATTTGCCTCCTTCCGAGGTTGAAACTCATCTTCAATCGGTCTTCCCACTTCGAACTTATCGTTAGCAGGCCTCCAACATTTTCTTAAGCGAGGCAAGGAGGGGTATTAGAATGCCATTGATATAAAGCTTAACTCACTTACGATTTTCCGGCTCCAACCTTCCAGCGTTCGCCAGCCAACTTGTGTTCAAGTTCATGCCCCTCTACAAGATGCCTTAGCCAAATTTTCAACCCATCTTGTATTCTGCCGGGTGTACTTCACCCTGATATTTCATTTAACTCTGGCTTGAGAAGAAATTCCTTCATCAGGAACTCGATCAGAAATCATCTAGGCGATCACTTTCAAATTCATTTGCCAAGGCGAATTTTTATCTTGAAAACAAATTTTATTCCTTGCCTTAGAAAATTTTCAAATTTTCCCTTAGGAAAATTCATCAACCTGGTGCCCGCTTGAAATCTTCATCCCAAAATTCTCGACAAGCTGTGGAAGACCTTGAAATCAACTCCTCATCGATAATCTTCGATACCCAGAAGAAAATTTTCTCCAGAACGCATCGAACCCATGGGTGCACGACGAACGGGTTCATTTGATTTTCTTGAATTTTGAACCTTAGGAAATTATTCTTTCAACAATTTAGTTCTTGTTCTTTGATCCCCTCTGAGAATTTTGCTCTGACTTGGAAAATTTTCATCAATCCTGTGGAGCTGGCATTCATCACTGGGAAAAGTTGCTCGTGCTCCGGAAAATTTATCACTCTGAGATCCAGGCGTATTTTCTAAGAAGAAAATAATTTGCCTTAGAAAATATTTTCAAAATCATCTTGCATTTGTGAAAAGTTTCCCTTAGAAAATTTTCTCGTTTGCCAGTGGAGAAATTTCCTATCAACTTCATTCAGAAGAATTTTTTTTTTTACATTCCCGGCACGCCTCACTTCATTTGTATTTCACTCCACACTTGGAAAACATTTATTCAAAAGCCCAACGCCTTAGAGAAATTTAAATCTCACGCCTTAGGAAAATTTTTTAACACTTTATCCCTCTAGGCGCACAACACTTCATTTTATTCTCAACGCCTTAGAGAATCTTCCAACATATACCACGTTTTAGGAAAGTCCAACACCTTCAAGCCTTTAGGCGTCTAGCACACTTGAGGAGGAAGCTTTAAAAAAGTAACGCCCAACACTTATCATCACCACCGCACACGCCTTGGGGATACCTCTAGCATCTTACAACACATGCTACCTTGAGCGCACCTAACTCTTAAGGGAGAACAAAAAACACGCCTAGGAGTATTCACTCAACACATGGCGCATTTCATACTTGAAGGAGATGGAGATTTAAAATCACGCCTTGGAGTATTTTTTTAACCACCTTTCACCTTATTTACTACCTTTGTTGACTTTTCACATCTCAACTTTGGGCGCATTTAAGACATAGAGGAAGATGGGCGCATATTCTATGTGAAGGAGGATGAAAACGTTTTGACTTGTTGACCTACCTACAACTTTGGCGCATTTTAGCCTTGATGGAGGACGCCCTCATGTGACTTTTCAGCTTCTTCACTTTTGTCCTCACATGGCATGATTTGGGCGCATTTTGCCTAAGGAGGAGGACGAATTTACTTGACTACTTTGACCTCTCTCTCCTTTGGGCGCATTTTGTACCCCCTGCTGGATGAAAAAAATGTTGACCCTTTTGACTTTGCTTGCCAACTCCTCCTTGTTGAACTTGGGCGCATTTTGCTAGTGGTGAAGGATATTTTTTATACTTAGATTTTTTTTCAATCCTTTTGCTTGTGAGGGCGCATTTCTACCCATGTACAGGATGAAACATGTTGACTTTGCTTTGACCTTGGAACTTGGGCGCATTTTGGCCTCCCTGCAGGATGAGTTTTATACTTAGAAAATTTTTCCAACATGAGAGCTTGAGCTGGGCGCATTTTAGCTTGTGTACTGGATGAACTTCATTGACTTTTCTTTGACCAGTTGTGCTTTGGGCGCATTTTGGCCCCTGAACAGGACGAAGTTCAATACTTAGAAATTTTTTATGCCTCCTCACTAGCTGGCGCATTTTGCCATGTCTTCTGGATGAAGTTCCAGACTTAGACATTTTTACCTTTTTCTGCTAGCGTTCATGCCTCTGCTATTTATAGTAAATCCTCTGATTCTCAAACTTCGAAAGCTCAGATTGCCCTGAAATTTTGACCATTGGACCTTCATGACCTGGTTAGCCTGTTGACATTGCCATTTTGTGCTGACTTACTAAAAATAGCACATTTTGAGAAGTGTTTCGCTATTTATAGTAACCTCTCGTTTCTGGTACCTCCACAGCTCCGATTTGAATGAAATTTGAATGAGGCGCTCCTCACCACGTGACCTTACTGCCGGGATCGACGCATGCAGCTGATTTACTATTTTTAGCATGTTTCCAAATTGACTTACTATAAATAGTAAGTGCTTCGTTTGACTCGAAATTTCACCAGCAGATAGCCTGAAGAACGCTGATCGCCGTGGTTTACATCAGATTTTGAAGATTTTGGCTTTTGATGCCTATTTTTAGGCTCCGAAGCTGGAAACCCTAACTTGCACTGCATGCGTATCAAAAGATCTCCGTTTGTCTTCGTTTCTGCGGCATTGCGATCAGCTCGTGAATCTGAACTGCTGGGAGGCGGCTGCCGGGACACACACGCTAAAAATAGCAAGTTCCTTACTGAGTGGGAATCTCCGGTTGCATGTCACACCATCGCGAAGCTCTTGAAAAACCCATCAGGAATCACCTGACATGCAAAAGAAACCTCGACATGCAAACCCTAAAAATAGCCTCGGAAGGCTGAATCCTGAAAGTGATCACCTCGACTTGCATGTTACGTCATAGCGAAGGTCTCGAAAAACCCAGAAGGAATATCCAGACATGCAAAGAAAATCTACGCATCTGGACCACGAAATTAGCCTTGGAAGCGGTGCTAAAAATATTGGATTGTCCAGATTTTCGCTCAAATTTGGCATGCAAGCAATCTGATATGCTTTGAATGCAGTGTGATGATCGGAATCTCAAAAATGTTGACAAATTGCCTGTAATTTCACACTTACCAAAAATAGTAAGTACCTTAGAATCGGATGAAAATTTGCCGGAAGCCTGCTGGAAGCATACTGACAAGAACGTTAAGCTCAAATTTCAAGTTATTCACCTCGTTTGACTTCAAATTGGCTGGAAAGACTCAAACCCTAATTTCAGACTTGGCCAAATTCATGTTGAAGCTTGGTGAATCGGAAAGTGAACCATCCGAGGAAAAGGCGGAACAAAGAGAGAGAGAAAACCCAAGCCAAAAGACCGGAACGGAGCAAAAAATTAGGGGGTCCCCATCTTGAATGGAGCGATGTGTGAAAAGGTCACAACATCTGGTGACTCCACGGGAAAGTGTTGAAAAACACTTTAAGAATTGAACTCAGATTAGTCTTCCTCAAACCATCATACGGAAAGGACACTTACTCAAAAGGGGAGAAGAATCCGATATTGGATCAAAACACTTTCATCTAAAACCTTGTGAGTGTGTGTATGCATTCCATCTCTAAACCATTTCGACTTCCGGAATCGGCCGCGGCAGGTTATATAAATATCTTAACTTCAAAAGCATCCTGGACATTGCCTCGCTGCCAGCCAGGCGTCCATAGCCCCGACGAGGTTATCGCTACAATTCTCACGAATATTGCTCCACTGCCAGCCGGGCGTCCATAGCCCCGGTGGAGTTACTCGTATGTTCCCAAAACCAATATTTCATGATATTTCTTCCATTTTCATTTTTCATTTTTTCATTTCTTTCAAGCACATTTTCTTTTCCTCATTTGATTTCTCCGTCAATTCCTTAATTGGCTGGCAGGCAATGAAGCCTCCAATGGGTTTGAGAATTGTAGTGGCGCTGAAGCAAGACGTAAAATTTTCACCTGCTAAGACCTTTCCCAAGAAACCAAAATGACTTAGAATGGAGATAGGTAAGATTTTTAAAGGCCTTTAGACTCGTGTGTTGAGACACAATAACGGATTAACCTCCCGAGACGAGTTCAATCTCTAACTGGATGATAACAAGAGGAAAACAAACCCTAGTCCTTTTCAAAAATTTATGCAAATTCCAGTGAAAGAAACCATGTTGAGAAAGTTAAAACATCATCACCCCCATCGCAATGGGAAACCCATAAATCCTTGCCCATTCCAAACCAAAACCACTTGAGCGGACAACTCAAGGGACGGAAACGCCAAACCAACAACCCAAAGGGCAACAAACCAAAACCAAAACCAAAAGAAAAACAGAAAAGCAAACGGAAAGCAAACAAACGGGAAAGCAAATCTAATCTAACTATATTACAAGGTAGGCTCTCAGAGAGAACCTAGGGTTGGAAATAATGCTTGAGAAATCTCCCATCACCCAGCAATGGGATATCCCCTCCTGTTCTTGTTCGTAACCTAAATGTATCATTTCCCAGGATCTCAGAAGCTCGATCAGGGTCCAACCATGATTTGTCGATCCATCCGTTCATGACCCTTTGATGCATGGTGAAACTTCCCATAGTTTCATCTCTTTTTTCCTCCAAGCGCGTCAACTGAGATAGCCTTGTTTGAATCTGGTCTTCTCCCCAATTGACTTCTTCACATTCTTCCTCTAAAGTGACTTGTGGAATCATCTCCGGGACTTGCTCTGAGGAGGTCTTACCCATGGCACCTGTGTTCTCCGAATAGAAAGCTTCATAAATGGGTAACGATAAGTCTCTGATGGGGGCACTTTCTGCATCTTGCTCTACATCTCTTAACATAGAATCTTTGAACGTCCCTCCATTCTCATTCCTACTTGAATCAGTTTCAATCAACACTCCAGTGAAGGCAGGCGTATCTTCTAAAAACCTCTCTCCCTCCGGGCTTTGCAGTGTGAGGACTTCTTTCTTAACAGGCTTATACGTACCCAAATCAGTTTCCATGAATAAAACATCACTATTTTCACCACATTCTGTAATCATTAATTTGAGTCGTGGTGTACTTTCGATCTTTATCTGATTCGGAACTCCCTTCCAAGGCAACCACATGTGGGAGAAGTCAGTCGCAATGTATCCATTCAATTTTCTGGACCAATCTCTGCTTAATAGCATGCCATAACCATCTGGTATATCCACAACTGATATGTCGATGCGACTCTGAATTCTGGGATCCGCCGCTAGCTGCATATGAATACCATTTAATTCCCCTACAACTGGAACTTCAGTCTTATCCAGCTGAGTCACTTTCTTGTTGGTCTGGAGCGGAATTATACCCAACGCCTGACATACCTTCAAAGGCATGACATTACTTGATGCACCGGAATCAATCAAACAATTGTGTAGTAACTTTCCAAAAATTCTAACTGAGACCAGAAACGGGGCTGGCTCACCCCTCCCTTGATAAAATACCACTGGCTTCCTCTTTTCTTCTACTGAAGCATTCTTCTTTTCATCCTTTTTGTCCACTGAAATTTGATTGTCTTGAACAACCTGCCTTGGATCCAGCGTTTGCTCTTGTTTTTGCTTTTGCTCCGCAGGAATATTGAACCGTTTCTTTTTATCTTCAATCCATGACTTTTCAGGAACGTTTGAAGAACCTTGTACCATACCTACGAAGTTTTGAGGTTGTTGCGGAACCTCCCAAGTATCAAATGGTGCATGAGGCACTTCTTCTACCATATTTGCACTTTGCACAGGACGAGACTGTGTGACAGCAGGAGGATTTCTTGGTGCACTATTTGCTTCTTGGGAAGTATCCTTTACAATGGGCGTTTCATACACACTTCTTAGAATTGTATCTCTGACCTCTGAAATCTTCATTAACTCATGTAGGGGAAGACTGACCTTCATCCTTTTGAATTCTTCTAACACATAAGAGCCAAGTCTTTTCACGTCCTCTCTAGGAAGACTTTCCTTTTGTCTCTGCTCGGTTTGATGAATTGGCTGCTGAATAACTTGTTGTCCTCCTCCGCCTTGCATTGCATTCTGCCACCTGTACTCTGGAGAATCTCTAGGTAAACCTGGATTATTGCTTGCGTTGGGATGTGGTGGGGTTGTAAAATTATTAGGAGGTATTGATGATGTAAGTGGCTCTCTCTGATGATAATTCCTCTGATACACTTTAGGAGCTTCACCTCTAGTAGTTTGAAAAGCTTGTACCTCCCTACTTTCTTCTACCAAGATGCTATTGTTGAGAGGCGGAAAGACATAACCATCTCTATGAAGAGGCTCCTCTGGTGATGCATACGTGGCGTGAACTTCTGACGGTATTTGAAACTCTGGCATCCCCACGGGAGCGTTTGCTGAAGCTGATGGAAATTGTTGATTGATTGGTGGGGGTGTGTAACTCTGAAACTCAGGCGGGAAATTGCAATCCTCTATTATCAATGCCTGATCATATCTGGGTGCTGGGACTAATTCATATCCTGTAATTGGAGAGTTCTCTGAGGCCCCTGTATTTCTTGTTTCACTCTTGAGAATACCAGCCACAACTTGGAATTCGTGGCACTGAAGTTCGGAGTGCTGGTTCGTGTTATGTAACCTACACCATCCTGACGAGGCAGTTTCGGCCATATAAATTCTATCTGCAGGACGATTTTCATGAGGTGGTGGATTGTCCAATGGCGATGGGACTCCTCCATTGTTGGGCCCAGTATTCCAAGACCTCCTCTGAAATCCTTGATTGTTATTTCTATACCCATAATTGTTTTCATGATTGTATCCTTGATGGGTATCCTGATGACTTGGAGGATTATGCTGATATCCTCGGTTAGCACCTTGGTGTGCCTGATAATTTCGTGGCATAGCTTGTGTCTGATTATTTTGACTTTTGAGGTGAGTCACCTCAGCTGACAGCCTCTTTACTTGTTCTATCAAATCTTTCATTTCATCTTTCTCCTCTGAAATTTTCATTGGCGGCACTGTGTTTTGGAGATAAACAGGCTGTGGGACTTGCGTCTGGGACAAAGGCATCCCAGGATGGAGAACTAACTGACTTGATGGTGCTTGAACTTGGTAAGCTGGCTGTGGAATTGCATTTAATGCCGGAACTTGTTGATTCCATGTTGAGCCGAACATTGGCATTTGATTGTTTGTCGTAGCCAGGCCGGTGTAGAGTACGGGCCCAGTTATATTCTGTCCTAAACCTTGACTTACTTCAACAGCTTTAGCGTAAGCTTGATTTATATTTGCTGGAGTGGGGTGAGATCTTACGAACATTGCAGTCAAAGGATCAAGTGCTGAATAGTAGCTTTCTCGAGCGTCATCAATGACATAAGGAGTGCGTAACCTATTGAGGGCCTTTTGGAATCTATTGTTGAATGCATGGATGGGCTCTTTGTCTTGTCTTCTCACTTCTGCAAATTGACGATAAAGTTCTACAGGGGTGGCAGGTATACCAAACTTTCCGATGAAGGCCTCCTTCATCTGCTCCCATGTTCTTATAGACCCCACTGGTAGGTGAATGAACCAAAAATGAGCCTCTTCTCCTAAAGAATATGGGAATAGGCGGCAAGCCACGTCTGCGTATCCAATCTGCCTATTGCGTAGGTGACCCTCAAACATCTTGATATGATCCTCGGCTGTGTAGTTAACATCATTGGCAATGAACTTAGGACAAAAATT
The DNA here is from genome assembly GCA_007258455.2 of Sequoia sempervirens. Taxonomy (NCBI): domain Eukaryota; kingdom Viridiplantae; phylum Streptophyta; class Pinopsida; order Cupressales; family Cupressaceae; genus Sequoia; species Sequoia sempervirens. The sequence continues at coordinate 760,501,603 of VDFB02058242.1, read as the reverse complement.
TTCAGGATTCTTTGGCATCTCGTGGTAGTCTTGAAATTCTAGCGGAGATGGGTTGGTAACCAACCATGTAGCACCGTTTGGAGCGGGTTGACCTCCTTGCTGACCTCCTGGTTGACCTCCTGGTTGAGCCATTGCTTGAATTGGTAGTCGCCTTTGATATACAATAACTTGGGCTGGCTGTTGAACAACAGCTTGAACTTGTTTTGGCTGAGCAAACCTCGAAGCACTAGGTGGAGTTCTAAACAAACTTGAAATTTCTTCTCCGCTTTCTTGAACTTCTTCGTTTGATAAAAATTCTTCACTTGACTTGACTTCTTTGCTTGAATGAACTTCTTTCTTCTTCCTTGATCTTGTAGGTAGCTCTAACTCCACAAAATCTTTATATGAACTGGGCGTAGACCTCAAGATTCTTTTTAATTTGTTTGGTGAAAACGAACTGATACGATCCAAGATGTAGCTACTTCTTTGCGAGGGATTCTTCAATCCTGAAAGAACACCATCTTGACTTATGATAATTTTCTCCAATGGAACTTT
>VDFB02058242.1:760302441-760500969 GCA_007258455.2 Sequoia sempervirens | reverse complement strand
TTCCCAGCAGTTCAGAATCACGAGCTGATCGCAGTGACGAAGAAACGAAGAGAAACAGAGTTCATTTGATATGCATGCAAAGCGAATTAGGGTTTCCAGCTTCGGGACCCAAAAGGAGGCGTAAAAGGTCAGAATTTTCGAAAACCGGTGTAAACCACCACGATCAGCGTCCTTCAGGCTATCTGTTGGTGAAATTTCGAGTCAAACAGAGCACTTACTATTTATAGTAAGTCAATTTGGAAACATGCTAAAAATAGTAAATCAACTACATGCGTCAGTGTCAGCAGACAGGTCACGTGGTGAGGAGCGCCTCATCCAAATTTCAACTTGATCGGAGCATGGGAGCTATCAAAAACATGAGGTTACTATTTATAGTAAACCACCCTCACAAACACGCTAAAAATAGCAGGGTGACTAAAAATGGCAATGCCGACAGGTTGATAAGGTTATAAGGATGCTATGTTTAAAATTTCAAGTCATTCCGGGCTTCAGGGGTGCAAAATTCAGAAGGCTTACTATAAATAGCAGGACATGAGGCAGGCTGGCAGAGGTCGAGAAAAATGGCTAAGTATGGGACTTCATCCTTCAGCATAGGCCAAATGCGCCCTCAAGCACCAGATGCCAAAATTTTATGACTCAGGTGTCTCATCCTCCTGCCTGGGCAAAATGCGCCCAACTTGAAGAGGAAAAGGTTAAAAAAAAAATTTAAGTGTGAAATGCTTATCCACTTGCCTAGGCAAAATGCGCCCACTCACAAGAAAGTCAATGAAAGTCAAAGTGCTTTATCCTCCACACATGCTAAAATGCGCCCTCAAGGAAAAGCTGGAGCTCAAAAAAATTCTAAGTATGAAAAAATATCCTCCTCTATGTGTCATTTGCGCCGATGCAAGGAAAGGGTCAAAGATTTGAAAAGAAGTCGAAAGGCGTTAGAATCTCATCCACCTCACCATGCTATTTGCGCCCAAGAGGCAGTCAGCAAGTCAAAGGAGTTCATCCTCCTACATGGGCAAAATGCGCCCAAATCTAAGCATGTGAGGACAAAAGGTTGGAAGTTCATGAGTTACATGAAGGCGTTGGAAGTCTTATCCATTACATCATACAAAATGCGCCCAGCTAAGAAGAGGTCAAAGTAGTCAATATTTTTAACCCTGCTGCCTAGGTGAAATGCGCCCAAATCAGGGCATGTAAAGACAAAAGGTTAAGGCGTTTGAAAAGGTTTATCCTCCATCAAGGCTGAAATGCGCCTAAGTTAGAAGCAAGTCAACAAGGTCAAAGATTTTTGTCCTCCTCACCCCTCCAAATGCGCCCAAGTTAGTGAGGTAAAAGTAAGTGCAAGCTGGTAAGTGAAGTGAAAGGTGAGTGAATTCCTCAAAGGCGTGTGAAGTGTTGAGAGTAAAATGCTAGGGCTTGATTTCCTCCCCAAGAGTTAGGTGCGCTCAAGGTAGCATGTGTTGTAAGGTGTTAGAAATATCTCCAAGGCGTGTGAGGTGGTGATGATAAGTGTTAGGCGTGGTTTTTGATTTTTCCTCAATGTGTGCTATGCGCCTAAGGTGGAATATAAGATGAAGTGGTGAGGATTTCTTCTAAGGCGTTGGGACTTCAAATAAATATTTTTCAAGTGTGAGGCGGTGAGTGGAAGATAAAGTATGCTAGGCGCCTTCATGAAATTTTCTGAGTGGGGTTGATATTTTCACAGGCAAAGTTGATCGAGTTGGATATAAAATTTTCTAAGGAAATTTTTTTCAAAATGCTAAGTGATTCAAAAAAATTCTAAGGCACAAATATTTTCTCCCTTAGAAAAATACCTATAAATGGAGAAGTGATAGGAGTACTTTCTGACGGCGTGAGCAGAGTTGTCCAGGATGAGGTCATTGAATGCGGCCTCCACGGGGATAAGACAGAATTTCCAAGTCGAGGCAAAATTCTCGGAGGGATCGGCAGTCTTTCCTGAAGATTTTCTAAGGTTCAAAATTCAAGAAAATTAAATGAACCCGTTGGTTGGGCACCCATGAATTCGACGCGTTCTGGAGAAAATTTTCTTCTGGGTATCGAAGATTGCCGATGAGGAATTGATTTTAAGGTCTTCCACAGTTTGTCGAGGATTCTGGGATGAAGATTTCAAGTGGGCACCAGGTTGATGAATTTCCTAAGGGAAATTTGAAAATTTTCTAAGGCAAAAATGAAGAAAATGTGTTTTCAAGGTAAGATCCTCTAGACGATGAATTTGAAAGAAACTGCCTAGGTGAATTTGCTCAAATTCTTCGTGAAGATAGTTTTCTTGAGCCAGAGATGAATAAAATCAAGGTTGTCGGAGCTCCAGCAGGTGAAATGAGTTTTTTTTGAAGATGCAGTTGAAGATGATGCGTCCTTGAGGATGATGAAATTTGTCTAAGGCATGAACTTGAACACGAAGTTGGCGATGAACGCTTGGAGATCAAAGCATGAAAACCCTGGTAAGTAAGTTGAATTTATATCATGAAATGTTCTGATACCCTTCTCCTTGCTTGTTTTGCAGGAGGAACGTCGAGACCAAAGCACGATGTCTGGAGGTGGTGGAGCACGATGATATCACAACCTGCGGAGGAAGATAAAGTTGCGAGTTTCAATTTCGAAGGGAGAAAGTGCAGGAAATTGGCTAAGTGTTAACTCAAGTGACAAAGATTAAGACCCTCAAGTGGAAGAAGTCAAAGAACAACGCCAAGAGAGAAGATCAAGGATAGTGTGAACGCATCTACAAACGGAATCTTCTAGAAGGAATAATGGACATTATGGTTCATTTATTACCCCACTTTCCTTTGTGGCGGTTTTTAGGGCAAATCTTGTTTAGGGCTGAGGTGGCACGATTCTGGCCACTCTATTAATTGTAACCCTAGCCGTCTTTTGGGACTTGGCTAGCTATATAAAGGGGGAGTCCCCCTCATTTGTAATTCATTAGATTAGACAGTAGAATTAGAGTAGAAGTCGGAGTAGAGAGACAGCTAGGTGATAGCTTAGGAGTAACTTAGTATAGATTGGTAGTGTAGTTTGAAGAAGAGGGAAAGTTTTCCCTTTGAAAACTTTGTAAGAGATTGTCGTGTAAAACTTTCATAATAAAAGATCTTTCATTGATGGCCTGCCTATATAGATGGGGTAGGGCGGGGTAGATAGTCGATAGTCGGGCGGCTAGGCTATATAGACGGTGAAATTCGTCTTTGTTATGGATAGCTAGCGAGGTTTCTTCATCCCTTCTACTTCAAGTAGCGTAGAGTAGCATAAATTTCATTTTTATGCAAGTAGATGTTAACTGTGGAATGTGGTGTTTGACCTAAGCAACTTCGTCTATCCATACCACTAGTGTATTTGCTGATGGTGAATGCGCCTTGTGTGGTCAACTGGAATATCATGTACTTAACTTCAATCACAGTTTGAATAATGGTATGTGTCGTTGTGATGGTATCTTTATGTCAAGTGGTGGTTTGAGCATCTTTAGTCATCTCCCTTGAAGATTACCCGACTCATTGGAAGGCGTCTTGAAACAAAGCGAAGTTTGGTTGAAGTTTGCTGAAGTTGAGCTCCATATCCCACGCCTTAGAATAGATTTAGACTCTCTGAACCCTACCCTATTTCAATTCAGTACTTTCTGGTTAGAATAGGTAACCCGCGCCTCATAGACAAATCTTTCGAGCATTTGAAAGCCTTTCTCCACTGCCGAACAATTCTGTAAGTCCCCTTGAAATACCAGCAAATCACATTGAGCCAACTGAGCCTATTCGCACTAAAGGAACCTTGGAGTTGAACGCACGAACTTTCTTGCAATCTTAGCGTGCGGAATACTTTGATCAAGAGAGAATAGGGAAGCCGTTGGCGACTTTATTCTGCGTTGGTGCGGTCACGAAAAACACGTCAACAGAATTGGCGCTAGAAGGAGGGCAAACGCGAATAATAGCGACAGCATTCAGTTGTGTTGAAGTGGAAAGGGTTTGAAGTACAAAGTTCCATTGGAGAAAATTATCATAAGTCAAGATGGTGTTCTTTCAGGATTGAAGAATCCCTCGCAAAGAAGTAGCTACATCTTGGATCGTATCAGTTCGTTTTCACCAAACAAATTAAAAAGAATCTTGAGGTCTACGCCCAGTTCATATAAGGTACAGGGGTTGGGGCACACGAGATGGGAGGTTCATTCGAGCGAAATTAAGTCAGGTTTTGCATGTCAACGAGGTTTCGGACTCGAGCGACTCGGTTTTAAAAACCGCACGGTGCTGGTTTGCTCCAGCAGCTCAGCTTCAGCGTTGCTCCAGCCAAAGTGATTATGTATCAAAACCAATTCAAGCAATAGCTCAACAGGGAGGAGAGTCGGTAACCAACCAAATGGTACTTCATGGTTGATTTTCCAACCACTCAGCTAGAATTTCAGGGCTATCATGAAATACCAAAGAATCCTGGTACATCCCTAAGTTCATTTACCAATGATGCATACCCAGCTTTACGGTAGGGACCATATCAGAATGGAAGATTCACCCCTCTACATAATAGGCGAGATTGGTGCATCTTGAGATGTGGCTTATTGTTCCATATTCGCTTAGGAGAAAGGCTCATTTTGGTTCATTCCACCTGGTAGGATCTATAGGACATGGGAAGAGGCCTTCATCCGAAGTTTTGGTACACACCCTGTGAGGAGACTATATCGTCAGACTACTGAAGTGAGAAGACATGAAGACAAAGAAACCCCATTCATGCATTCAACAATAGGTTCCAGAGCCCTCAATAGGTTAAGCACTCCTTATATTTGTTGTTGATGCTCCAGAATGCTTACTCCTTGGTAGCTTGACCACTTTGGCCTGTGTTTGTAAAGATCTCACCCCACTCCCGTGAATATAAATCAAGCTTACACTAAAAGCTATTGAAGTGATAAGTCAGGTTTGGACAAGTACTCCGCTGGGACCCTCACTATTTGAGTTTTAGTCACAATGAACAATCCAAGTCCAACATGGAATCAACAAGTTCCGGCGCTAAATGCGATCCCACAGCCAGCTTATCAAGTACAAGCACCATCAAGTCAGTTAGTTCTCCATCCTGGGATGCCTTTGTCCCAGACGCAAGTCGCACAACCTGTTTATCTCCAAAACACAGTGCCACCAGTAGAGAAAGATGAAATAAAAGATTTGATAGAACAAGTGAAGAGGCTGTCAGCTGAGGTGACGCACCTCAAGAATCAAAATAATCAGACGCAAGCTATGCCACGAAATTATCAGGCACACCAAGGTGCTAACCGAGGATATCAAAGTAATCCTCCAAGTCATCAGGATACCCACCAAGGATACAGTCATGGGTATAGAAATAACAATCAAGGATTTCAGAAAAGATCTTGGAATACAGGACCCAACAACGGAGGAGTGCTATCACCATTGGACAACCCGCCACCTCCTGAAAACCGTCCTGCGGATAGAATCTACATGGCCGAAACTGCCTTGTCAGGATGGTGTAGGTTACATAACACGAACCAGCACTCCGAACTTCAGTGTCGCGAGTTCCAAGTTGTGGCTGGTATTCTCAAAAGTGAAACAAGAAATGCAGAGGCCGCAGAGAACCCTCCAATTACAGGATATGAATTAGTCCCAGCACCCAGATATGATCAAGCATTGATAATAGAAGGTTGCAATTTCCCGCCTGAATTTCAGAGTTACACGCCCCCGCTAGTTAATCAACAATTTCCATCAGCTTCAGCAAACGCTCCTGTGGGGATGCCAGAGTTTCAAAAACCGTCAAAAGTTCCTGCCACATATGCTTCACCAAAAGAGTCTCTTTATAGAGATGGTTATGTTTTTCCGCCTCTCAACAACAGCGTGTTGGTGGAAGGAAGTAGGGAGGTGCAAGCTTTTCAAACATCCGGAGGAGCGACACCCAAAGTGTATCAGAGGAATTATCATCAAAAGGAACCACTGACGTCATCAATACCTCCTAATAATTTTACAACTCCGCCACATCCCAACGCGAGCAATAATCCAGGTTTACCAAGAGATTCTCCAGAGTACAGGCGACAGAATGTAACGCAAGGTGGAGGAGGACAACAAGTTATTCAGCAGCCAGTTCATCAAGCTGGGCAAGGACAAAAGGAGAGTCTTCCTAGAGAGGACGTGAAAAGACTTGGCTCTTATGTGTTAGAAGAATTCAAAAGGATGAAGGTTAGCCTTCCCCTACATGAGTTAATGAAGATTTCAGAAGTCAGAGATACAGTTCTGAGAAGTGTGTATGAGACGCCCATTGCGAAGGATACTTCCCAAGAAATATCAAGGAATCCTCCTGTGAACACACAGTCTCGTCCTGTGCAGAGTGCAAATATGGTAGAAGTGCCTCACGCGCCATTTGACACTTGGGAAACTCCGCAACAACCTCAAAATTTCATAGGTATGGTACAAGGTTCTTCAAACGCTCCTGAAAAGTCATGGATCGAAGATAAAAAGAAACGGTTCAATATTCCTGCGGAGCAGAAGCAAAAACAAGAGCAAATGCAGAATCCAAGACAGGTTGTTCAAGACAATCAAGCTTCAGTGGACAGAAAAGAAGAAAAGAAGAATGCTTCAGTAGAGGAAAAGAAGAAGCCGGTCGTTTTCTATCAAGGGAAGGGTGAGCCAGCCCCATTTCTGGTTTCAGTTAAAATTTTTGGAAGGTTATTGCATAATTGTTTGATCGATTCTGGTGCATCAAGTAATGTCATGCCTTTGAAGGTATGTCAGGCATTGGGTATAATTCCGCTCCAGACCAACAAGAAAGTGACTCAGCTGGATAAGACTGAAGTTCCAGTTGTAGGGGAATTAAATGGTATTCATATGCAACTAGCGGCGGATCCCAGAATTCAGAGTCGCATCGACATATCAGTGGTGGATATACCGGATGGTTATGGCATGCTATTGAGCAGAGATTGGTCCAGAAAATTGAATGGATACATTGCGACTAACTTCTCCCACATGTGGTTGCCCTGGAGAGGAGTTCCAAATCAGATAAAAATTGAAAGCACACCACGACTCAAATTAATGATTACAGAATGTGGTGAAAATAGTGATGTTTTATTCATGGAAACTGATTTGGGTACGTACAAGCCTGTTAAGAAAGAAGTCCTCACACTGCAAAGCTCGGAGGGAGAGAAGTTTTCAGAAGATGCGCCTGCCTTCACCGGAGCGTTGATTGAAAATGATTCAACTAGGAATGAGAATGAAGGGACGTTCAGAAATTCTGTGTTGAAAGATATAAAGCAAGAGATAGAAAATGCCTCCATCAAGGACATGTCATTACCCAATCCGTGTAGAATTCACGAAGCTTTCCATTCAGAGAACACAGGTGCCATAAGTAAGATCCCCTTGGAACCAGTTCCAAAGATGACTCCACAAGTCACTCTAGAGGAAGAATGCGAAGAAGTCAATTGGGGAGAGAACCAGATTCAAACAAGGCTATCTCAGTTGACGCACTTGGAGGGAAAAAGAGATGAGGTTTTGGAAGGTATGGCGGAACATCAAAGGGTTATGAACGGATGGATTGACAAAACATGGTTAGACCCCTATCAAGATTCTGAGATCTTGGGAGATGATGCATTTAAGTTACGAACAAGAACAAGAGGGGATATCTCGTTGCCAGATGATGGGAGATTCCTCAAGCATTATTTCCAACCCTAGGTTCTCTCCGAGAGCCTACGTTGTAATATATTAGATTAGGTTTGCTTTCCTGTTTGCTTTTTGTTTGCTTTTCGGTTTGTTCCGTTTTGGTTTTTGGTTTGTTGCCCTCTGGGCTTTTGGTTTGGCATTTCCGTCCCTTGAGTTGTCCGCTCAAGTGGTTTTGGTTTGGAATGGGCAAGGATTTAGGGTTTTCCCATTGCAAAGGGGTGATGATGTTTTAACTTTCACAGCGTGGTTTCTTTCACTGGAATTTGCATAAATTTTTGAAAAGGACTAAGGTTGTTTTCCTCTTGTCATCATCCAGTCAGAGATTGAACTCGTCTCGGGAGGTTAACCTGTTATTGTATCTTAACACACAAGTCTAAAGACCTTAAAAGAATCTTACCTATCTCCATTCTGAGTCATTTTGGTTTCTTGGGAGAGGTCTCAGCAGGTGAAAATTTTACATCTTGCTTCAGCGCCACTACAATTCTCAAACCCATTGGAGGCTTCATCGCCTGCCAGCCAATCAAGGAATTAACGGAGAAATCAAATGAAGAAAAAAAAATGTGCTTAAAAGAAATATCTGAAAAGAAAGAAAGAAATTGAAAATGAAAGAAATATCATGAAATATTGGTTTTGGGAACATACGAGTAACTCCACCGGGGCTATGGACGTCGGGCCGGCAGTGGAGCAATATTCGTGAGAATTGTAGCGACAACCTCGTCGGGGCTATGGACGCCTGATTGGCAGCGAGGCAATGTCCAGGATGCTTTTGAAGTTAAGATATTTATATAACTTGCTGCGGCTGATTCCAGAAGTCAAGATGGTTTAGAGATGGAACGAATGCACACACTCACAAGGTCTTGGATGAAAGTGTTCAGATCCCATATCGGATTCTTCTCCCCTTTTGAGTAGGTATCTTGCTGTATGATGGTTTGAGGAAAATTAATCAAGGTTCAATTCTTAAAGTGTTTTTCAACACTTTCCTGTGGGGATGCCAGATGTTGTGACCTTTTTCACACATCGCCCCATTCAAGATGGGGACCCCTAATTTTTGCTCCATTCTGGTCTTTTTGGCTTTGGTTTTTGTCTCTCTCTTCGTCTGTCTCTTTTCTGATGTCTGTCATTTCAAGAACGTTCTCGTCTTTGAACTTAAACGAGTGAAATGTGGCCAAGTCTGAAATTAGGGTTTGGGTCTTCTTGGTCAGTCTGAGGTCAAACGAGGTGAATAACTTGAAATTTGGGACTAACATTGTCGTTAGCATGTCTCCAGCAGGCTCCCGGCTAATTTTCATCTGATTTTGAGGTACTTACTATTTTTAGTAAGTCTGCAATTACAGGCAATCTGTCAGCTATTTTGAAATTCCGACGATCACACTGCATTCAAAGCATATCAGGCTACTCGTGTGCAAAATTTGAGCTGAAACGGGCAACTTACTATTTTTAGCAGTCCGGCTTCCGGGGCAAATTTCAGGGTTCAAATGCAGAGTTTTCCTTTGCATGTCAGGTGATTCCTGATGGGTTTTTCGAGAGCTTCGCGATGGTGTGACATGCAAACGGAGATTCTCACTCAGTAAGGAACTTGCTATTTTTAGCAGGTGTGTCCCGGCAGCCGCTTCCCAGCAGTTCAGAATCACGAGCTGATCGCAGTGACGAAGAAACGAAGAGAAACAGAGTTCATTTGATATGCATGCAGAGCGAATTAGGGTTTCCAGCTTCGGGACCCAAAAGGAGGCGTAAAAGGTCAGAATTTTCGAAAACCGGTGTAAACCACCACGATCAGCGTCCTTCAGGCTATCTGTTGGTGAAATTTCGAGTCAAACAGAGCACTTACTATTTATAGTAAGTCAATTTGGAAACATGCTAAAAATAGTAAATCAACTACATGCGTCAGTGTCAGCAGACAGGTCATGTGGTGAGGAGCGCCTCATCCAAATTTCAACTCGATCGGAGCATGGGAGCTATCAAAAACATGAGGTTACTATTTATAGTAAACCACCCTCACAAACACGCTAAAAATAGCAGGGTGACTAAAAATGGCAGTGCCGACAGGTTGATAAGGTTATAAGAATGCTATGTTTAAAATTTCAAGTCATTCCGGGCTTCAGGGGTGCAAAATTCAGAAGGCTTACTATAAATAGCAAGACATGAGGCAGGCTGGCAGAGGTCGAGAAAAATGGCTAAGTATGGGACTTCATCCTTCAGCATAGGCCAAATGCGCCCTCAAGCACCAGATGCCAAAATTTTATGACTCAGGTGTCTCATCCTCCTGCCTGGGCAAAATGCGCCCAACTTGAAGAGGAAAAGGTTAAAAAAAAATTTTAAGTGTGAAATGCTTATCCACTTGCCTAGGCAAAATGCGCCCACTCACAAGAAAGTCAATGAAAGTCAAAGTGCTTTATCCTCCACACATGCTAAAATGCACCCTCAAGGAAAAGCTGGAGCTCAAAAAAATTCTAAGTATGAAAAAATATCCTCCTCTATGTGTCATTTGCGCCGATGCAAGGAAAGGGTCAAAGATTTGAAAAGAAGTCAAAAGGCGTTAGAATCTCATCCACCTCACCATGCTATTTGCGCCCAAGAGGCAGTCAGCAAGTCAAAGGAGTTCATCCTCCTACATGGGCAAAATGCGCCCAAATCTAAGCATGTGAGGACAAAAGGTTGGAAGTTCATGAGTTACATGAAGGCGTTGGAAGTCTTATCCACTACATCATACAAAATGCGCCCAGCTAAGAAGAGGTCAAAGTAGTCAATATTTTTAATCCTGCTGCCTAGGTGAAATGCGCCCAAATCAGGGCATGTAAAGACAAAAGGTTAAGGCATTTGAAAAGGTTTATCCTCCATCAAGGCTGAAATGCGCCTAAGTTAGAAGCAAGTCAACAAGGTCAAAGAGTTTTGTCCTCCTCACCCCTCCAAATGCGCCCAAGTTAGTGAGGTAAAAGTAAGTGCAAGCTGGTAAGTGAAGTGAAAGGTGAGTGAATTCCTCAAAGGCGTGTGAAGTGTTGAGAGTAAAATGCTAAGGCTTGATTTCCTCCCCAAGAGTTAGGTGTGCTCAAGGTAGCATGTGTTGTAAGGTGTTAGAAATATCTCCAAGGCGTGTGAGGTGGTGATGATAAGTGTTAGGCGTGGTTTTTGATTTTTCCTCAAAGTGTGCTATGCGCCTAAGGTGGAATATAAGATGAAGTGGTGAGGATTTCTTCTAAGGCGTTGGGACTTCAAATAAATATTTTTCAAGTGTGAGGCGGTGAGTGGAAGATAAAGTATGCTAGGCGCCTTCATGAAATTTTCTGAGTGGGGTTGATATTTTCACAGGCAAAGTTGATCGAGTTGGATATAAAATTTTCTAAGGAAAATTTTTTCAAAATGCTAAGTGATTCAAAAAAAATTTCTAAGGCACAAATATTTTCTCCCTTAGAAAAATGCCCAAGTCTGGAGAAGTGATAGAATTTTCCTGAAGCGTGAACAGAGTTGTCGAACGTGAGGTCAGTGAATGCCAGCTCCACAGGATAAGAAAAAAAAATTCCAAGTCAAGGCAAAATTCTCAGAGGGGATCGAAGAACGAGAATAAATTTCACAGGGAAATAATTTTCTAAGGTTCAAAATTCAAGAAAATTAAATGAACCCGTTGGTTGGGCACCCATGAATTCGACGCGTTCTGGAGAAAATTTTCTTCTGGGTATCGAAGATTGCCGATGAGGAATTGATTTTAAGGTCTTCCACAGTTTGTCGAGGATTCTGGGATGAAGATTTCAAGTGGGCACCAGGTTGATGAATTTCCTAAGGGAAATTTGAAAATTTTCTAAGGCAAAAATGAAGAAAATGTGTTTTCAAGGTAAGATCCTCTAGACGATGAATTTGAAAGAAACTGCCTAGGTGAATTTGCTCAAATTCTTCGTGAAGATAGTTTTCTTGAGCCAGAGATGAATAAAATCAAGGTTGTCGGAGCTCCAGCAGGTGAAATGAGTTTTTTTTGAAGATGCAGTTGAAGATGATGCGTCCTTGAGGATGATGAAATTTGTCTAAGGCATGAACTTGAACACGAAGTTGGCGATGAACGCTTGGAGATCAAAGCATGAAAACCCTGGTAAGTAAGTTGAATTTATATCATGAAATGTTCTGATACCCTTCTCCTTGCTTGTTTTGCAGGAGGAACGTCGAGACCAAAGCACGATGTCTGGAGGTGGTGGAGCACGATGATATCACAACCTGCGGAGGAAGATAAAGTTGCGAGTTTCAATTTCGAAGGGAGAAAGTGCAGGAAATTGGCTAAGTGTTAACTCAAGTGACAAAGATTAAGACCCTCAAGTGGAAGAAGTCAAAGAACAACGCCAAGAGAGAAGATCAAGGATAGTGTGAACGCATCTACAAACGGAATCTTCTAGAAGGAATAATGGACATTATGGTTCATTTATTACCCCACTTTCCTTTGTGGCGGTTTTTAGGGCAAATCTTGTTTAGGGCTGAGGTGGCACGATTCTGGCCACTCTATTAATTGTAACCCTAGCCGTCTTTTGGGACTTGGCTAGCTATATAAAGGGGGAGTCCCCCTCATTTGTAATTCATTAGATTAGACAGTAGAATTAGAGTAGAAGTCGGAGTAGAGAGATAGCTAGGTGATAGCTTAGGAGTAACTTAGTATAGATTGGTAGTGTAGTTTGAAGAAGAGGGAAAGTTTTCCCTTTGAAAACTTTGTAAGAGATTATTAGTAAAACTTTCCATAATAAAGATCTTTCATTGATGGTGAAATTAGATCTTTGTTATGGATAGCTAGCTGAGGTTTCTTCATCCCTTCTACTTCCGTGAAAGTAGAGTAGCACATAAATTTCATTTTCATGCAAGTGATGTTAAAGCTGTGGAATGTGGTGTTTGACCTAAGCAACCGTCTATCCATACCACTAGTGTATTTCTTTGTTAGTGAATGTATTAGTCAAACTGGAAAATCATGTACTTAACTTCAATCCGCAGTTTGAATAAATGGTATCGTCGTTAAATTGGTATCTTTGTAAGTGGTGGTTTGAACATCTTTGATCATCTCCTTGAAGGTGCAGAGCTCAGAGTAGAAGCTGTCGATCTTGAGAGCAAAGCAGTTTGGTTGAAGTTTCTTGAAGTTGAGCTCCATATCCCACGCCTTAGAATAGATTTAGACTCTCTGAACCCTACCCTATTTCAATTCAGTACTTTCTGGTTAGAATAGGTAACCCACGCCTCATAGACAAATCTTTCGAGCATTTGAATTCCTTTCTCCACTGCCGAACAATTCCGTAAGTCCCCTTGAAATACCAGCAAATCACATTGAGCCAACTGAGCCTATTCGCACTAAAGGAACCTTGGAGTTGAACGCACGAACTTTCTTGCAATCTTAGCATGCGGAATACTTTGATCAAGAGAGAATAGGGAAGCCGTTGGCGACTTTATTCTGCGTTGGTGCGGTCACGAAAAACACATCAACACTACAGAGAACTCATTCACTGGGAGTTGCGTCCTTATCCACTTCCAAAGCACTACGTTCAGTGAACCTGGACACGATCATGCTGACTTCTTCCATGTTGATGTCCGGCAGCGTGTTAACTTTGTATTCCAGCAAGTCTAAACTTTTTGGACATTCTGCAAAGGCGATTGCCCATTCTGATTCATGCAGCAGGAAGGTGTATCGGACGGTCAGGAAGCTGAATGCCTTAGTCAAATTCTCTTTTAGGATTGGCCCGGCCATGGTGGAGAAAATCCTTTGAACTTTATCCTTTAAATTTTCCGACTGCAAGTGTTTTCTTCGGACAATGTCTTTGTCAAGCACATCCGCAGCCATCTGGAAAATTTTACTTTGGATCTCTCTTACTTGTTCTTCAATTTTGGCGCCACTTCAGTGAAGTTTTTTTTGTCTTTTTCCAAAATTTGAATTTTTTCTTTTTGGTGTTGGAAAAATAAAAATTAAGAAAAAATTAAAATAACATTTCATGTGTTATTTTTCCAACCTTTTTATTTTAATTTTTTAATTATGGCATTTCATTTTTTTATCCTCAGGCAAATTTATTTTTTTCTAAGTTTTTGATTGTCTTTGCCTAAGGCGAATCTTCTTCTCCAGTTAATTTTGCCATAATTTCTCTAACTTCCTAAGTCTCTGGCGAGTTTCCTCAACATCTAAGCATGTCTTTTGATATTTTAATGTTTTAATGTCTAGACTTAGGTAAAAATTTCGATTTTCTCCACTTCTCTAAGTATGGTGGACTTGACTAAGTGTTTGGCAAGCTTTTTGTTGACTAGGTGGACTTGTCAAGTGTTTTTGCCATTCATTCTAGGCTAGGCAGACTTTCCATTGTGTTAAGACTGTTGATGTTCATGATGCAGCGTTAGGAGTATTATTCCAGCGATATCATCATTTGAAATTAAATTAAATAATAGCTTAATGCTATTTAATTTATATGAGATGTTTATCTTGAAGAGGCGCGAATATTTATAAGGTGCTAATTATATGTTAAGCCTACATTATGAAGAGGCACGTTTTTGTTTTTAAAGAAAAGGCACAAGTTCTTATAAAGCCAACCCACTTCCTTTGGACGCGATTCTTCTTGGAGGCCGATCTTGAGATTAAATGAAAGGATGCGTCTCTCTCTCCCTCGCTTGTATAAATATTCATTAAGTTCGTTCCATTCATTCATTTAGTTCAGTTCGATCATTGTCATATATCAAGTGTGAATCCATTAGAAGGAGTAGTGTGAAGTTATCATATGTAAAGTGGGATCATTGTTGAAGTACTCAGTTCTGAGATAGCAGATTGATATAATAGAATCTGTGATTCTATCATTCATTGATACTTATTTTGGCCTCTCTCATTGGCCTAAATTGTACAAGTGTTCTCTTCAAGATTTATATATATAAGAGATATATTGGTGCTGGGTTTTTTTTTCTCCCTCAAGAGGGTTTTCCCAGGGTATCTGCTGTGTTATTGTGTCTGATTTGAATTAATTTTTGTGCATACAATCTGGTCATTAAAATTTACATGGTATCAGAGCGGGTTTGAGAGGATCGTGATCAGATTATTTCTAGTCAGCATACCCTTCTTGTTCATTTGTCTACATTAGTCAAGATGGTGAACGGTTTGAAGATTGAGGATAGACTCGAGGGAGCATCTAACTTCACTTCATGGAGATTTAGGATCATGCTTACCTTGCGTGAAAATGACTTGGGTGAGTTCATGGAGTCTAGTGTTCCTAAACTTGAGGAGGAAGAAGAGAAGTTGCAGTGGGTGAAGAAAGATATTAAAGCAATGAAGATATTGGTTGATTCCGTCAAGGATCATATTGTGCCTATTGTCTCTAAGTTGAAGACAACGACAGACATGTTCAAAACATTGGAAGAGATGTACAAAATCAACAATACCAGCTGAGCGCTTGCACTGAAGCAACAACTTCATCATGTGAAGATGGCGAAAGGTGAATCAGTGATTGCATACTTTATGAGGATTTCAGATTTGAGAGATCAGCTCTCAACAATAGGGCATATGGTTGATGACAAAGACTTGACCATGCTCGCTCTCAATGGTCTACCTTTGTCTTGGGAATCTTTCATTCAGGGAATCAGTGCAAGATCAAAATTGCCTAAATTTGATGGCCTAAGATCTTATTGCATTGAAGAAGAATCAAGGTTGGTGGCAAGAGGAGTTGGTCAAAGTTCAAAGAATGAAGAAATTCATGTTCTTGCCTCCCATACTTCAAAGAAGAAAGGAAAAGATGGAAGGAAGGGTTTCTTCAAGAGGAATCGAGACAAGGGAAATGATGATGCACCTCCCTTCAAGAAGAAGAGAGACATGTCCAAGATTCAATGCTTTAGATGTGATAAGTTTGGACACTTCGCTAAGCATTGCCCAACTAGACCTAAGCAACAAGTCACCGTTGCGGATGTTGATGATGTCTCTCCGCAAAAGGATTCAAGTGAATATTTGTTCTATTCGGCATTATCAAACAGTGTACCTACTGACACCAACACTTGGATAATCGACAGTGGTGCTTCACGACACATCACCAGTTTTAAGGAGCACTTATCAAGTTTGGTGGAGAAGGAGTCTTCTAAACAAGTCATCATTGGAGATGATGCCAGCTACTCCGTGAAAGGATTTGGGAACTCTACACTTCATTTGGATTTTGGCATCACACTTCAATTGAGTAATGTTCTTTATGTTCCTGGGATCAAGCGCAATCTTATTTCAATTTCAGCCCTAGAAGATAAAGGATATCAAGTTGCCTTCTCCAAAGGCAAAGTTCTAGTGTGGATGGAGAACTCTAGCTTCAAGGATGCTCAAGTAATTGGAGTTAGACATGAAAACCTTTACAAGGTCTGCACACGTTCTCTACAAGTGTTGGTTCATGATTCTTCAAGTCTATGTGATCTTTGGCATTGGAGATTGGCTCACCTACACTTCTGAGCCTTACCTATCATGGAGAAGATGGTGTTGGGCCTTCCTAAGTTCAACCAAGAGCACGAAGGTACTTGCAAGGGCTGCGCTTTGGGTAAGAATATAAAAGCCCCTTTTCACAGTAGAGAAAATAGATCTAAGTGTATTTTAGACCTTATTCATTCGATTTATGTGGTCCTATGTGCATTTAGCGTCTTCAGTGGATTCTTGTATTATGTTCTTTTACATTGATGATCACTCTAGGAAGACTTGGATTTATTTTTGAAAACTAAAAGTCATTAATTGCAAGATAGGTTTAAGGAATTTAAAGCCTTGGTAGAAAATCTCTCTGGTAAAAGAATTAAGGTCCTCATATCTGACAATGGTGGAGAATACACCTCTGGCAGTTTTCGGAATTTTTGTATTGATGCAAGGATTAAGAGGGAGTTTTGTGTTCCCTATAATCCTCAACAAAATGATGTTGCAGAAAGAAAGAACAGGACGATCGTCCAAGCAACGAAGGCCATGATTCATGATCAAGATTTGCAAACCTTCTTATGGTGACTTCCCGGGATGGTTGTATATGTATAAAACGAAGTCCTCATAGGGTCTTGGAGAATATGACTCGGGAAGAAGCCTTCTGAGGGGAAGAAACTGTCGATCATTTAAGGATCTTTGGATGTCCTGTCTATGTTCATGTTCCAAAAGAAAAGAGAAACAAGTTGGAGCCTTTAGGCAAGAAGGGAATATTTGTAGGCTACAATGAGACATCAAAAGCCTACAGAATTTACATTCCAGGACAGAAGTTGATCGAGATCAGTAGAGATGTCACATTTGAGGAAGATGTTGCATTCAGGAGATCCAGGGGCATTCATATGGAGATCGATAATGAAGAGTCTCCTCAAGATATGGAAGTTGACCATACTCCTGAGATTCAGAGGGAGACTTCAGAACCAAAAGAAGATATTGATCCAGTTGAACCCTTGGAACTTACTGATGGGCCTACTGACATTGTTGTTGGGAGAAAGAGACCTCTATGGGCCAGGCGTACTATGCAAGAGGCTGAAAGTTTTGCGGCCCCTAGAGGCACATTCAGAGAAAGTAAAAGGCCTCATAAGTTCTCCAGTTATGTTGCCTTAATGAGTCAAATTATAGAATCCGAGCCTACTTGTGTTGAGGAAGCATCCAGTCATCAGGTTTGGAGAGATGCTATGGCAAAGGAGTATCAACCAATTCTTAAAAATGATGTTTGGGACATTGTTCCTAGACCCGAGGGCAAGTCTGTGGTATCTTCTAAATGGCTCTTCAAGATCAAGCATGCTGCAGATGGGAGCATTGAAAAATACAAAGCAAGATTTGTGGCTCGTGGGTTTTCTCAGAAAAAGGGAATTGATTACGAAGAAACATTTGCTCCTATTGCTCGCTATACTTACCTTCGAGAACCATCATTGCTATTGCATCTAAGAGGATGGAAGATTCACCGGATGGAGAAGTGACCCTATCTCAATAGATTGATTGAGGAAAGAGGGTTTATATAGAGAACAACGATGGTTGAGATTCATGGGAAGGAGTCTCATGTTTGGATTAAGAAGAAGGCCTTGTATGGTCTTAGCGAGCTCCTCGCGCATGGTACAAAAGGATTGATAGTTACCTGTCAAGTTTGGGTTTCTTGAAGAATGATGTTGATTCAAATCTCTACTTCAAGGTAATCAATGGTGAAGCATTAATTTTGGTTTTATATGTTGATGATTTGATCCTTACTAGAGAAGATCATCTGATTCTTGAGTGTAAGAAGGAGTTGACTTATGAATTTGAGATGGACCTTGGGCTCATGCATTACTTCCTTGGATTAGAAGTCTGGCAGAAACCAGATGAGATGATTCTAAGTCAAGGAAAGTACACCATTGATATACTTAAGAGATTTGGTATGATGGATTGCAAATCCATGTCCACACCTATGGAGACCAACCTTCATAGAAGTTGAAGGAGGTGTAGCTAATTAGGACTTGGTGGATCCTACATTGTCTGGTGACTAATTGGATCTTTATTTGTATCTGTTAACATAAACACGACATTTATTTATGCGGTAAAGTGCATAACCCGATTTATGTGTGATAAAGTGAATACATCTTATTTGGAAGCTAAACATATCTGAGATACTTGTCGCGGCACAATTGGATATGGGTTGAGCTATTCTTGGATCACGGAGACTTGGAGTTACATGGCTATACAGATTCTGATTGGGCAGGGTGTGTCACAGATCGGAAGAGCACCTCTGGTTGTTGCTTCAGTTTGGGTTTTGCTATGATTTCCTGGTGCAGCAAGAAGCAGTCATCTGTAGCATTGAGTACAGCAGAGGCAGAGTATATTGCAGCTTGTATGGCAACTCGGGAAGCAGTGTGGCTTCGTAAGCTTCTTGCAGGATTGTTTGGACAATCAATGGAGCCTACTATCATTCATTGTGATAATCAGAGTTGTGTGAAGCTTTCTGTCAATCCTATGTTTCATGACAGAACCAAGCACGTTGAGATCAAGTACCACTATATTAGAGATATGGTACTGCAAAAGGCTGTACAATTGAGGTACATCAGCACTGATGAGCAAACGGCAGATATTCTCACCAAGCGGCAGATATTCTCACCAAGCCTCTCGCCAAGATAAAGTTTGTGTACTTTCGAGACAAGCTTGGTATGGCGGAGAATCTAGCCTTGACTGAGTAAGAGTCTCAGTATCAATGAGCCTTGTTTAATGAGTTCTTCTCTGTGAGAGAAGTTCGAGGTGAAATCCCTTGTTAATGCATTTTCCTCTAAGACGAAGGAATTTGAGGTGCAAGCCCTTGTTAATGCATTTCTCTCTTTGAGATTTGAGGTGAAAGCCCTTGTTTCCACCCTCTGAGCTGAGTCATGGTGGATGTCATGTGTGTGACTCCATGATTTATGTTGTACTTGTGTTTCACCCTCTGAGAGAGTCATGGTGAAAATCACGTTGAGGTGACGACATCACGCAAGTGATGAACACTTGTACACACCATAGTATGGTTGTAGCCATTATGGTTGATATCGTGTTGAGGCGATATCTAATATCACATTGAGGTGATATTCTTCTTTTCAAATTTGGTTGTAGCCAATGTGATGGACATCATGTTGAGGTGACATGTCCTGTGCAATTGGAAGTTTACTCCCTAGCTGAGAGGGAGTGTTGATGTTCATGATGCAGTGTCAGGAGTATTATTCCAGCAATATCATCATTTGAAATTAAATTAAATAATAGCTTAATGCTATTTAATTTATATGAGATGTTTATCTTGAAGAGGCGCGAATATTTATAAGGTGCTAATTATATGTTAAGCCTACATTATGAAGAGGCACGTTTTTGTTTTTTAAGGAAAGGCACGAGTTCTTATGAAGCCGACCCACTTCCTTTGGACGCGATTCTTCTTGGAGGCCAACCTTGATATTAAATGAAGGATGTGTCTCTCTCCCTCTCTTGTATAAATATTCATTAAGTTCATTCCATTTATTCATTCAGTTCAGTTTGATCATTGTCATATATCAAGTGCGAATCCGTTAGGAGTAGTGTGAAGTTATCATATGTAAAGTGGGATCATTGTTGAAGTACTCAATTCTGAGATAGCAGATTGATATAATAGAATCTGTGATTCTATCATTCATTGATACTTATTATGGCCTCTCTCATTGGCCTAAATTGTACAAGTGTTCTCTTCAAGATTAATATATATAAGACATATATTGGTGCTGGGTTTTTTTTCCTCCCTCAAGAGGAGGGTTTTCCCAGGGTATCTGCTGTGTTATTGTGTCTGATTTGAATTAATTTCTGTGCATACAATCTGATCATTAAAATTTACAAAGACATCCTCTTTTGAGTGGGGCATACTTTCTTTATTGTCATGCCATTAACTCTTCATGGTGGGCGGACTTTCCCTTATCTCATTCCATTTATCATGAGGCAGACTTGCTATTGTGTTAAGCCATCTTCATGGGGTGGACTTGTCACATGTTTGAGCCATATCTTTCTTTCTTCAAGCGGACTTAACTTAAATTCATGCCATCTAGCTTGGAGCAGACTTTACTTACTCTCATGCCATTGTCATCTTGAGTGGGTGGACTTCACCTTGGGTTGTTCCATGATGGAGCAGACTTAACCTATGCTCATGCCATTTTCCATTCTAGCTTGGGGCAGACTTAGCTCTATGTTGTGCCATGATGGGGTGGACTTTGCTATTGGTTGTGCCATCCAAAATTCTTGTGCTGGGCAGACTTGACACTCCTTTATGCCATTGCTTATCCTTCATGGCGGATTTTGTGAACACATTTCCACTTCTCCATGGCGGACTTGCTAGTGTCTTTGCCATTACCTTGGGCACCATTTTCCATACTTAGGCAAATTTTGCCATGGATTTCATGCTGGTTACTTCGCCATATGCCCTTTTCTCATGCTTTTCGTATGCTTTTTCATTGATTTTCATGATTTCCCATTGATTTTCATGATTTTTTGATTGATTTTTTGAAATTTTTCATTCTAAGGATGAAAACATTAATCCCTTAATCAGTGGGTCCCGGGCACTTTCAGAAACCCTGCCAAAAATAGAAACTCGTCCAAAAATAGCAACTTTCCAAAAATAGGAAGCCCAAAATGGACCAAAAATGCCAAAAATAAAGTCCCTAAAAAATAGGAGGTCCAAAGTGAAAATCCCCAAAAAGTAGGAGACGTCAAAATTGACTAAAACGATAGTCGATCTTCGTCCTTCAGGCCCTCTAAGCATTGTGATGACGTTTGCACATTGATTCAGGCTCAAATTCTTGACTTGACTCGGGTGACCATTCAAAGACTCAAACTCTAAACTCCCAAACAGAGATCAGATGAAACCGAGATGTACAACGACAAAACACCAAAAAGCAAACCACTAGGGTCCCCATTTGTAATGGGGCGATGTGTGATAAGGTCACAACACTACCAAAGCATTTCATCAAACAGTTCACTATCTTGCTACTATGGCTAAAAGCCTAAAACAGGTGCTTCCGAACAAGCTATGGATGCTTGGAAAAAATCTATCAAAGCATAATGGTAAGCAATAGCATAGACAAGGCAGTGAACTGGTTCAAAAAATGCCTCAAAGAAATGTGGTCTCATGGTGACGGAATGCCATGACAATCCATAGCAATGGCATTCGTCATGGCATTCCATCACCATGAGACCACATTTCTTTGAGGAATTTTTTCAAAAGTTCACTGCCTTGTCTATGCTACCACATTTTTCATGCATGTCTACCAAAGCATTTTATCAAACAGTTCACTGCCTTGCTGCTATGTCTAAAAGCCTAAAACAGGTGATTTCGAACAAGCTATTTATGCTTGGAAAAATAATAATAAGCAATAGAATAGACAAGGTAGTGAATTGGTTGAAAAATTGCCTCAAAGAAATGTGGTCTCATGGTGATGGAATGCCATGACAATCCGTAGCAATTTGCTTGCCATGGCATTCCATCACCATGAAACCACATTTCTTTTAGGCATTTTTTCAAATAGTTCACTGCCTTGTCTATGCTACCACATTTTTCATGCATGTCTACCAAAGCATTTTATCAAACAGTTCATTGCCTTGCTGCTATGGCTAAAAGCCTAAAACAAGTGCTTTCGAACAAGCTATGGATGCTTGGAAAAAATCTATCAAAGCATAATAGTAAGCAACAACCTATTGTCTCATGGTTTTTTTTCGCGTGAAAAATCGGCGTGATTTGGTACTGCACCGCAAATCCAATGAAATGGCTCCTACTAGGCATTCTAATGCTTCCCATAATGCAAATGGGTGCAGAAAACCACTAAGTTGATCTTACTGTTGAAGAAAAATATGGCATTTCCAGAAGAGCTTTTGTTGAAGGCATCCTTCTCCAAGCTGATTAAATTAGAGATTGCAGATTAAATTAGAGATTGCAGATATGGGGAAAGTTTTTTGAGCAATCCTAGTAGTATGCCATACCTTGTGTATGCAGCCAAACCCTCAACATTGATGAGTGGGTAATCCCAAAGACTCAAAGCCCTTACACCTCTTAGAATATTGCCTGGATTCCACACCATTGCATGTGAATATCCTTGAACTTGAATAAAGGGATTCTTATGTCCCAATCTATAGGGTATAACCTTCATCTCTCCAATTTCATTAGGGTTTTCATGATAAACTTGTGATTTCTCATCACGAGGGTCAATCTTAGTTGCATCATTCTTCACAATAGTATAACTAATTTTTTGAATAACATCATCACATGGTTCAATCATTTCCCTATATAGAAAATTATCATTACATGATTCAATTACTTCCATACTTGGAACTTGGGTGGATGCTTCTTGGACAACACTTGAAATTATTGACACCTCTTCCTTCATCTCGAGCTCTTCATGCCCAGCAAATGGAATCTTCCCCACCTTCACTTAATTGGTCTTTTGCTGGTACACACAATCGTTAGAGATCAACAAGGAATCTTCACCTTCAACTTGCTAATTAAGGTCCTCTTGCTCTTGCTCCATGATGTCCGATAGCTTAAATTTTTCTTCCTGGTCCACTATCCCAACTTCTTTCTTGACATCCTCTTGTAATTTTGTCTTTGTTCTACCCTACACTGTTTTGAGTTCCATCATCTTGGGTTCTCCCTCTTTCAAGAATGATTCTTTTGGCTCCTGCTCCCTGCACCTTCTCCTTCTCCGCCCATTTCTTATTTTCATATCATAATACTCCTCAAAAGACATGTCACGACGGATGGCAGGATCCAGGACAATATAATCAGCATGATCTTGCCCTTTCATCCTCTTGTTGTGGGTGTATAGGTTTTCTTCTTGCTTTTTGGTTACTATCCTAGCCATCTCCTTCAAATCTGATTTTTTCGTCTTCCTTCAAAAACATTCTCTTTGTCTCTCAATGCTCCATCCTTGCAATAAAATCCTTCTGACATTCATGCAACTCTCGTAACTTTTCTAACATGGATTCTTGAATTGTTTCCATCTTTCTGGGCTGCAACACTAAACATTGATATGCAACTGCAGAAGAATGACATGCAATGGATATAATCTACCATAAAATGGTAAACTTTTGATGATTCACAGACTGGCAGGATTCTAGCTTTGATACCAATGTAATGATCCTAAATAACCAGATAAACTGTCCTAGGGTTTCCAGATTTTGTACTTATCAGATCTGACTAGGAAAATACAGAATGTGAATCTGAATTTGTGAATTAAGAATCCCAATCTGCACACCTTACTAACCAAACATAAGGAAGCTAATTGATTACAGTCATTATAAGATCTCATAATTTGCCTGCACATATAATATAACAGCTGACCAACATAAATAGATATCTGATTAGGAATGTACAGAGTGATGTTGTTAACAGACTGTGATGGAGGGTACTGAATCCCTTAATCATATCAAGTCTGATTTCCCTTAGATGTCTAACTTGTAGTGCTTGATGTAAGACGTTGGGTACACAGAGACACCTGTATTTTTTGATACCAGGATGCTGCTCCACACACACGCTGCAGTTAAGGATTGAGGCATGGAACCCTCAACCCATTACTCTTCAGAATACAAGATATCTGGTGCCCTTCTGCCACCTTTGAAGCCCTAAATCAATGCGCTTGACTCCACAGTTGATGATACTCTTTCACACTTCAAGAGGGCACATAGATTTGTTGTTCGACATGGATTTGGAACAACCAACACTCGAGTAGTGGCCTGATTTGGAACTCAATGCCTGTTCGCAGCTCTTGGGCAGACCCTAATGGCTCCAAACTATAGATGCTGCCAAAACAATGGTATAACCAGATCTCCAGTGCACAGTTAATGCCTGCAATGACCAAAATGTGGATTTTCAGAGAGATCCAGTAGTGCAAAATTGATTGTCAATAGTATTGGTAGGTGAAGGGTTTCGTCCTCACCACACCAAGGCTCTCCACAAAGTGTTTCATCCCTGTCTTGAGCAGATAATGACTTGCAACAGAAAAGTTTGACATACCCCAAAACATACTTCACAATGGCACCCAAAACGATATGTATACTTGCCATTGGGAAGTTGGGATTCCAGGTTGGCCCCCAAAATAAGCTAGTTTTATTATTATTAATCAAAATTAAGACGAGGTCAGCCTTAGCTGCAATTTATTATTATTAAAATAATCAATATTACTAGTAATATATATTATTATTGTAATATTATATTTAATTATTTATCAAATTAAATCATGCCTCTTGGATGGAGGGGACATGACACCTTGTATACCTTATCTTGCTCAAGGGACACATCTCCTCATATGTTGGTTGACCATTCTTAACAACTTAATCTTTATTTAATGCCAGTTTGGTGTGATATTAATTATCTTGGTTGATTTCTTTTGAAACATAGGCTTAACACGTTTAGGAATTAAACAAGACATTACACCCACGAGAATGGCAAGAGCTCCATTCCATCCATCTTGGGGTGGTGTGCTTGATAAGATGCATGAAGACTGCCTTCCTCAACAAGCCCAGGAGCGCTCATACACCTCCCAGCCTACAAGCATTGCATCTCAAGGTGGCGTGCTTGATGAAGGAAAGGTCGGTACTTCACCTCTCGTGAACTCGCAAGGTTGATCAGCCTCCCTATTTGCAAAACACTTCTATAAATTCAAAATAGATAGCTAAAGGAATCTAATATATTAATTGTGTGTGTATATATATATATATATACACTAAGTCACCGCATTCGAATTCGAATTCGAGTTCGGCAACATTGAAATTCGGATGAAATTCAACAAAAAAGAAAATTAAAAAGTAAAAAATTCGGATTAAATTTGCCTTATGTAATTATTTTTTATTTTTATAAATATAATTAATATATTCACAAAATAATAAAATATTAAATACGAAATAAAATAATAAAATATTAAACACTAAATAAAATAATAAAATATTAAATACTAAATATTAATAAATAAACTATAAATATATAATTTACCATAAACTGTAAAAATTAATAAGTAAATAAAATACTAAATACTAAATAAAATAATAAAATATTAAACACTAAATAAAATAATAAAATATTAAATACTAAATATTAATAAATAATAAGTAAACTTAATACTAAATAGTAAATAATAAATGCCTAAAGATTGAACCCTAAAATTAAAAAACCGGCGGCGGTTTATAATAAACATAAGATATAGTTTATAAGATATCGTTTATATGACCCGAAGTTGTAGCTGCAGGTGAAACACTGGCAACGAACGAGTTGCAGACTGCAGCGGCGGCTTCCAGAAGAAGTGAGAACGACGCCAGCTGCAAATAGACACGTTGAGGGCCCAAGACAATGCAGAGAGAGACACCAAGAGAAGAATCGCAGTTTCTTCATTGACTAGAGATCGATGAATCTCAAACATCGATGCCATTTTTAAAAAAAAAAATGCTTTATGAGTTTTTTAATTAAAAAAAAATTGATCGTACGAAATTATTTCGAATCTGAACGAATTTCATATTTGTTTTTGAAATTCGATGAATTTTGAATTTCAAGCCAATATTCGGCCGAATGCGGTGACTTAGTATATATATATATATATATATCCTAATTTATATTCTCAAACTTACTTCCCAATTATGTTCTTGCTGAAAACAATATTTATTTCCAAAAAATATCTTATGTTTCAATTTCTTATTTTCCTTTTTCCAATCGCATTCCCTTGTTGATTTCTCCACAAGGAAATGATCTCCATTTTATATCTTATTATTGAGGGAGTCACAACCTTTCATATTAAGAGTCACAAACTTTCAAATTAGAAGGAGTCACATCACATTCATTTGTAATTGATTGATTGAATGGTGTTATTGATGTCTTTCTCAAATGAAATGCTCTCCCTTTCATATCTCAAGTTTGAGGGAGTCACACCTCTTCACCTCAATAGTTACAACCCTTCATCGCTGCATTTGGAGAATAATAATTTAATTTTAAATAAGTTCATTTGCTAGTGCTGCTGTCTATTACTTGTAATCAGTAATAATAATTATTTTCCTTCTAGATCTACCTTCCTTATATACCTTATCTTGCTCAAGGGACACAACTCCTCATTTGTTGGTTGACCATTCTTAACAACTTAAGCTTTATTTAATGCCAATTTGGTGTAATAATTATCTTTATTGATTTCTTCTGAAACATAGGCTGCAGACATTTAGGAATGAAACAGGACATTACAATTAGTTATATGTACTTTTAAGATTTGAAGATATAAGTATAAATAACATGTACGCAAGTGGAGAATTTGCATCCCCATTTTGCATAGATGACAAATAAGCACCTGTTAGAATACAAGATACACATCAGTTGCCTATGTGAACTACTTGTAAAGGATTTTTTGTACATTTAGACTACACACTTGGTTTATAAACTTCATTATCGTTTGAAATGACACCACCGAAGCATTTATGCTATGATTCTATCAGTGAGTGCAATTTGGTTTATATATAGACATTGAACTTCTTATTCTTAACATAACATGCCTACCATCAGTTCTTGCCCCTTAGCTCTGTTCAAGGGTATGCATGGAGATAACTGTTCTATTCTTACTCTTTGCTGAATTAGCACTTTGACATTAAAAAGCTTTACACTATCTCTGCCTTATTTTCAACTTTTAGTTAGATGGAAACAGGTAATTCTAATGGAAATGAAACATGTTTTACTTGCACTCTCCTTTCCAAGAAAAGAATTTCTTTAAGTCGGAAAACTATATCTAAGTGTTAATTCTTACCTTAAAATCCTTGGGAGCTTATTGTTTCGGGCAACTTCCATGACAAGGGGCCAATACTCATGTGCTCGTGAGTTGATCTCATCCGATGACCAGAGAAATTGCACTCTGTCAAGCCTCATACCAACTGACTTCCAGATTTCAATCATGTACTCACCTACAGTCCTAATTTTTTTCAAATCACCTCCCATCTTATTATTTAGCTGAGCAAACCAATCTGCGATCTACATTTTCATAATGCAGCCAGAATCTGTCAACTTGTTTACATTTATTGCCTTCATGACTCCCTGCAACACAAAATAAGTAAAACATAAAAAGCTAATACTCCTCAAATCCAAACAATACTAGATGCAGATATCATCAAAAACCTTCTCAATCTAGAATCCTTACCATTTCAATCTACACAGTTTTCTATGGCATATTGTTAGTTACCAATATAAGATCCATTTTGGAATATTAATGTTAAAGTTTTATCAATTTTCATAGTATTCTATTATGTTTTGTTTATTTCAACATTCACTATTTTAGGCAGCTTAACAGGAACATTGGTGCATTTTGTATATAGTTCAGCACTAACTACACTGAGTTTGATTAAGTTGCTTGACTTCTTTTAATTAATTTGGTCAATAGTTTCTTCTGGATTTAACTGTGTAGTTTTTTGTTACCAACGTTTCAGATCAAACACCATGATCCATCATCGGGTTGTGAAAGCAAGAGAAGAGAATTGAGATTCATTCTTCTAGGTTCTTGTGCCAATTGCCTTGTGCCACATTTCCCTCCATCTATTTAGTCATCTTGGTCTGCTAACATCCTCTCAATTCTCTTCTCTTGCTTTCATAACCTGATGATGGATCATAGTGTTTGATCAGAAACGTTGGTAACAAAAATCTACATGGTTAAATCCAGAAGAAAATATTGACTAAATCATTATGGACTGTGGAAATTTCATGAGTTTGATTCTTTTAATTAAGTCTAATTAGTGGAAAAAGGCATCATCAAAGATTGAAACCTTCGATGACCTTATATATCAGGGAGCACATTCCAAGTTAGGAAATCATCAAGTTAAAAGCCTATAACAAGCAATACCAATCTAATACTACTTATTGCTGCTATTTGAATTTATAGCTGATTGTGCACTACTACTACAATATGTTATTCAATTGTGCTGTCATATTGATATATTGCACTTTCCTAACTAAGCCATGAAAGAACACACTTTGGACCCAGTGCATGATAACATCGGTGAACCCAACATAGAAGCATCAGGAAATTTTTGTGTGCTTATTCGTTGTTTGGTTAGGAAACTCTTGTTCAGAAATTATCGGCAAACAAAGTACTCCAATCAACAGGTATACTTGGATTGCATCAGTCAAAAACTAGCAAAGAATTAATAGATGACCCAAATCTGATTGGATAATCATTCAGTTTCAGCTGATTGAGTGATTAGCCATCCTATGAGTTATTTTCAGAATAGTTGAAGAGGAGGAAGATTTGTATGGTATTGACATATTTGACTCGGGAAGAAATAGTTTTGCCATTTTGACAGAAGCCAAAAATGTCATAATGGGAACAGTGTGGCAAACATTTCCGCAGCAGGCAAAATCATCCCATGTAAAACAAAATAGCAAAGCCAAAACTCATCTGAGGAGCTGAATCAAATTCTCATTCCATCTCTCTGTATAGTGTCATGTCCCTGCTATTGTAATGAGCCATTTTATTTCCTATTCGCAGCACTCAGTATCAAACCCCAGGCGCTGATAGGCATTAATAGCTTCTCTGTCAACAATACCATAAAGGTGGCTGACCTAGGAAAGAAAAGAATAAACTCAACAGCAGCGATTTATATAAATTAAAGGCCGACTGAGAATAAATCGATTATTAGGGGCAGCGCTCGCTTTAAAGGAAATGCAAACTTTAATTAAATTAAAAGCAACATAAAAGGCAGCGCTTGGTTATAGAATGGTGTGTCTTTTAATAATGAATAGAGGTGACCCTTCCGATGAGAGATATAAAAAGAAAAAACTCATTGTGAAGAGGGGATATCGAAGAATAGAAATCGATTTGGGAATCTTTATAAAAACAGCAGATTGCCCGTCACAAGCAGCAACAGGAAGAAGTAACAAAAGAGAATCTAACTATTAAAGGATAACATTAATGAAATTAATTATCCTTTAAATAGATAGTTATGATTGGCACAGCAATCAAACGAAGAGACATAAACATTCACCCCATCATGGGTATTAAAAGTGAAATATCTCAAGGCAGAAGATCATTGGTTGGGGAGCAAATTGACTCAGTCTGAAAATCAATAACATCTGGGCATTAAGTCATCAATCATCTGATCAGATAAAGGAATCCTGGAATAGAGGTCTGCATCCTCTAAGTCAGAAATAATCAATTAATTAACTTTTGTGCAGCAGCCCGCTTTACTGAGTTGGTGGTATGAGATCTTATTTGCAGTTATATGGTGCAGCATAGTTTAGTATGGGTGATTATGATTATTTAATTAGGTATTCAAGATACTAATGATACATTACAGTTATGGCTGCTTCCTTAAATATGATTGATATTGGTTGTCATCTGATTTAAATGTTTTAGCCTTGATAGAGGAGGCGGGATTACAAGAGGGGAACAGCAATGGGGCACTCTCCTAGGTACGCCACCTCAAGATGGAGGACCAAGTAATCCTATAATGGGGAACCAATGTGTTCCATAATGGAGGACCAAGTAGTCCTATAATGGGGAAACAAGTAGTTCGATAATGGAGGACCAAGTAGTCCTATAATGGGCGACCAAGTAGTCTCATAATGGGGGACCAAGTAGTCCCAAAGAGGCCAAGGGGGTATCCATTTGGGATACCAATGGTACAAGTTACAACGCCTTGGGCCTAGGAGAGATGGCATTTTCAGGGCACCCATTGTAATCTCACCCCTCGATCATGGTGAATCAGCACAAGAGGCCAAATCATAGAGAGAGAGAAAAGGTTGGCAAGATGGGTCCTAGGCACTCCATTGGGTCATGTTCTCCCATACTCTCCTATGGTTGAACCCTCCAAGGATGTTAAAATACTTTGTGATTGAATTAATGATTGGCCATGAGTTTACTAACATTTAATTATGATAATCTGCTAATTGGTATTATTGTGGTAAATGATTATTATCTGCTAATCAATATGATTGTGGTAAATGGTTCTAATCTGTGTGCAGGGCTTCAATCAGGTGAAAGATATTCTCTAACCCCTTTGTGTATTTAAATTGAGGATTTAGGGCAAATTTAGGGCATTCCCAATTAGGGGACATTACAAGTGGTATCAGAGCATGATTCTGCCAGTCTGAGGGAAAAAATAGTTGAGGTTAGCCAAAGAACCTTGCGAGCCTTAAAAAGGGAGAAAAAGATAATAGCCCCAAACAACAACCACAACCAAGACCACACAAGAAAGGAGCAAATGGAAAACGAATTTAGAACCTTCATGGAGCAGACAGCCCAAGCCTTACAAAATATAAATAATACCATGAACTCTCTTAGGCCACACCAAGAAGATAGGAGCCAAACCACCCCAAGCCAATCTTAAAATAGCAGCACATCAAGATCTACCCCTAGGATGACCCGACCTCCCTTCTTAACCAGGGAAGAGTCAAGGGAGGAAGAGGAAGTTGATTTACAAAATCCCGATTGCGATTATCTTGTTGAAGCATATACAAGAATCAATCCAGAAGTTAAGAGAAGTATTCCTTTTGAAGCATATTGTGAGGCTAGGACCAAGAATACACAAAGGAGAGAAAACCCAATTAATAGGGACTTGCAACACAAGGTAGGCAAATTAACCCTCCCAAACTTTGATGGATCAAGTAAGATCACAGCCCAAGCATGGATCCAAAAGCTTGATACATACCTATCTGTTAACCCAATGGTGGAAGAGGATGCCATTAAGTTTGCCATATTACACCTAGAAGGAGTAGCCCATGAATGGTGGCACTATGGATTGGTCACCCAAAACCACCAAAACATAAAAACCTATGATGCCTTTATTGAAAAACTAATTGAGAGATTTGATCATAAGGACCCCAAGAAATGCTTCAAAGAGCTAACAAGAATTAAGAAGAAGGTCCCATTGAAGATTACGTGGTTGAGTTTCAAAGACTATTCGTCATGGTACCTAGAATCACAGAAAGAAGGCTCGTCTACTTGTTCATAGAAGGATCGTTGGGGACCACCCAAGGACTAGTAAGTGCCTCGGACCCAACTACACTCCAAGAAGCAATCCTTAAAGCCACTAGGCTTGATGCCACCCAAGCAAAGGAAAGGGATCACTCCAAAAAGATGACATCAAAAGTTAAAAATTTTCGTGAGAAGGACACAAGGAACCATACCTTTCTTACCATGATCGAGAGGAACTAAGGAGGAAGGGGCTTTGCTTTGATTGCAAAGATGTACGGAAACCAGGGCACAAGTGTGGCTAAAAAAGACCTACAAAGGAAAACTTGTGTTACAAGTGCTAGGAAGTTTGGGAACTTGGACATAGATGTGAACGGAAAAGAAGCCAAGCCCACAACATTGAAGCAAACTCTAATCAAATGACAAGAAATGAAGATAAAGAAGGCCCAAACAAAAGAATAAGATACGAGGAAGAAAGTGAGGAAGGGGGTGACTCCTTTGAGAAATGGGCATGAAGGAATAAATCTCTCCAATGGATCTACCTCACCACCAACATTGAACCAAGTATTAAAACCCAAGTACAGAACATAAGGGTACCTAATTTGCCACTCATAGAAACAATGGCAATGCATGTAACCTACAAATTGGCGCATTCACTTCTATATTTAACATCTAGAGTAGATCATTTCTTCCAAGAGTCTTTTTCTAAGTCCCTCCATGATCAAAGTAAACCCACACTCGTAAAGATCAAGGACATCAGTATTAGGTAAATTTGATACCAATCTAGTTACCACAAAATTATTACATAAGCCTATGAGAAGTTACCTTATGGGCCATAATCCACAAATCCCAAGATCATTTTCACCGTTCAACCTTAGGATGAATTGATACAAGATATGAAAATAAATTTAGTACCAAACATAGAAGAAGGGTGGTAACCTCCAATTGAATTAAAAGGTGAAACACGAATTGGATAATAGGGTAAAACTATAAATTTAAGTCCTATTGCTCGCTAGGAATATTAAACTATTGCACATCCTTTTGATTTACGTAATCAATCACATAAAATTGTACTTAAGTGTGAGAGTGAAAGATACTTGGCTAAAACATTATAAGCTACTCATTAAAACAAACTTGCCTCAAACGTTGTTTGAATGTTTACACAAAACGAAAAGTACTCTATACAAATGCAACGGTGATTTGGCACAAAGGAGTGGGATCTGATATTCACAACATCCTTACAATCCATCAATGATTTTAGATTTCAACAATAGGATCCTTGAGGTGATGAAATGAGAGAAAACTTGTCTTAAGTAACAAGTCTAGCCCTTGGTTAGGTTGTTAAGAAATAGTAAGAAGACTCTGGGACCATAAATTGTCCCCTTACATTAGAGGATGGTATTAACCTCATTGGTAGTCAAGTTAAGACAAGTATACTAGCAACTACTCCTCAAAGGTATCAGTATAGCATAGAATTAAACATGACCAAGACAATTACCACTAGTGTAAAATTGTAATTCCTAATTATCAAAGTATCGCATCCAAAACTAATTGCATCACAAAAAGGGAGCAACGTCTAAGAATTACAAATCTATAAGGTTGATTCAAGAGCATTTTAGCTTGTGATTGCTTGAGGGCAAGCAATCTCGAGCAAGGTGGACTGTCATGTCCCTGCTATTGTAATGAGCCATTTTATTTCCTATTCGCAGCACTCAGTATCAAACCCTAGGCGCTGATAGGCATTAATAGCTTCTCTGTCAACAATACCATAAAGGTGGCTGACCTAGGAAAGAAACAAATAAACTCAACAGTAGCGATTTATATAAATTAAGGGCCGACTGAGAATAAATCGACTATTAGGGGCAGCACTAGCTTTAAAGGAAATACAAACTTTAATTAAATTAAAAGCAACATAAAAGGCAGCACTTGGTTATAGAATGGTGTGTCTTTTAATAATGAAGAGAGATGACCCTCCCGATGGGCGATATAAAAAGAAGAAGAACTCATTGTGAAGAGAGGATATGGAAGAATAGAAATTGATTTGGGAAGCTAAATAAAAACAGCAGATCGCCCCTCACAAGCAGCATCAGGAAGAAGTAATAAAAGGGAATTGAACTATTAAAGGATAATATTAATGAAATTAATTATCCTTTAAATAGATAGTTACGATTGGCACAGCAATCAAACAAAGAGACATAACCAATCACCCCATCGTGGGTATTAAAAGTGAAATATCTCAACGCAGAAGATCATCGGTTGGGGAGCAAATCGACTTAGTCTGAAAATCAATAACATCTGGGCATTAAGTCATCAATTATCTGATCAGATAAAGGAATAGAGGTCTGCATCTTCTAAGTCAGAAATAATCAATTAATTAACTTTTGTGCAGCAGCCCGATTTCCTGAGTTGGTGGTATGAGATCTGATTTGCAGTTATATGGTGCAGCATAATTTAGTATGAGTGATTATGACTATTTAATTAGGTATTCAAGATACTAATGATACATTACTATTATGTCTGCTTCCTTAAATATGATTGATATTGTTGTCATCTGATTTAAATGTTTTAGCCTTGATAGAGGAGGCAGGATTACAAGAGGGGAACAGCGATGGGGCACTGTCCTAGGTACGCCACCTCAAGATGGAGAACCAAGTAGTCCTATAATGGGGAACCAATGTGTTCTATAATGGAGAACCAAGTAGTCCTATAATGGGGTACCAATGTGTTCCATAATGGAGGACCAAGTAGTCCTATAATGGGGAACCAATATGTTCCATAATGGAGGACCAAGTAGTGCTTTAATGGGGAAACAAGTAGTTCCATAATGGAGGACCAAGTAGTCCTATAATGGGGGACCAAGTAGTATCATAATGGGGGACCAAGTAGTCCCAAAGAGGCCAAGGGGGTATCCATTTGGGGTACCAATGGTACAGTGCCTTGGACCTAGGAGAGATGGCATTTTCAGGGCACCGATTGTAATCTCACCCCCCCATCATGGTGAATCAGCACAAGAGGCCAAATCATAGAGAGAGGGAAATGGTTGGCAAGATGGGTCCTAGGCACTCCATCGGGTCACATTCTCCCATACTCTCCTATGGTTGAACCCTCCAAGGATGTTAAAATACTTTGTGATTGAATTAATAATTGGCCATGAGTTTACTAACATTAAATTATGATAATATGCAAATTAGTGTTATTGTGGTAAATGATTATAATCTGTTAATTAGTATGATTGTGGTAAATGGTTCTAATCTGTGTGCAGGGCTTCAATCAGGTGAAAGATATTCTCTAACCCCTTTGTGTATTTAAATTGAGGATTTAGGGCAAATTTAGGGCATTCCCAATTAGGAGACATTACATATGGGAGATATTCCAGTTCCTATTGTCAACTTTTGTCCTCATCCTTTGGCATAAATATACCAATTGGAGTATGTGCTAGTTCGGATAGAGAGATGAAGCACATTTGAGAATTGCATTCCAATGCTATTCATCTTAAATATCTGGAACTTAAAGTTTGCATTTCATTGCTATATTCTTGAAATAGTGTGATTGTATGTATTCATTTAGTTCACTAGGTTAGGTGCAAGTGAGATGATACTATGTTGTAGGTATTGTTAGTGGCTCACATGAAAGGAGCAAGCATGTACAACAGATTGACAGTATAATTCTTGCTGGAATTTTCTCCCTAACTGAGTTTTTCCAGGGTAAATCGCATGTATTATACCTATCTTCTTCATAAGATGTTTTCATTCACCTGTTTATGTTGATTGTTGCAAGCTGATAGCATCTATAGCACAAGTAGATAACGGCTATTGTGAGCATGTTCTGTTTTGCATGATGAATGTACTGTGTTAGAAATCAATCACAGCTCTGTTGGAACATCATAATTTGGAGACATACATACTGTTCAATTAAGCATAGAACTTGTCAGCAACAAGGTGTTGAATGTGGGATTCATGTTGCAGAATAATACCATGGAATATCAATATTGATTATAGATCAATAGATGGCAATGGATGCAGTTCTGATACAACCCGTCTAAAATACTGGCTTAACTTTACCCCAAACATCATAGTCCATCAGCTCTTACATCATTCAGCAATGAATCAAACAGCAAAATTAAACCTGGTTTCTAGGCATCATGGTGTTTTCATAAAAGCTTTTAAATTTTGACACTTTTCCAAGCCTCCATGATTCCTCACCAACCACAATGGTATCTACTATGGAGTGCCTGCAGTCTTAGGTTAAAAAATGGTCTAGAAATCTGCCAAAATTCTACTTTCCCTAGGCTTACACAGAAGCAAAATGGTTATTGGAAAACAAATATGAATGTAGTGCGCTAACACAGACAATCCCTTGGATACTTACAACTTAGTCTTCTAAGCCTCCATTTTCCTGAAATGGATATTATTGGACTCACCCTTAGTATCCATGTTTTCAACTAATGAGAAAAAATTTGCAGCAAGGACAATTTGAACCATATAAAGGGGTAGATTGCTTATCTTGTCTCTCTCTTTTGTGATTGTATGTTCCTGCTATGTATGCATTGCATGGGAAAATGCAAGGTTTTGATTGATATGCCAAACATTACAAACTACTTCTGGTTCTTTTTCACTTGCACCTAATCAAAACACATGTCCAACTAAATAAATTATAACCAACACATCCAGCAACAGTGCACCAAATGTCACTGACCACAGACCGAGCAAACCCAGCCACTTGGCACAATGTGAACTACCCTGTTGACAAGAGAAGTAACCCAGAAGTGCAATCAGTAAAAGTCAATTGTTTCATCTCTGCATACCAGGAATAAGAATTTGCTCGATCCAACTAGTTAATGACTTGAAAGATCTACACTCTTTTCAATCAACCAAAGTTCTTTTATTGTTTACTATTCTTCTGTAATGTCCCCATTTTGACAGAGCAGTCTGTCAGTGTAGAAGTAGCATAGATGGGTGCATTCGTAGTTTCTGTCACATAATTAGAACTGAAATAAGATCGGTGTGTGTTCAGTTAGTTAGGTCTGCAGTGGACTGGAATAAGGTGGTTGGTTAACTGTTTGGTTTCTTCTATGATTGACGACTGGCTTTGACAATTGACTATTTAAAAACTACCATCAATTGAGGAGAACCGCTCAGTTAAGTGCTGAAACTGCCTATGATTGAGTAATCCTGGGAGCGCATGGGTTATAAGAGACATTGAGTAAGAAACAGAAGATATTTTTTTAAAACGTTAAAACAAAAATCAGCTTCTTTTTCAGGATTGTGAAGCTGTGTGCAGCAGCTTTTGAGCATTTAGAGACGGAACCCTTCAGATGTGGCAGCTAGACTTTCTTAGGGACAGAAACCCTCAAGCAATAAATTGAGTTTCAGAGTATTGCCAGGTTCATCAAAAGTGTTTAGATTTGCATGTTGAGTGTGTCCAGTTAACTGTATTAAACTGTTAAATTCAATTTGATTGTATGAGTTTGAATATAATAAAAAATACAAAAAAACTCTGTTGCTCGAGTATTTTCTAGGTTATAATTACTTGTTCTTTTTAGTTGGGTTTTTATATCTTGGGCTTGACATGTAGTACGTTTCAGGAGTTATCTACACCAAGGAGATTAAGTGAGTCCTTTGAACAATCAATCAAAATTCTTTTCCAGTTTAATCGCATGACAGTGAGTTCAAAACAGGTGGAAGTGGCACATATTGGGCCAATTTGGATCTGAACTGGCACAGTCAATCTTATGGAATAATAAAAAGTAAAGGTTGCTTCTTTTTTTGTCACTGCCAAGCTAATTACCAGTTTAGCATGTAAGGCACAAGTACCTACCTTTGTAGGATTTTTTTCATTTACCATATATAATGTTCAAATTTTATAACCCCGGAATTCAACCTCATTACCAAGTTTGGCAGTGAAACAAACTTTGGCAATCCATATAGAGCCGAAGTACATTAATTTAATTTTTTAAATCACCTCACAAACACTGTATTGTCCAGCATTTACCTATTGGTGGAAATGATACTGGCTGGTAAAGAGTTCAAATCATGTCACCAATATAAGAAGAATAAAACACAACCCAAAAACCAAAAAGAATTAATCTGTTAAAACATACCTGAGCAATATGCATCCGGCCAGACGGTTCAAAGCCATCATAGCAGATGGGCTCCTTTTTTTTCTCCAAGAGGGCCAACAGCTCACTTTCTTGAATGCATTCTTCTCCTACGCTGCGCACCAGATTGAACCTCTCATCCAAGCTAAGCCTGACCCGAAAGAGAAAACAACGCAAGAGAACCTGTCAATCAAGCATAACACAGCAGAAAGTAAAAATTGTTTATATACACGAAAGCAGCAACAGACCCTATTGTTGGTGAGGGGTCAGAAGTTGATAATGTTTCTTCTGGAGCAGAAACTGATAAAGTTTCCTGGGGATCAGAAGTTGCAACATCTGAAGGCGCATCCTGCTCAACAGGAGGACAGTTGTTTTCCGATCCATCTGCCATTGAAGTCAACAATTTTCTGTTAATTTTTCAACAACGAAGGCTTCCTGGTTTACTCTTGCAGGAAAATTAGACGAGAACCAAATGCTAAGGCCCGATCGTATCCTTATGTTTCTAGGTTTGTTTCTTCAGTCGAGTTTTCTTACGGGATGAATTTTTTAAAGCTCTTTTTGCATTAATTCGATTTACAAAAGGTTTTCGAAATTATTATTTAATTATGATTGCCTTTAGGAGATACCATAGAGGTCCATATATGTAAGTTTTTTAAGTTACTTTGTAAGTGTTTAATTATTTTGCTAGAATTTTTTTAAATGATTATAATTTTTATTGGTGGAAAAAAAATTGATTGGTTATTTGAACTATTAGGGTATGGTCCCATGGAGGGGGGCTTCCTTAAAAATCTCAACGCGTGCTGCTTAGCTTTTTTAGGAATATTTTAAAGTTCTTGGTCCCATGGATTTAATCTTGCAATTCTGCTTAAAATTTTAAATTCCAAAATTTAAGGAATGAACTGTAGTGCTTTGATAAAAACTAATAAATAAATTAAAATTCTCTCATTTTTATTTTCTAATAAGAATTGAAAATTTTAGATGAGAGACAAGTGGCATAAAAAACTCCTAAGTTGTAGGGGCAATTTCTAGCCCCACCCCAATTTCACCAGCTAAAATATTCATTCCTATACTATAGGGGCTCCTATTTTTCTGGAAAAGATTCCAATTAATCATGTAGCACAATTTATTTTTTCCCATGGGACCTCCTGCTCCATGGAAATAGAAGCCCAAGCCCCCCATGGGTCCATGCAGTTAGTCCCTGTTTTTTAAGGTAGGAGACTAATGTTTTCAGTGCGCTCATGTCTATTAATGGATTTGTCGGAAATCGTGCAACTAATGTTTATGTTATAGTTTGTGGGATTATCTTATTAATAGGGAATTTTGGTTTTTTTGCAATTTTCTCATTGGTGGTTGGTATTTTCCTTGTGGTTTGTATTTTTCTAATTGCAAATTAATTTTGGGGCAAGAAAGGGGAAAATTTAATCAATTCCTAATGTTTTGTTGCTATTGGAAATATTTCATGACTTTGTAATGTTCTTTGATATAGTTGTGTCTTTGCACCCAGTGCTTCTATCAATGTGTTGCATTTAAACGAGGACATTGTGTATTTATTAGTCTCTAATTTTCATTTATTGTGAATAGACTGAAGTGCAGGTGTCATTAATGGCTTATGGTGTGTGTTTTAAGTCTATCAAGCAAAGGATTATTTGTGTTGTTTATTCATTTGCTCAGACTGTTTGATGAGGGTGAAATTTGTGTTTGTTTAGAAGGTTTATATCTATTGTATTGGAAGAGAAAAAGGAGGTGTTTCTAAGTTCATATATCTTTTACACTGTCATTTTTGCGTTGTTTATTCATTTGCTCAGATTGTTTGATGAGGGTGAAATTTGTGTCTATTGAGAGGGTTTATGTCTATCGTATTGGAAGCGAAAAATGAGGCGTTTGTAAGTTCCTATATCTTTTATAGTGTCATTTTATATTTTTTTACGTCTTTGCATTTTATGGGTTAATGTCTATTGTTTGTTGTTCTCTGTATTTTATGGGTTAATGTCTACTCTTCCCTATCTTTGAGTGCTTTTATGGGTTAGTCTATGTTGTTGAGTTAAAGACTTAACACCATAATTCATTAATGTTGACTTCTCTATTGGCCACAATTAAGAATGGAACTAATCTTTTCTCTACACACATGGATGCCAATTACACTTCAATCTATTAAATGAAAATGAAAATTAGGTCTAAATAAGTGCAAAATGTCTCGATATAAAATCATTTCATCGAGTGGTAATGTTTTGTTGCTATTGGAAATATTTCATGGCTTTGTAATGTTCTTTGATATAATCGTGTCTTCGCACTGAGTGTTTTTGTTGATGTGTGGCATTTTAATGAGGACATTTAACATTTATTAGTCCATAATTTTCATTTATTGTCAATAGACTAAAGTGCAATCATCATTAATGGATTGTGGTGTCAAGTTTTAAGGCTGTCAAGCAAAGTATTATTTGTGTTGTTTATTCATTTGCACAAATTGTTTGATGAAGGTGAAATCTGTCAAAAAAGGAGGCATTTGTAATTTCCTATATCTTTTACACTATCATTTTTGTGTTGTTTGTTCATTTGCTCAGATTGTTTGATGAGGGTGAAATCTGTGTCTATTGAGAGGGTTTATAACTATCATGTTGGAAGCAAAAAATGGCACATTTGAAAGTTCCTATATCTTTTACACTGTCATTTGATTTTTTTTATGTCCCTCTAATGAGTTAATCTCTATTGTTCCTTATCATTGAGTGCTTTTATGGGTTAATGTTTGTTGTTTAGTTAAAGACTTAACACCATAATTCATAAATGTTGAGTTCTTTGTTGGCCACCATTAACAATGCAACTAATCTTTTTTCTGTCACGCATGCATGCCAACTGCACTTCAATCTATTAAAAAAATTAGGTCTAGATAAGTGCAGAATCTGTCGATGTAAAATCTATGGTTGTTAGGAGGGTTTATAACTATCTTGTTGGTATGCATGTTGTAAAAAATATCTCTACATCGTTTAAAAGCTCTTATGTAGTTAGTCCCTGCATTGTAAGGTAGGAGAGTAATGTTTTTAGTGCGCTCATGCCTATTTATGCTTTCGCCAAAAATCGTGCTACTAATGCTTATGCTATAGTTTGTGGGATTATTTTATTAATAGGGAATTTTGGCTTTTTTTTGTAATTTTCTCATTGACTGTTTGTATTTTCCTCGTGGTTTTGTATTTTTCTAATTGAAAATTATTCTTCACAGCAAGAAAGGAAAAAATTTAATCAATTCCTAATGTTTTGTTGCTATTGGAAATATTTAATGACTTTGTAATGTTCTTTGATATAGTCATATCTTCCACCGAGTGTTTTTGTCCATGCACGACATTTTAACGAGGACATTGTGCATTTGTTAGTCCCTAATTTTCATTTATTGTGAATAGACTGAAGTGCATGTGTTATTAATGGCTTATGGTGTGAAGTTTTAAGTTTGTTCAGAAATTTGTTCATTTGCTCAGTTTTTTGATGAGGGTGAAATCTGTGTGTGTTGAGGGGGTTTATATCTATGATATTGAAAGCGAAAAAGGAGGCGTTTGTAAGTTCCTATATCTTTTACACTGTGATTTCATAGTTTTTTACATCTCTGCAATGGTTTAATCTCTGTTGTTCCTTATCAATGAGTGTTTTTATGGGTTAATCTATGTTCTTGCAATTTCCTTATTGGTTGTTGATATTTTGCTCGTGGTTTTATATTTTCCCAATCTAAATTAATTGTCATGAAATAGTGATAGACATTGAAAATTTATGTGTTCAACATATATCTGATGTATTGTGGATGTTTTGATGCATAGACATCGTGCATATCTTGAACAGATAAGACTTTTGTTTAGGATGTGTATTTAGAACCATTAAAATGAAGTTTGGGCTTTTTTTTTGTAATTGTCTCATTGGTAGTTTATATTTTGCTCCTAGTTTTGAATTTTCCCAATTGCAAATGATATGTTGTTGTAACATCTTCATTACTAAAGTGGAATTTGAGCTATATTCTTGCAATTTCCTAATTGGCTTTTGATATTTTGGTCGTGGTTTTGTATTTTTTCAATCCAAATTAATTGTATGTTCATGAAACAGTGATATACATTGAAAGATGTCTATTTGTTCAAGATATATCTAATGTACCATGGATGTTTTGATGCATGTACATCATGCATATCTTGAACAAAATAGACTTTTGTTGAAGATGTGTATTTGGAACTGTTAAAATGAAGTTTGGGTTGTTTTTTTGTAATTTTCTCATTGGCAATTGATATTTTGTTCCTGGTTTTGTATTTTCCCAATTGCAAATTATTCTTGGGAGCAATGAAGGAAAAAAATTAATCAATTCCTAATGTTTTGTTGTTATACACGTGTCCTTGTTGCAAGTGTTTCTATGGACACATGGCGTTGTCGATAGTAGTCCACGTGCCTTGTGTGTATGACCACATTTTGTGTTTATTTGGATCTAATTTTCACTTATTGTAAATAGATTCAAGTGTAGTCACCATTAACGGATTATGGTGTTAAGTTTCATGGCTGTCAAGCAAAAGGTTCTTGTGTGTATGAGCACATTTTGCATTTATTTATATCTAATTTTCATTTATTGTGAATAGATTCAAGTGCAAATGCCATTAATGGATTATGGTGTCAAGTTTTGAGTCTATCAAGGAAAGGATTATTTGTGTTGTTTATTCATTTGCTCGGAACATTGAATCAAGGTAAAATCTATCATTTATTGTGAATGGATTCAAGTGCAGTCACCATTAATGAATTATGGTGTTGAGTTTTGAGTCTGTCAAGCAAAGGATTATTTGTGTTATTTATTCATTTGCTCAAAACATTGAATCAGGGTAAAATTTGTGTCTCTTGAGAGGGTTTATAGCTATTATGTTGGAAGCAAAAAAGGAGAGTTTTGTAAGTTCCTATATTTGTTTTGATTAAGGGTAAAAAATAGGTTTTGATGGGGTCTGGAACCCAAAACAAAGAAAGGCAAGTTACATCTAAAATACATCAATAACCATCAGTAGCCCCACAACAACCACAAAAGATAGATCATGACTACACACGCTGCATCTAACAAATCAACAAGGTCCTGGGACCCTATAACAACCCGGTTTCATCCGGGACCAGAAACTTAATTAGATACTCACAAAACCAACCTGCATCTGTCAGGCATCAGCAAACCAGCCGCTCATGGAAGTCACTCCAAAGCCAAGAAAGATAATCTACATGATGGTATAAGACACCATCAAACCCCTAATCACAAACAACAGTAACCAGCTAAAACAGTCAGGAACCCAAGCAACCAATCTCTAGCAAACCATCTACTCATCAGCCAAAATAGAGTCTAGAAAAATAGAGAACTTGTTCACCTTCTTGTAGCACCATCCCAACATCCACCTCTAAAGGATAGGGCTCCCCTCTGGCAGAGAGAAAGAAATGGATCACCTTCCCACCAAAACCTCTACGCTTCAACCCACCAAAGCTCCACCTCAATAGGACAACTACCACCTTCACCTCGATAGAAGAGGGTTCCACCTCAAAAGGAACAATCTCCCCCTCTATAGGAGATTTAAGTTGAAACACCCAGCGACAACTAACTTCAGTAGGAAGGGCAACCACTTCTTCCTTAAGCATCGCGAGCCTCAGGGGCTAACAGGAAGGAAGAAGACAAATAACAAAGAGAGGATAAAGTTGGGCCAACAGAGGATACCTAGCCACCAGCACCCCAACACTAGCCAGCACACAAAGCATAAAAACCATTGGCATCTTCCACTAGAACCCCAAAACAACCATCATTAAATAACCACCTTGCATAAAGATAAACTTCACCAAATATGGGGGCTTCACAACCAAAAGACCAAACAAAAAAATCTGTAACCCCAAACAAAGGGGCGCCATAAACAACTGCCAATAGGCCATCAAAACACCAAACTACAGGAATCTTAGTTGGGTAAACACAACCAGCAAGATGTGAAACCCAGACAACAACAACTCCATAGTCCAAGTCTTGGCAACAAAAAACTTCAAAAAGAGGCACAGTCCATAAGACCACCGGAGACTCAGACCCAGAGAGAACTCCAAAACTCGCCAAGAGCAAGAGGAACCCAAGAAAAACAGAGTCTAAGACTCAAAA
Source organism: Sequoia sempervirens (assembly GCA_007258455.2). Taxonomy (NCBI): domain Eukaryota; kingdom Viridiplantae; phylum Streptophyta; class Pinopsida; order Cupressales; family Cupressaceae; genus Sequoia; species Sequoia sempervirens. Next base: position 760,457,801 of record VDFB02058242.1, on the reverse strand, counting down.
GGCAAAATCAGGTCCATAAAGAGTTAGGGGACCAACAAAACCAGGCCTGTCCGCTACCTCTTTCCTCGGCCGGCTGTCCACCGGCGGTCCATCCCTTCCTTGGCTCCGTTCTTTTCCGGCCACTCCGTGCTGGTCACTCCGTGTCTCCTTCCTCCATGCCTGTTGTATTTCCTCGTGTGTTGTGTGTTGGTCGTTGTGTCATGTGTGTCTCCTGCTGTCTTCCTGCCTGCCTGCCTGCCTGTGCTGTGTGTGCCTGCGTGTGTGTCGTGTGCATGTGTATGCATGTATTTATGTGTGTGTATATGGTGTATGTCATACGTGCTGCTGTCTTATATGTATATATGTATATACATGCATATATGCATATACGTATATATATACGTACAGGTATATGTCATACATGTATATATATATATATATGTGTGTCGCGTTATCTGTCAATGTGTATATGGTGTATATGGAATGTCTGTGCATGCATGTGTGTGTGTGTGTGTGTCTTATGTCTGCGGTATATGTTTAAGGGTGTATACATGCATATACTAATGTGTGTGTGTATGCTTTCTGTGTGTGTATATGTTTATATGTACGTGTATATATATGTGTGTGTGTGTGTGTATATGGGCGAAGGCATGTACCTATTATTTATGCATAGCTATGTGAAGCAAATACTGAATAGTATTAGCCCTTGAAACAAAGAAACTATATGGAAGGCAATTTCAAAATTTGTTAGATAAAATTGGTGCCCAATGTATATTGTCTATAACCACATGTCACATACACACGTGGTGTTCAAGACCCATTTATTTAGAAGCATGGCACAATGTGTTTTGCAACGGTCCTTGATTTTGTAGGGGTCTATGCCAAATGTTTATTGTTTGGCATCTTACCTCCACTGATAATATGGATCTACTACTACAACAATGTGAAAAGATGTTCTAAACTAGTTTATGCATTTGTGGATAGTATGACATGAAATATGAAAGGAAGAGAACATAATATTTTTTGCACAATGATTGTTCTAATAGCTTTAACAACTACATCCACACTAAGTACGTAGGATACTTCATTTCAAAAAAAAAAAATCAATTATATGTGCTTGAAGCTTAGCTCTTTCTACGATGTCATTCCCTTCATAGGTTTCTGGAATTGTGTCGCACATTTCTTTTCCAATATATGATGCATACCTTTACATATTCTAATTTATTTGATCTTTGGTTTATGTTTTATTTTGCTTCTAGTCTTAGTGTTGCACCAATCATACTACCACAATTGTCATCATCATTCATATGTTTGTGTGCTAAAGATAATGTATCTATTGGGTCAGTATTCTATTTGTGTGTCAATCTATGCTCACATGACTCATATTCATCATGGTCTCTTTTATCATGGTGCATAACACTAAGTGCTACAAAAAAATAAAGGTGGCTACTTGCACATGAAGTTACTATGACAACATATCTTACTTATATCCATTCCATTTTTTTATCTCACTATTTATCCATCATTATGTATCATTTAGTTACATTGTCATCTTTGGGAGATTTCATCATCTTACATGTACATTCATGCAAATCAAATGTAATCATCCTAGAGACATGAATCGACATGATCAATCATTAATAAATCATTTAGTCATATATTCATGGCATGCGTATCATCTAAAGTTGGTTTCTCCCATATCATATTTCATCCTTTGTGACACATATTTTATCACCCTTTGTCTTTTCAACATACCAATTGGGTTCCATTTCGCTCAACAATTCTCTTGAGGGGGCATCAATTACATCACGATCGCTAAGCAATTGGGGCAACTTGCCACTTAAGCTTCATTTCATTCCATCCTAATTTTAATTATTCTTTCACATAATGCCAGTTAGTTGCATTGTATCAAAGAGGGACAAAATATAGAGAACTAAAATATTCCCTAGGACTATTCATCACTTAATCCCCAATCGATCAACTTCGTCATCTATAGCTAAATACATCAACTAGTCCTAATTAATCTAGGACATATCCCTTTCACCTAAATTCCATAACTTAATTAAATATTTAATTAACCAGCCTTTTCCATCTTACATTTATAGTTATAGGGAATATTCATTAATACATAACTAATAGGTCTCAATTTGATCTATACAAAGAATTGATTTTGTAATAGTTCATCTATGATGTAGTGAGATGTATATGGAAATTTATTTATTTTTATCTACCTTGGTTTTACTATATACATGTAAATTAAATCATGAATAAAGCCATCAAATGGAAATAAGTTAAAATATTTTAAGATTGAAAAGGAGAATTAAAAACTGATAGAGATTAGTGTAGACTAATTCAAAAGTATGTATACATGTAAGCATATGTCAACTTTTTCTATTTAAGTGGCAATGGATGTATACAGATAGATCCAAACAACTATACAACTATCATGACTAGAAATAAATGTGAATGGTAGTATTGATTTTCACTTTCATTCAATAATAAATTACACCATGATATGGATTTAGAATTTCTTAATTTTAGGATAAATAATAAGTATTGACAATTAAATATATTGATCAAAAACCTAACTATTATTTTCTATGTGTGGTTGACTAGCTTGATAAATTGTCCTCCAAGTAAATTGCAATGTCATTTCCTTTTCCAAGATTAACACTTCTATTTAATGCATTATAGCATATGTTTGTAACATGATCTTTGAACCATTTTTATAGCTGATCACGAATAGGGAAACTGGAATTGCACAAGCATTTGTATTTTTGACAATGTCCACTAGTGAGGAAGTAGAGATAAGCATTAACTAATATGTGAGTAACATTTTTATTATTTCATCTTATATATTAATTTTTAAATGTTTCCTGAATCGTATGAAGTATGAAGATTAAGATTAAAGCTAAAATGAACAATGCAATATCTTTTTCCTATTTTTTCTCATTCACTCTTCGTATGCTTCTTAGAAGATTATGAATGTAGTATTACAAACCTACTACTTATCTAATGAAGCTTTCTAGGTTTTTCCAATGCATGGATTCAGTATTAGATTACAATTCATATTTATTTGGGATCATTTTTTGTGATTAGAATACAATTCATACTTATTGTGTGCTATGGATATATGCTTGTTAGATTTATCTAATGAAGTTGATGCAATCTATGTGAAGTGTAACATACATTCTTTCAACTTGTATTCTAATGTTGGCTGGGTGGTGGCGAGTAATGATGGATGAAAGAGACAACGTTTTACCTCATTTGGCAGTTGTTGTTGCTTTTGGAGTCATAATTATGATAGTGCTATATACTATGGGACATATTTCTCCTGCTCACATGAATCTAGTTGTTATTGTTGCTCCCTCAAATGTTGGAAAACTCCATCTCAAACAAGTAACTAAAATAACAAGCACCGAAATCCTATTTGGTTAAAGTGATCTTTGAGTTGACCAGCTACATCTATTGATTTCCTTGTAGCAGTAAGCTAGTGCTTCTATTATCAAGGCATCTATCAATCTTAATAGTAAGTAAAATCTATGTAAAGATGCATTCCAATTTCCAATCAGACATGTTAACTACTATCAACAATGTGACCTACCCACCATAGATGTTCACAGCAAAAATATTTCTAAAGCAACAAGACATTAGAAATGGATGAAATTTTTTCATTTCTTTGTCCCAACAATAATTTGCAATTTATAAAATAGAAAACAATTGACAAAATATCTAGTGCCAATGATAAAATTACAAAAAAGAGCTAAGATTCCATTTTAACAATGAAAATGGTGCAAAGCATAGGATAAGCATTTGCCTTCCTTTGTAGTGTGATTTTCAACGAATGCATTAATAGGCAATAGGTTCAAGATTTTTACATTTAATTGGGCAACTAAAATGCTAGCCCAAATTCCATTTCAATAATTTCGGATAGACATCTTCAACAAAAGTGTTATCTATTCAAGATATACATGATGTCCATGGATCAAAACATACATGATACAAGAGGTATATCTTAAATACATAGACATCTTTCAATGTCACAAACAAGAATTATTTGCTTGACAACCATAAAACTTAACACCATAATCCATTGATGGCAATTGCACTTGAATTTGATGACAATAAATTAAAATTGGATCTAAATATACACAAAATATGTTCATAGACACAAGGCATGTAAACTACTATCAACAATGCCATGTGTCCACAAAAACACTTGCAGTGAAGACATGTGTATAGCAACAAAACATTAGGAATTGATGAATTTTTTGCCTTCATTGTTCCCAAGAATAATTTGCAATTGGGGAAATACAAAACCAAGAACAAAATATGAACAACTGATGAGAAACATGCAAAAAAATTCCAAATTTCATTTTAAAAGTTTCATATAGACATCTTGAATAGAAGGCTTATTTGTTGAAGATATGCATGATGTCCAGGATCAAAAGATACACGAAACATCAGGTATATCTTGAACAGATAGACATGCTTCAATGACTATCACTGTTTCATGGACACACAATTAATTTGGATTGGGAAAATACAAAATCATGAGGAAAATACCAATAGCCAATGAGAAAATTGCAAAAAAAATCCCAAACTCCTTTTTAATAAAATAATGCCACAAACCATAGGATAAACATTAGTAGTGTTAGGACTAAAAATCAACCTCAATTTTCCATTAATCCTCGTCACCTTAGCATAACCATTTAAATTCATGCCATGGACATTTTTCCTCAAACCATCACATTTGTATAATAAACTTCCATTTGCCATAATAACAATCCTTGTCTAACCCCATTTTTATCAAAAATATTATTAAAAAATTTCCCTCCCCATAATTGCTACCTTAATATACACTTCCCTTAGACCCACCACTAGGACAAACACATATCGGTGGGACAATGTCATTTTGAAGAGAGTTATATCTCAGTCCCTTCGAAGGGCCAATGGAGTAAGCTAACATGAAATTTTGAAGATAGTACCATTTGTTGAAGGGACATATTTTAGAGTCCCCTCAACAACCTGAAAAGAGAATATATCAAAGACACTTGAACTTTTCGAAGGGAGACGATATCTTATGTCTTCGATAGACCAAAATGCAAGACACCGAAAAGAGCATAATATTTCAATTGTGTCAAATATTTTGGCATTCAAGAAACAAAAAAACATCTCTTGGACATAACTGATTATTATACAATAATTGATGAACATTTGTCAACTCCAAGACACGGTTGGCAGAATGGCAATTTTGAAGACACTAGACTATCAGGTTGAGTAATGTTTAAGTCCCATCGACACTACAAAAAACAATTGGGAATAAAATATCGAAGAGAAAAGCTTATATCAGGGGAACACTAATGAAAGTCCCTTTGATCGCTTTGATAACGAAAAAAGGAAGATATTAGAATATAAAGAAAGTGATAAATAAAGTAACACCAAGGAAATGGTTTTCGAAGAGACCGTAAGATATCAAATGGAAGTAATTGCATGTCTCTTTGAAACTCTGAAAAGAGAAATGAAGGCACAAGGACATCGAAGGGAAAATGAGATATCGGTGAGAGTAGAATTATAGTCCCTTCGATATAGCGAAAAAGGTACTCTTCACCTAGCTGACATGATCGGTGAAGTTTTCGAAGAGACAAGTGACATTAATGCCACTGTTGATTAGCAAGTTGCCAAGAATGACATTTATGAACGAAAGTTGAATGATATGTCCCAAGTCTTGATTATACTTTTATTATCGATTGACAATGAAGAAGCTCATAGGAGGTGGCACTGGCTCAAGTAAGTATCCAAGACTCAAAATTGAAGATTTTATCAAAAATTGCTTGAATTACAAAAGAGCTAGGGTTTTAAAACATGGAAGGAATATTGGAAAAACCTAAAGTAAAAAGGAAGAAAACTGAAACGAGGCAATTAAATCAAGACTTAATTGAACAATGTTTTGACTCTAGATCAGGGTCCTGGTGGACAACACAACTAAATCCTTCAACCGAGAAACTAGAAGATAAACAAAGAAACCTAAGTGATGTATGGACTCCACAATGAGGATATGACATGTTCATATACCACTATAGGAAGAAGTATAGGCATATGCCTGTGTCCAATCCATGGAGAATGAATTTAGGAAATCTTGTGATGCCAAATGTGTTTATCAATGTAGAACTGATCAGAGTACTGGCTAAAATGTATAATACCAAAACACAAATAATTCATTCATATGATGGGTCACATTTCTCCCCATTACCAGGGATTATATTTCTATGGTTTTCCAATTGGATACATCTAAGAATATCCCACTTAGAATTAGAGATCTTTTGGAAGAATATTGTACTATGGACACAAGTTACAAAAGGTGGAGACTACCTTTACATAGACCCCGAGACACATGAAATCATCTCAAAATGTTTTCTAGTAATGAACGACCTCCATTTTCTATCGATTTGTTTGAAGAGTATTACCAATATACATACTACTCGGTTGGACAAGTCTTAGGGATAGATGTTCTTGCCGAAATTTATATAGCTCATATGGTCTTAGCGGCAGACATTTAAAACTAGAATGCTAGACCATTCAATGATGCAGAATATTTGGCAGAGGTCATGAACATGCCACTTATATAAAAAATAATAGTGATGTAATCAATTTCAAACAGTATTCTTTGCTTATGCATATGATTTTATATGAAGGACAATCAATGGAGATTTGGGGTGAGGAGTTAAGAATCAAGGACCTGGATGAGGATGGAAACATAAGACAGTACAAATGTGGACCTCAATCTAGGATAGTAGGTGTGGGAGCTCGCATTACCTATACTTTGAAGAATACTTTGTGAAGCACTTGTACAAATTGCTTGGCCATCCTTGTGATTACAACATGTCCCCAGAAATACAAATATTTCTTAGACCCAAGGAGAAGAACCCAAAGGGGAAAGTAAACCACAACTGGGGAGACTAGTACACATATGATGATTGTACTATGATAAGGGTGTATGGGTTTGAAGCAGCTCCATTCCTTCTACCCAGAATAGTCCCTGACAAAATTTCTCACTTAGAAATAGTGAAGCAGTTGGCTTATTCAGACTACATTTATATCAAAAGTTATGGAAAGCAGTCTCTGAGCATGCCTAGGACCTTATGTTTTGGTGATTTTACTATTGTTTCTGAAAAAGGATATGAATTTATTGGCAACAAGTCAGATCATTATAGCATGCCACAAGGGAATAAGAAAGAAAAATTTAATCCTGAGCACTTTATTCACAATGCCAAAATGACACAAAAGTTGAAAAAGTATGAACATGAGTTCTTTGTTGATGATGCAATCAAAAATTGTGATGAGTCTCAAGCGGCAAAGACGAGAGCTAGATACAATAGGATAATGATGGTAGATGTGTGGAAGAAGAATCATAGTTCATCATATACAAAGGCTTTTCATGAAATACAAGACCCTATACATAGAGTTGAGCAATTAATCTCACATGAAGATGAATTGGCCAAAGATGTACCTCTTATAGCCTTCGAGAAAAGAAAAGATACTTGTTATGGAAGAAAAGCTGAAAATATAATGCCTATATGTCATTCATCACCACAGCCCACTCCATATATTAGCTTCTCAGTAGACACTCCCATGACATGTGAAGAAGACACTGAAGAGGAGGACAAATTTACACAAGTGCACCTATCATCCCACAATATGAGTTGCTGCCAAAGAGAAGTATTGGTTTGCTTTAGAAAAAAAAAAATTTGATGATGTGAGACACCATGCCAGTCAAGAATTTACTTCAGATAATGCTTTTGTTCAAACCCCCAAATTTAGATTATTCATTTATGAGTATAAGGGCAAAATGATAAGAGAGAAAATGAAAGAAATTAGCTTGGAACAGGAAGTTGATGCCTTGAAAGAACTAAAAAAGGAAGTTGACAAAGAAATGGAGAATATCACTCCTGAAAGTGGGCGAGAACTACTACAAGAGGCTAGGGTTATGCTTCTCCTAGGATAGGATATTATTTTAGCCATAGTTTTTGATAGTTTTAGGAGAAGGGAAAATAAGACTTTGCAACTAATAGATGAGGCTAGTGTTAAAATTTATACCAATTCAGGATACAATCCAGACAATGCCACTTTATAGATTTGGGCTCTATATCCACCAAGGAAGATCCCACACTTACTAATGATCCTAATCAAGTCTTTGGCCATCTTTTAGTGTAGAGAATGGGAGATACAAACCCTATCAAAACAATTGAATTGGCTATTAATGTTGCTAAATTCAACAAAGCACAAGTTGAAAAAATGACAAAAGACAATAAGAGGCTTATTTTTTAGAATGAAAGATTAAAATAAGATGTGGCTAGCTACAGAGACAAAGTACCTTCTTCCTCAGGCCTCTATTCTCCATTGGTAGATTGTGAAAGAAAGGTGCTTGAAGCCATGTCTGAGACCTCATACTAGAAGCATAAGAATGAAATAATTCAACAAAAACATGATGAATTAGGAAAGTAATTTAGGTCACTAATTTTGAAATGGCTTCAAAGTTGATAAAGAACATATTTTAAAAAGGTTCTCAAGAAAGTTGATAAGGTCTGGGTGATCCACATCAGAACATTTGCATCTTATCAAGAACACAATAGAGTACACCTTAGAATGAAGGAGATAAAAGAAGAAATAGAAGCCAAGGAGAATGTTGGTGAACAAGTGTTCAAAGAATATAAAGAATTAATAGATATGCATGATAAATATTACAACATACTGACACAGGAACTTAGTGATTTCAATCAACCTTTGAATATGGCATTACTGAATTATTTCAATGATGAAGGGGAGTTGAAATAACAAGGTGTATGGAAGGATGAACTCACCCAGTATTTACCAGTGGCCCTTGACGAGATAAACGATGAAGCAAAAGTGATAGAAAATGTACATATACAATTGGAACAAATTTTCATTTTGGAATTCACTATGAAAGACATTATCAACAATACTGATACTTATGCTAAAACAGGATAGATCAAGCACTTGTCTAAAGTTAACTTATTTATTGCTCAAACAAAGTAAGAAGAAGAAGTCATCAAATTCTTGCAACATCTAATGTATTATTATGGAGTATGGACCTTGAGTAGATCTTCGATGATCACAAGTACCTGATGAAGACTAACGGATTATGGTGCATCTCAAATTGTTGTAGATTTCTTTGGTTATCTCTTGTCTATTTTTAAACACGTTTGTTAATATTTTAGTAAAGCATAATTAAAAAAATGCCACCTTTGATGTAATGGCCTGAAGCTTGTAGCTTCCCGTATATAAGGGAAACCAAGGCTAGATTTTGAAAGATAATAGATTAGGATCATCATTACAATAGCAACAATATCAATGTAGGTATTTCCATAGCATATAAGACTTATGATATACAATGTACCATCTTTTCAAGTAATACAAATGGAGAAGAATTAAACTGGTGTTCCAATTCTGGTGTCAATTTTTTGTTAAGTTAATTGATAAAAATTATCTATTTGTCTCCAACGTTGATGTTTACTTATTATTTAAATTGATGTATCAAGTATATATTCAATTTATCAAGGAACATTTGTTGTTCTTGTGTGGTTCAATTAACTGGATCCTTCAAGTAAGGATTAAATTCTTTTAATTAAATCATAGTAATCTGGAAAAGGTCATTTCGATCGATAAGAAGAACTTGATAATTTCATCCTTGTACATTTATGCAAGTCATAAACTTCTAAAAGTTCCAAACAGTTTCAATTGTATCCAGGAATAGGACACACACATCATATAAATCTTGACTCCATTAACGCAATAGAATTAGGCACTCATCACATTCATTTCAAGCAATACATTATATAAACCTTGTTCTTACATTCAACTCTCAAAATATTTACAGTAGGATTAGTCATTAGCCTTGCATCTATTTCACTTCTACATGCCATTGTGAATCAATTTCCCAAATTAGAGATTACACACATAGCTTTAAATCTGCTCCATTATTTAGGTTCACTCGCCTAGGTCTAGTAGAGCCTGAAGTGTAGGGGGTTCTCAAATACTTCAATTACCCCATTTGTTAGCCAAAAATATTACCAAAGGGCTTGGCATCCTCTCAAGGTTTATAACCTGCATTTTTGAGACCTAATAGATTGGCAACTCTACTAGGGAGAACTCGAGAAAATCTAGTAGCAGGCTATCTTGCCTTAAAGAGTCATTAAAATATTATATCAGATCTTCAAACCAAAAATTCACATTTGTGTAATTACACCCCCATACACTCGAGTAGGGAGACTCCACAGGGATAACGCAAAACCAATCTCATTCAAAACTTAGTACTAAAGTTTTTTACTTTTGAAAAGGTAGGTGGTGACTCATTCAAAAATTTTGTATGATCAATAAAATGAACAACAAATCAAAAATATTAGATCATAGACATCAAAGAATTACCATATCACCCAAAATGGATGGTAGAAGATCTTTGCATAAATGAAGTCCAAAGAAGAACAATGGTAAGTGGATAGACAAACATGGGTCTCCTTCAAAAACTTGTATAACTAAGAATGAAGCAATATGAAATCAACCAAATGTTACATACAGTGATAAGCGGAATACATCAGAACAACCTTTCATAGTGCATAATAGTCCTTTACATGAGTCAGAGTTTCATGATGGTGAAGGATATCAACCAGCACACCATACACTACCTAAGAAAAATAACTTAAGTAATGGCATTCTCCATTTCAAGGTCGACCCCCAAAAAATGAGTGAATTCAATGCACATACAAAATAAGAAAGAATCTAAAATCAAAGGAAGTACAACTATATAATGACATTACAACAAGGAGAAGAAACCCAATATGGGCTCGTGGATCACGCTACCCCCACTGAAATCAAGACATAGAAAGAATGAGGGAAGAACTTAGGGTACAACAATCCATAAAAGAAAGAGAGGGATTAGTTCAACAACTGCTCCAAGTCAATGTCTAGCTAGCAACAAAGGGACCAAAGTATATAGCTCCCCACAAGCATGGAGGGAATACTAATCCAACCAATTCATAGGGATCATATTAGAATATAAGTGTTCCAAAAGTCCCAAAGACACCTTATAGTACAACAAGAAATTCGAATAACACTAATTATGTGCACCAGAATGTCCCACCACAAACCCCACAACCATATAATGCAAATACCATTTCCCAACCCATGACCAACACTTATTCACCTCCTGGCCAACAATATGTCCCACCCCACCAACACCATGTACCTCAACAAAATATACAAGGTAACACATACCCCCACCATCAATATCAGCAAGGATCTCAATACCAACCTAACCAACCTAACCAAAACCCCTATTCACAAGGACCCCCAAATAGAAATAGATATACACAACTAGACTTATCCAGACACTCTATATGCCCATATCCAATTGGTAGTGATTTATGAAATGCAATCCCCTTTTTTTTGAAACAATTCCATCACAACATAGGAGCATATAAGCAATTTTGAGGCATTTATAGATGACTATGGTGTAGAATACAAGGAAATCTGCATGAGGTTATTCATGATGTCTTTGGTTGAAAATGCCAGAGATTGATTTAAAAACTTTCCTAATGCTTCAATTAGTTCCACAACAGACTTCAAGGATCAATTTAGGGAACAATATAGAAGCCATTATGACCTAGATTTTTCAATACATGAATTAACAGGAATTCAAAAATACCATAATGAATTGATTGTTGATTTCAACCAAATATTTCAGAAGGTATACAACAAGATTTCCCCTGGATCAAAACCAACAAATTGTATGGCCAAGGCTATCTACTTAAGAGCTTTTCACCGCAAGACTGGGTATGAACTCAGTAATAAATTTCATAACAACCTAGTAGAAGCACAAAAAAATTCTATTACCATTGAAAATAATAGGAAGCTGTAGGGATGATTGGAAAATGAGACAATATCAAAATCCCATAAAACCCCAACAATCAACAGGCCAAACATGACAATAATTACAAAAATGAAAGACCTAGATTGCATGACATGCCATATAATACTAACTGGAAAGATGGGAGACTAGTAGATAACAATCACAGACAAAATTTTAAAGATACCTTGGACCCTTTGAAGAAACATGGAGCACATGTGGTGGAAACATGCAGCTATTGTGGTTGGCATCGAATCTCTAGTATTTATTTGATTGCTACACTGAAAGGTATCATTATTTGGTATTTATATTTTAGAAAATGGTAGTTTTTGGTGCGTTATTGGTTTTTGGATAACTCTTTGTGGCTGAAGACATTTTTGTTTGATATGGGTTCGGTTACTCTTTCTCCTTTATGAAATTTATGCAAATGCTATTTTGATTCACTCATATCAATGATCATTGTGTTCATTTTGAAATGAAATGGTTACATTTCTTGACAGAGTATTTGCATTACCTCAAAACCTTTGTTGATGGCTCTTAAATGCAGAATATTCATTTTGCATTGAGCGTTTATGATTTTCAGTTGATGGGCAGTCATGGTTTTGAAAAAATGTGTCAGTTGCAATTTGAAATCAATTCATTCATTGCATAAATTATTGTTTCATCATGTGGGTATTCAAATTTAAGGGTTTCAGCTTATGGGTATTCTAAAAATAGTTTCAAATGGCTATTTTTGTTTTATTAATGATCTGGGTATTGTAAAAGCAATTGCAGATTTGAAAAAGATCCTTGATTTATCCTTGACAAAGCTTAATTACAGCCTGCTATTCAGGTGTTACAAATGATTATTCACTGGCACATATTCTAAAAACAACAAAGGGGGTTTCATATTTCTTTGAACAAAACATTCTTTGAAGAATTTTTGACAAACATACTTGTAAACATATATAAATACAGTGTTGTGAACACTTTGATTCTTCTGGTTATCATTCTGAGAGATAGATATTTGGCTGTATCAAGAAATGTATTGGAAAAAATCTGTAATACAAAATCTAAAAAATATGATGCAGAACTGTATTGTAATTCTTCTGTATGTAATATTTTAAGGATTCAATATTTGGATTCTTAGGGTATTAGGTAGACGAGAAAACTGAGTTATATGAGCTTAATTGAAAACAAAGAGACCCTCTGAGATATTATTATTGTTCATAAATATAATTTGAGGGGTTGGCGCTCCTTGAGATTGATATCTCTAAACGAGGGGTTGGTGTTCCTTGAGTGGGTGCTCAAAAATTAGCCTATAAGGCATTGTGAATAGTGGATTAAATTGATTAAGCCTACAAAGCACTTCAAGAGTGGTTTTCATACCCCAGGAGGGTTTTCCACTCGAAAAAATCTTGTGTCTCTTTGTTCTTTTATGGTCTTACTACTTTACTGAGTTGTTACTACTTTGTTCACCGTTTGGGTATTTCATTTCTCAATTCTATTTATGAATGATTACATTCAATTTATGAATGATTACATTTAATTTATGAATGAATTAATCATGTTAATATTGAGATCAAATCTGAGCTATGGTATAATTTTATGAAAGTTGTTTAAATCTATTTAGACACTGATTCAGCCCCCCCTCTCAGTGTCATTTTCACTCCAACACTAGCCCCACTCATCGGCTCATCTAGATCCTTCTCAACATTGATAATCATGTCTTTGGGATTATTAATGTTTATGCTTCTAATGATGTTGTGGAATGCTCTGTGCTTTGGCATTGGATTGTTGATTCATTGCCAATTGCTACTTGGTTATTGTGTGGGGATTTCAATATGGTTGAGATGGCCTATGATAAAGATGGCACCTTTCCATTCATATGGGAAGCTAGTGAAAGGGAGGCATGGTTTTACATGCGCAATAAATTGGGGCTTTTCGGTCCCAATATTGGTTGTCGCCATTCTCATTCTCTCTGGAACACTTGGTGTAATTATAGGGCCGACTCTAACAGGATATTTAAATGCCTTGATCGTGCTATGATCTTAGCTCAATATTTTTTCTCTTTTGACAACTCTTCTCTCCCGGTTAAGCCATTAGTGGATGTGACATTGTTAGACCATTTCCCCATTTCTTTTCACATTTAATGGGAGTGAAGACAACCTCGTATGTGCAAAACTCAATTCCTTTTTAACACATCTTTTCTTTTCCATTAGCCCATGTTGGTCCACATTCACAGAGTCTAGAATTTGGAGTGCAGGCTAGCTCATCATACAAGCTGGATAACTTGGTGGAATGACGCTATCACTCACATGACTAGATTTTTGTGCATTTATGGGTGCCAATTGGCCATTTTTTGCCAACAGTCTTATGAGGCTACCATAGCTGACTTGTGCTCCTCATCTACTGAGGCTTTGGTGGCCAACCCATTTTCCCCATCATTACAAGTTAGGGTGGCAGATTTAAGGCACAAAATGAAAGTTGTAGACAATTATGCTGCCAAAGGTGCTTAAATCAAAGCCAAGTTGGACTAGTTAAAAATTGGCGACCATGCCTCCAAGGAGTTTTTTCTGGCCCTACATGACAAGCACTCATCTCTAGGCATTAAAAAAATTAGAAATGGAATTCAAGTGCTCTCTAAGCTTCCTAAGATTCTCCAAGCCTTGTTTGTCACTATGAGCAAGTTTTCACTGCTTAAGAGTTTACGCCTGTGTGATAGCAAGCCCTTTAGGATTGCCTTGCTATTGTGCCAAATAGGCCATCTTCAGCCCAGAGAGCTTTCTGTGATCAATTGCTGACAATTGGAGACCTTAAGGAATTTATTCATTCTATGGCTGATGACAAAGCCCCAGGGATTGATGGCTTCCCTTATGAATTTTACAAGGCCTTCTGGGACTGTGTTGGGCACAACTTGTACAAATTTTATCTCAATGCCTTTCATTCTAAATATTTGGGTAATTTAATAAATAAAGGAAATATTAAATTCATACCTAAATCTGGAGATCCCCAGGATATTTGCAACTAGAGGTCTATCATACTCCTCAATGTTTCTTACAAGGTCATCGCCAAAGCTTTGGCTCTAAAGATCCACCATCTTTTTCCTCAAATTGTGCACCTAGAGCATACTGGGTTTATCAAATCCAGGTTTATTCTAGATAACATTATTGTTGTGTGGGAAGGCATGGAGTGGGCCAGGTGCTCAGACTAGAAAGCTATTTTTCATAAAATAGACTTTGCTAAAGCTTATGATTGCATTGAATGGCCTTTCATTCTTGCTATGTTGCAAGCCTTAGGGTTTGGGCCCAATTTCATTTAGGCTATCCAAATGCTCTTCGTGGATGTCTTTGCTTGTATCACCATTAATGGCCGCCGATCTCTTGCCTTTAGGCTTTTACGCTTCATTCAACAAGGATGTTTGCTTGCTCCTTCTCTTTATGTGCTTGCAGTCGAAGGATTTGGCTATCTCTTGGCCAACACAGTTTCTTAGTAGTGTGTCAAATCCATCTCACTACCTAACTCTTAGGCTCAACTGGTTAATGACCATTTGCTGATGATTCTTTCGTCACTCTTCTAGAGGAAGAAGATAATATCAAGGTGGCTCTGGAATGTCTTAACACTTTTTGCCTTGTGTTTGGTTTTTCCATTCAGTGGCACAAAACTTTGTGCTACAGAAAGTCTATATTGCCCACTCCTCCCTGGCTTATGTGGTATGGTTGGAAGTGGATTGGGGTAGGGGAAATATTTCAGTTTCTGGGTATTCCCTTTGCCTTCTAGGCCTCTCCGGATGAGCTATGGCAAGCTGTTATTTCCAAAATAGAGCAGAAACTCACATATTGGATTACCAAGCCCCTTTTTCTGGCAAGAAAATTCTAGGTGTGCTCCAAGATTCTTGCTGCCACCCATGTTTATTATTCTTCTTGTTGGGTCCCTTCAAAAGCTACCTATGGAAAGCTTGAAAACTTGCTTTGGGACTTCCTTTGGGCCCCTACGAAGTCCCATAGAGGGTTTCACCGTGTTTCCTAGGAATTTTGTTGCCTTCTCAGAGACTTTGGAGGACTTGGGTTGCTCTCCACTCAACGATAAGGGACTGCCTTGTGTGTAAAATGGATAATTCGTGCTCTTACTAGAAATGAGGCCTAGAAAATTCTTCTCAAGCATTGCATTCAGTCAAGATTTCCTATTCACAGACCCGCCTAGAAGGGGATTGGCTTTCAAACCCTTCTGGCCATGAAGGAACCAATTCAAATTAAGGTAACTTTAGCATTTGGAGAGCCTAGGAGGCGGTTAAGCCCTGGCTCCGCTGGGTTGGCTCTGATTTTCTGTGATGGGATTTCACTCAATCAACAAAATGTTTGGTGGTCACCTCTTTTTGCTAACAATGGTTAGCCTCTGGCTAAGTTGCCTTGAATTAAGGTGCTCAAATTCCACAAGAAAAGTATTCAAACTTTACAATAAGTGTTTCACAGACCCACAATGCGCATCATGCCATGGAAATATTTTTGTGCCCTTTACAAGCTTCAAAACTAGGACCGTGCTACTTATGATGGTCTGGTGAATGCTATTCCTACAAAAATCCTTCATAAAGTGGGAATTCGTGGGTCCAAGTCCCGGTGGAAGGACTAGAAGTGGTATCCAGACACCCCTTTCAGAAATTACAAGCCTAGGCCTGCTTATATGTGGCTTTCACCACACTTTCCTATAATTGAAAGTCTAAACTAGAGGTGGGTTCTTCAATATATTGTTCATGTCTAGCGAAAAAGATTCTCTGCCACTTGGTCTGCAAGTGTTGAGCCGAAACTTTCCCACTTTGCTTGCTGTATTCTTTTCCAAGGCTTGACTGCAGGTTCTCGGCTTGTTCACCTAGGGGTCCAAGACCCTTGTTGCCCTTTCTATGGGCAACCTGAGTCTTTTAAGCATCTCTTCTGGTTTTGTACCAAAGTTTAACAATTTTGGACTTGGATTCATGACTTTTTTCGACCCTTTAGACCAAAGCCTTTTTCTTGGCATATGATTCTGCTGGGAGACTCGCCCAGGCTTCCTGCTAAGTATACCCAACTTTGGCACACTTTCAGGGTGGAAATCCTCTTCAATATCTAGAAAGATATAAATTCCTACATATTTTCTAAAACACAATTGGATAAAAATGTTTCTTTGTATTCTAAAGCTATTATCTATTCTAATGTGCTCTTATAGATTCAGGTTTAGGTGAATAAAGTTGCACTAGAGGTGGATCACCTATAGGTGCTTTTGGACCACTGGGGAAATGCCCCATGTACTTCTGCTCAAGTACCCACTTTGCCCACCTCCTCTTGTGTCTAGTTGCCCTTTCGGGGCTATTAGCGAAGCGACTCTGCTTGCCCTTGCTCTCAGCCTCCTCTTCGGCGTGGTTCTCACCCTCCTTGAAGGACCTGCTCTCCTCCTCTGTGGGTTGGCTAGGGGTGGCCCTTTAGAGGACCTGCAAGGAGTAGTGGTGGAGATTTTGAGTGGCCCTTTGATGAAACTCCTGCTTCTGGCTTTGGTTGGCTAGATTTTGGCAAAATAAATTGCATCTGGCACTTGCAATCTCGCCCTAGCACAAGGATAAAGATAAAGAGAAGGAAAAATATGCTAATGATGGTTGGGGTCCTCCTCCTGACTTCACTCTAGACCCCGTTGATGTATGGGGGAAATACATGGATGAAAGAGACCCTCCTGGCTCTGCTGACATTGCTCTAGCCGCATGATGGCCTTTTTAGTTTTAATTGTTATGATTATGGACTTCTGGGCTAGACCCATGTGACTCTAGTTTTTTGGTTTTCTGGGCTTTGCTTATATGACTCTCGAGGTGTGCCTTCTTACCACCAATTTTTTTGTGAATATGTAAAATTATCTTTACATTAATATAGATAACTGCCTATTCATAAAAAAAACAAAATAAAAAAAATCTAGTTCAAAAGAATTTATTAATTTTTATGAAGTAATTATATGTTTCGTGATTGGTAGGGACTTCTAGAGTTGAAAAGTGATAGTGTCAAGTGAATCAATAGTACAATTATTGTGGGCTTGACATCATAGACTATTTTCAAGGGACACTTGATTGTGACTTTAAAATTTGTGAAGATGGCATGCGAGTATGAAAAATGTTTAAATGTGAAAATCTTCATAAAATCAAAAGGAAATTCTCAAGCACTTATAGTTCTTGCAAGTAAGGTGATGACTCAAGACAAGGGACACTTGGAAAATTTGTGAAAAGGAGATGTTTCTACATGGTGCAAGGGGGAAAATTGAAATGTGAACTGGAGTGAGGCAGTTTAATTGGAGTTTGAGAAGTTAGTTGGTGTAAAAGTATGTACAAACTAGAGTTGTTGACTTTTAATTGTAGTTTATTTCAAACATGCAAATAAAGATGGATAATTATAGATGAAAAATAAAATGCATGTCAATCTAGACCATGCATGGTGGATTTATTTTTTGGTTAAAAAACTTATGTTTTCTCCTATTAAAATTCATTTATTGCGCTTTGAAATAGGAGGAGAAATTATTGGTTATTTTTCATGGAACTACAACAATAGAGTCTTCTAGAAATTTTCATGGTTTCTCTTTCCTTAGTGAGCTTCATGTAATGAATGTGAATGCATGTATTTTGATCTACATATTTTAGTGTGTTCATGGTGAAATAATAGTGAGCGTTGCACTAGAATTAGGTTCTTTAATGATTTTTTTCAATTTTAAGTGATTCATATTCCTCAAGAGATTGCATTTGCTTTATGGATTTATGATTTGATCTAGTTAAACAAAGTTTAGTTTACTTTCACGTTGATTCAATCATGCATGTGATCATCCTAGCATAGTTTTAGAGTTTGAATTCTCCTTCTTTCTTCTCTTCTTTTCATATTTTTGTAAACTATTTGTAGTTAGGAAATGTAGTAGAAAAATATTAAAAATCAAATGTCTTATAGTATTTCTAAAACTCATAGTATATTAGATTCAAGATTGATCTGTAAACGATTGAGCACTTGCTCGGTATAGTCAAAGAGTTAGACTTATAAAGACTACAATAGTCAATCTAACACCAGGATCTTTTAAATTATCGATATGAATCCAACATGTAAATTCAAATCTTTAATCTACTAAGCGTAAAGAAACAACTACAAGAAATCACAAAAGAATAGAACCGAGATGATAACGGAGTTCACCAAAAGTTGGCTATGTCTCTAGATTCGCTAGGAAAATGAATCGATCTATTGCCTTCAAGACTTGGAAATGCCATAGGTTACAAAAAGAAGTTAGCTTTCACCTTACAAGAGGTTTCCAGAAAGCAGCTTCGCCTATGACAACTACTCCCACGTCGACAAGACGTCCTTGTAGAAGAACAACAAGAAGCTTACAAAGCTTTTCAAAGACTATGCAAAGTCTTGCCAAGTTTTGAATATCTCCTCCTGAGATTACTTGGCTTGCAGAAGAATGAGATATGAGAAGAAAGCTTGTCATAGATCCCTTCCGCTTTATGGATCAAGTGGTATCAGAGCAGGTTACTAAGCTCCTTTTGCAGTTAATCACAAGATGGCATCTGAATCAGGTGAAGCATCCACAGTGATGACATCATCAATGGTACGAGAGTTCTTTGAAATGAAGAAGATGATTGAGACTATTTTTCATGATCATTGTGAAAAGTCTGACAAGGTGCAGAGGCTAGAGGAGGAAAATCATCATTTGTAGAAAGAGAATGAAGAATTGAAGAGATTGTTGGAAGAGGCCAATGCGGAAAAGCAAAGGTTGGAGGCCCTGTTACAAGAGTTCACTGAAGAGCAGAATAAGAGGAGTCCTCTTGTATCTAAAAATGGCCACATTTGCGGGTTTTGTCGACATTCTGAGGATACATCAACCTCATACTCCCCGCTTACCCCACCTGATAGTACGGGGGCCTCTTCAGCAACAAAGCCAGTGGCCAAGTTTGCTTGTGGCCACGATTGGGTGAATTCTCTTGGTGCAGTAGAGTGTGCCTATTGTCGACAGATGGAGTACTTTGAGACTCTTAATCTGTCGGATAGTGACAACAATTATCTCGAAGTATCTTCTTCCACAGACCAGAAGAAGTCAGCAGAGGATGAGCAGAGCTCTTTTGCGCACTTTGAGAAGCACACAAAAGGTATCAAAATGAAGCTGCTAGGAAAGATGGGTTTTAGAGGAAAGGGCCTTGGTCTTTCTGAGAGAGGTATCACCAATCCGGTCAAGGCAAAGAAATGGCCACGAAACCAAGGATTGGGATTCAGAAAGGAAATGGGACAATCCTCTAGAATTCAAAATTTTTGCACCCACTGTGGTATTAGTGGACATTGGGATGCAAAGTGTTGGAAGCTACATCCAGAGCTCCATCGTCGATCGAGGTCCATAGAGAGACCCAACCACTAGCATGTTGATGAGACGACAGTGGAGCCAATAGTTGCTACCATCCTTGAAGCAATCCCAGAGGAAACCAAGCCACAACCTGAGCAACCAGTAAAGGAGAGTTCCTTCGAACAGCTCCGAAAGAGCTGGGAACGTCGCTCCTTGTGTGTGTTTATTATGTATTTGTAGTGTAATAAATATGTTGATAAGCTAGTGTGGTTTTGTGAGAATAAAAATCATTAAAATTGTTTGTAATAGTTTATTTATGAAGTTGTATTTCTTTCTGATTAAGAATTTGTAAGGCTCTTGGAAGCCATGTCTTTTGTAATCAGTGGAAAGAGATACTTGATAACTTCTTACTGCAGGATAGCAATTTGTTTCTTGCAGTTTCTTTCAGTGTGAAGCTTCAGTTGAACATCACTTTTCAAGACAGAGTTGTTGAGAACGATCAACAGTGACCCTGTATGTTCTCAGCTTGAAGACTCAGTGATGGTCATTTTCAGGATAATTCTGAACTTAGTTGGAGTTCTTGAAGGATTTATCGATGACCTTGTTGCTTCAGATGGACGAGACCCGAGCTGTGTGGTGGAGCCTTGAATCAGCTATTTCGAAATACAAGGGTGAAGGAATATGTCAGGCTGAGGCACAAATCCGTGCTCGAGTAATTGGAGGAGCAACAGAAGCAAGCCAAAAGAAGGTGAGAGATGCAGAATGCGAACTACCTGTGAGAAGCACTAAGGGATAGGTTTATCATACTCAATTTTTCCTTCTTGCTTTTGGTGTTTTAAGTTCCATTTTTTGAACTGCATCATGAGGAGTTGTGAATTCCTACATTGATGAAGTGTAAGACCTCAATAGGCAGATGTGGCAGTGTCTATGTTCTACTGATTCACATCATGGCGAGTGGCAAGATGCTGAATGGAAGATGTTTTTGAAGGAACTATAAACTTTTGGAGGACCAAAAGTTCTTCAGTGGGGAGGCTTGATCTAGGAGGATCTCCTGAACCTAAAAATTGGAGTGTTCCCATTTCTCCCAAAAGAAGTGCCATGGCACAGAGCTCATAATACTGAATCCGACGCAATTTGAACGAGTGAAAAAGGAGTCCATTTGCTCAAGTTACGCACAGTCAAAGTTGGGTCAACCCTTGGACCAGGGGGCCGTCAGAAGGTGAAAAGTTGATGGAATCAAAATCATCCCAAAGCAATGTCACTTTAAAGGGCTTGATGACATGAACCCAACGATGTTCATTTCATCGAAATTCGGGTCTGTATGTGTGAGATATCGCCGGTCAAACTTTGGTCAAAGGCCAGTCAACTAAGCTACTAGGGACAAGAAAAAGGATGAAATTTTGACATCATCAAGAATGATCTAAGGTGGCATCATCACGAAGGTATCATCGTCACGATTCCAATGACGTTCATTTTGCGCAAATTGGAGCTCGTATGCACGAGATATAGCCGGTCAAAGTCTTAGTTGACCAAGACACCATGTGGTACAGTTGCTGATGTCAACATGACATCATCATGCTGATTTGACGGACAGGTCATCATACGGATGTCAAGTTGGACCAATCAGATGCTGACACGTGTCAGTCTATACAAGTGATGTGGCATGGTGACATGGCTGATGACTCATCATGTCAGCGAATTGGGCGTTGACACGTGTCCTTTTGATGACGTGGCATCGAAGTGGCAGGTTGACGTGGATGTTGACTTGGATTTTCTGGAAAATCATCTCCTGACACATGGCACCCTTTGAGTGCGACACGTGGAGGCCCTTTCCTCCATTACTTCGGCGGTTGCAGATGAGTTTGTTTTGGTAAAACAAAATGTGGTTCGGTGGGTTTGAACCCGGAACCTCCATGTAGCAAGCCAAGGAACTCGCCATTACACCAAGTGAGCTTGCTCTAAATTGAGATGGTGAGCAATTTTTTTTGAAGTCTTCGAATGTTCCAAATGAGGTTTCAATGGCTGCGACGAGTTTTGAACCCGTGACCTCCGGGTTTGTAAAATGGTAAACCACCGATAGCCCACCGCCACGTACACGGCTTTTTTTGTGGGCTCGATTTCTTTTGATGGTTGTTAGGGCTGAATGCCTAAAACAAAATAACCAACTATTGGTTATTTGTTTTAAATCAAAACAACCTCTAACCTCAAAAGCCCGAGAATAAGAATATGTTAAGGGCTTAAAAACAATTTGATAAGGGGTGTTATTGTTTTTATGTAAAAACGGGGAAATTGGTTTTTATTTCTTCATAAAGGGGAAAAGGCCAAATCAAGTGGTTTTAAAAAAATAGGCCCAACTTCAAGTATAAAAGGGAGACTAGGAGATTCTTCCTCACTCACTCATCCAACTCAACTCAATCATCCATTAGTTGATCATTCTCCATTGTATCCCTTTCTCTTGGTCTTTGAGAGGCTTTTGTGAGAGAATTTTTAGAGGGAATTAGGAGAATATTTGAGTTGTGATGGAATGATGTTCTAATCTTGTAGTAGATCCTTTAGGCAGAGTCAGTTTGCTTACTCTTTATTAATCATCCCTAGCCTTGAGAGCTTTTGAGAGGGGTGTGAGTGAGAGACTTTTTGTATGACTTTGTGGATGGGATACAAGATATTGTAAGCAGTATTTGCAAGAGGCTCCAGTGGAGATTGTACTACCATTTTAGAACATTTCATTAGATTGGTCACTCGATTGAGCTCGACCCAGAGACGTAGTCACATTGTGGCAAACTCCATAATCAAATCGGTGTCTTCTTTTCTCTCTCTTGGTTCTATGTTTTGAATTCTCTCTGATTAATGTTCCTGCTACTTCATTGTTGATGTCTTTACGCCTTTGTTCATAATCACTTAAGCAACATTTGTCATAGATCCCTTCCACTTTACGGATCAAAGATCGATGAACCTATTTTTATGGTTTTGAGATGTTTTAAATTACTTTATCATCAAGATCTAAACCTCAAAGTGTAAATCCTATAATACAACCATGTAAGTCCCTTTGTGAAAACTAAAAGATAACAAACAACTGGATGAACCAAAAATACATGACTTAACAACAAAAACCTTGGGGCAATCATCTTATGTCCAAAGATTAGATTTCCTTTCAAGAGAGATGTAAGTTTATTTGAATTTAAATATATGTTACAAGTGTTACAAAACAATCATCGATCCCATAATAGTGGTTTACAATTTTTGGCCAAACTGGACACTGAAATTATTATTTTTAACTAAATCTTCACATTCGGGCACCTATAGCGGCTAAACTGTGAGGAATTTGAAGATGGTGCAAACTAGAGTCTCATCAAATTTTGTCTATAGATTCTAAAATATTTTTTTTCAAATTTTTGGAATCAAATTGTACTTTTTTGATCTCCACGAAAATAGATTTTTTTGAACAACATTTTTAAAAGTGGCCAGTATAACACATAACTTTTTTTCCATGAAGGATAAAATTCTAATTCTTTCAAATTTAGATTTGTAACTCTGATATCTAGTGCTTCCACTTAGTTAAATAGTTTTTTATTGAATATTTTTTCCTTAATCAAGTTTTAAAGTTAAAAATTACAATTCAGACACAGCGACTGTATAATACGTAACTTTTTTGTATGTCAAAATTTAATTTAATTTTTTGTTGGATCAAAGACTTCAATATCTAGTGCACTCATATTTTTCAATTTTTTTGATAATCTTCTATTTTTCCACATGTGAAGAACAAAGAAATTCATTTTTGATTAAAAACCTATGTTTAATAAAACTTAAAAAACAAATACATAACAAAACCAAAACATATTAAAATTATATTCATTGGATAGCTTGTTCTGAGGAATACCATAATCATTTGAAATAAGTTTTAAATGAATTCATTTGATCCCCCAAAATCTCAATCAAATGTGATTTTTTATCAGCATTTTAATAGGTGTAAAGGAGACACATTTATAGGTATGGTTTAAAACTAGCGAGTTTCTATCCAAGGGGGTTTGATCTAAGGTGATTTGATCAAACCCTCTTCAATTGGAATCCTTAAAATGGAACTTTTTAAGGCTTAAATCATTATATTTTCTAAAAATATGTGATTTCAGCTAAAATTTGTTCCTCTCAAGAATTGTAAACCACTATTATGACAGCACAGAAGGAGGGTTGCTTAAAAATGAATTATTCTTGGTTATTTGTATAGCTTGAATGGGTAATACTTTTATGGAAATCTAACTCTGATGGGTACTCCTTCATGTATACCAGGGGGTCTCCATAAGATTCATTTGCAAACACATACTAGGATTCCTTTATTCTTCCTAGATAATGGGAATATGCTTCAAATCATGATGATGTTTTTTGCCATCTCTTTTTAAAGACACTTAAAAATACATCACCTCAATGGCATGTGAGTCTTTTGCCTAATTTTATTTTCTCATGGGCTGAATTATAAATTTTATTTTTAATCCAATTTGATCCTAACATGGGTGTACAAGACCCATTAATTTAGTTCATATCCATGAGGAGAACACCACAAGAGTCTATTTCTCAATTAAATAATAGGTTTATTTTCATATATCCAAGGGTTCAAACTTAAAATTAGATGGTAAATGATTTTATGTTGGAAGAACAATATCTTTGGGGTTTGGATGCTTTATTTGTAAGAAAGAATAGACAATTTGGTGAGGTTGCTATCTTGAATGATGCATTCAACAAAGCTCTTACTCGCACAATCTTGATAGTCAACATTGCAAATGGTACAAATAATCAAAGTGAGTTATAATTCCTATGTACTTGTAGATTTTCAACTTGTTCAAACTTATACAAGTTCATTCACTATGCCTACTTAATTGTAATAATTTCGATCAATCAATTATGGCATTCTCAATCTTTAAAGCATGCAATCATTCAACACATTAATTCATATCAATGACTCTTATGTGCAAGAATTCAATCTATTAAAATCAAATTTGGTCATGTGTAAGAAATTTTTAAATGTAAGAAATGAAATTCACATAAAATTCTTGTTGTAACAAAGGACTAGTTTCATTTTCATCAATGCACATGTTTAGGTCAAATTGAGAAAGATAATGATTTGACTAATGAAATTCACATTTCTTACACTTCAAAATATATAACTTAAGTTGATAAATCTAGTGAGTTCAAACATATTGATTGTAACAAGGATGAAATATATGATTTTTTTTCTTTTGAACCTTGTTCTGATATTGATAATGGTCATATTGCATCACTAGTTGATGTTTTTTTCTTTAAATTCATGCACTTGAGAAAAATTGAATGGTGTACCACAAATTGAGTCCTCAAGAAGGTGAAATCACATTAAGAAAGCATCTTCTTAAAACTAGAAATATGCTAAATCAAGTTGCGTCTTTTCATTCTCCTTTACATCCTTATTTTTATTCAATTGGAATATGTTGTTGGGGAAAGTGAAACATGTACATGGATTAATCATGATCAAGGAGAAAACCCTCTGATTTTGATTTTGCAATATTTGTACTTAGAAATTGAGCCTATTTTTCTTGAACTTTACTTCTCCAAGTACAAAGACAAATTTGCTAGGCTCGTGACCTTATCCAATAGATCATTACTCATGCACATAGAGAAAAAAAGTCAAAATGAAGTCAATATTATTATTGTCCCAAGTTTCCAATTATGATCTCCAACTAGCTTAGGGTTATTTAGGAATTAGGTAGGTGTTATCTAGGTGTTAGTTATATTTTCTATGTTATTTCTTAGTGGTGATTGCTTGATGTTTTAGTGTTATTTTGGTTAATGCATTTTTTTCTTTTTTATGGTTTTCACTCTCAATTATTTATCCTTTGTCTTCATTTTTTTTACCTTTTTGTTGTAGATTGTTCATGTAAATTTTTTTCATTTGTTTCATTTATTCCTTTGTCTTTTCCTTCTATTTCATATTTTTCTCTTTGAAAAGTGGAAGATTGGTTCTTTACATTCAAGTTGCCAAAAGAATGATTCTATAGGGAGTTTGTTGTTCGTATTTTTAAATATTGGATCATTCAATTTCCTGAGAAATTTTTCTTTACTTTCATCCATTACAAACTTGAGGATGCTAATATGTATTAGGAATTGATGTATTATGGAGTCTCTAGAGTGTTGCTCAAAATATAGTAGACTTTTCACATCTTAAGAAATTCATAATTTAGTTTACATCAAATGTTGTAGATTTACTCCAAGTGAAACATCTAAAGTTAATTTTTTTCATGATTACCACTGTGGTTCCCAACCCAATATTCAAGCTTCATTGCCTGAGAATTGAAAATCTTGAAAAGAAAAAAATTCACTATCTAGAAAAAAAGAAAGAAATATCTAAAACTCATTTTTTGGGTGATTCAAGTAAACCCTATTGGGGCTATGGATACCTGGCTAGGATTAGAGTTATGCTTAGGGAACCAAAGGTAACTCTATTAGGATTATAGATGTATAGCTACTAGCAGAGCTATGCCCAGGAAATCACAACATGTTAAAAAAGTAACTTTGCCCACATAGCTTGGATAAATTCCACTTCATTTTGATTATGATGATGCTTTATAGAAGGGAATAAGTCATTTGCACACACTGAACTTTTTTTACTTACACTTAGATCTATGTAGTACTCCTTTTCTTGATTATATTTATTTTTTTATTGATTTTTTTAAATGAATTTAAACTAGAGATTATTGGTAGTTAGAGGCTTACATGTTTTAAAATTTTTGGAACATTTTCTCAATTGATTTACCATTTTTATGTCATGCATACACACTCCACCTTTTTACTTCATGAATTTGGGGATCCCCTTTTTTTTTGTCATCTCTTCTTTTGTTCTTGTTATTTTTTCATTCCTAGTGGTGTTAGGGTTCTTCCATTTATCTCTTCTTAATTATTTTTTGTGTTTTTATAGCTTTTGTTGTGTCTTGTTATAAGGTTTTGGGGTCTTCACAAACCTTGGCACCCATTTTGGTTCCATGGGATAGGGAAGATCTATCACTTTGTTACAAATATGAGCTAGCTTGGTGGTGTTGTCATTGATGTCAACATAGTTCAGTATGTTGATGTTTGTACATGTATAGCTAAGATACTTTTGAGATGTAGTGATTACATGGATCTTTCTTTATGGTGTTGTAATTGTGTAGTATTGGTGAGTTTCCAAGTGCTTTTGAGAAAATTAAATAAAGAAGAGAAGTCAAAGTGTTGAGTGTGTTCAGAACGCGCTTCAGTATGTGCTCCGCGTTTCTCTTGTGTTGATCCTATGCTTGTGCAGATCTAAATGTTTGTTAATGGTAATTTCATGATAACATATGTTGAGTTTTAGCTTCTAGTGAGATGGTACATGGAAGCTGTGTTCATTGGTATATGGATTGTCTGGCAAGTGTTAATTTTCTATGGACTGGGAGAAATGTTTCTACTCCGCAGTCCTCCGCCGTTTTGTTTCAAATCGTGCGGATTTGGGATAGGTCTTGTGAAGTTCTTTCTTATGCTTTGGCAAAGAGGTTTGGAGTTTGGTAATAAGGAAGTCATGTTTCAGTATTCTTGTATGAGTTTGCATAGTCTGGATTGACTGGTAAAAGGAATTCAATGATTGAAGTCTATTGTTTTTGCTGTGGATGTATCTAGAAGCTTTTGAGATATTGTCTTGTGCTTAATGAAGTGTGTTGTGGTGTCTGCATCTCATTTTATTGTTGGGAAGCGTGTGCATCAATTTTTTTGTGTTTTCATTAGGTTTGTAAAACCTGGTGTTTACACTTCTTTTGAAGAATAAAATTTAAATTGAGGAAGCCTATAGAAGACTTAAGAAAATAATTTTATTGGTCCACTCTTATTCCTTTCCACCATGAGAATTTTGAGTTTCTGACCTAATTTGAATTTATGAAATGTTGTTTTGTGCCTGACCTTGGTAAATGTTTCTAAGGTTGAGAATGGTATAAAAGCAAGTTGAATTGTGAAGAGTTGTATCACAATGTGATGCAAAGTGATGAAAGTAAGCCATAAATCATAAGAGAAGAAGTGTGTGTGCGAGTTGTGTTGAAGACAGTGAGACAAGGGTTTCTATAATCCCGCAAATGTGCTTTAATTGTAGTGATGGATATTTTATTCTCTTTTGTATCTATAGGCAGTGAGCCTCCCTATTGGATAGTGAGTCCTTTTTGTAAGTAGCGAGCCTTTGTACTTGGACAATGAGCCCTTGGCAGTGAGCCTTTTTATAATCTTTATATTGTGAGTTAACCCTCATCGTGGTTTTTCCCTTATTGGGTTTTCCATGTAAAAAATCTGGTGTTCATTGTGTTGATTTGCTTTCTGTTATTTATGTTTCATGCTCATATTTAATAATAGAATAGTGTGGTTGAAGATTTGATAAGTGATAAGTATAAATTTGTGTGACAATTGATTCACCCCCCATGTTAGTTGTCCTACGCCTATTTAACAATTGGTATCAGAGCTTGTGGTTCCTTGTGTAGAACTTAACCACTTAAGGAAGATCTGATGGTGCACAAGTTGGTGATCCCTATGTTTGATGGATTTGACTACAATGAATGGAAGGGACAAATGAGAGGATATATTATCTCTCTTGGTTTCAAGACTTGGAAGGCTGTTGAGAATAAGTATACACTTTTGTCTGGTGGTGTTAACTATGCAGATGAGATCTCTGCTTATGAAGAAAATGAGAAGGTGAAGTATGCGATTTGCAGTGGTTTATCTAAAACTGAGTGAGTCAAGGTTAATTCTTTGGATACTGCATATGAAGTCTGGAAGAAGTTGGAAGACATGTATGAAGGAAACGAAAAGGTGAAATTGACAAAGAGGTTGGCAGCAAAGCATAGATTTGTGAACCTGAAGATGGAAGATGGTGAATAATTTACAAGTTTCTTTCAAAGAGTTGAACTGGCAGCAAATGATGTTAAGAATCAAGGAGGAAAACTAGCAGATGAAGTTATAATTGAGAAGATCTTGATCACTTTACCAGAATGTTACAACGACAAGATCTCTGTTATCGAAGAAATGTATGACCCTAAAAAGTACACTCTAAAAGAGTTGTTCGACACTATGCAAGAATTTGAGATAAGAAAGTTCTAGAAAGATGAAAAGGCAGAAGAGAAGACAAAAATGACATTTAAGGCTTTGAAGATTGAAGAACCGGATAGTGATGATGAAGAGTTGGAAGCAAATTTCACCAGGAAATTGAAGAAAGGCACTGGAAAATATAAAGGTATGTTACCCTTTAAATGCTTTAGTTGTGGTAACATTGGTCATTATGCTTCGAGATGTATGAATAGGGATACACATAAGAATAGCAAGGATTAAAAGGATAAGGATAGGAAGGATAAAAGGTATAAGAAGTTGTACTATATTAAGGAAGAGGCAGGTGTTTTTGATGACGAATCTGATAATGAGGTTGATGATAGTGGATGTTTATTCTTAGCTTTGGAAAATAAATCTGTATCCACTAATTCTAGAAAATGTGTAAGTAAGATGGTTCCAAAGGTTAAGAAGAAAATGAGGGAAGGTACTTTGGTTACCGCTTTTCATGCAAGACAAGATGAAGACTACTGGGTAATTGATAGTGGATGCTCTAATCACATGACCGGAGATAAGAGTAAGTTCACTAAACTTGAAAAATATGATGGTGGTTTAGTCATGTTTGGTGATGATTCAGGAGCTAAGATCTACGATAAAGGTTCAATCAATTTTGATGGAGTACATAATACTGATGATGTGTATTATGTGAAGGGTTTGAGACATAATCTTTTGAGTGTTGGTCAGATGTGTAGCAATGGCTTTACACTTGTGTTTCCAAACAATACCTGTGAAATCAGAAAAGGATCCAGAAAGGGGGATATGATTGCAGCTGGAAGAACTCATGGAAACATCTATCAGCTGAAGGGAGTTGATGGTCATTGCCTTGTATCTAAAATTAGTGAAAGTTGGTTATGGCATTGAAGAATGGGACATGTGAACTTTGATAACCTAGTCAAGCTCAGTGCTAAGGAGATTGTTCAAGGACTACCTAGAATCACAAGACCTGCTAATGCTATGTGCAAAAGTTGTGAATTGGGGAAGCAGACAAGATGTTGCTTTAAGGGAAAAGAATAATCTACTTTTGGAATAATGGAGTTGATTCACACCAATATTTGTGGTCCTACCAGGACTAGAAGCTTGAATGGAGACATGTACTTTATGTTGCTTATTGATGATTATACTCGAATGACATGGGTTGCTTTTTCTCAGGGGAAAGAATCAGGCCCTGATAGGTTTAAGGTATTCAAGGCGAGAGTGGAAAATGAAGTAAATCTAAAAATCAAGTGTTTGAGATTTGATAGAGGTGGTAAATTCACTTCTGGTGAATTTAATGAATTATGTGAGAAGCATGGTATAAAAAAACCCCTTAAACCTATAATACCTTAAACCTATCAAAACCCCTCAGTAGAATGGAGTTGTTGAAAGGAAAAACAAGACTGTTTAGGAAGCCACTAGAACTATGATGAAAGAGTCTAATGTACCAGATATGTATTGGAGAGAGGCGATACATACTGCTGTTTGTGTTCTTAATAGAGTTCTTATCAGACACAACAACACAAAGACACCTTTTGAGTTATGGATTGGTAAGACTCCTATTGTGAAATATTTTAAGGTATTTGGAAGCAGATGCTATATTAAAAGAGATGATGAAAATATTGGAAATTTTGATGCTAGATGCGATGAAGGAATATTTCTTGGATACTCTACTACTAGAAAGGCATACAGATGCTTTAACAAAAGATTAAGAAAAATCATTGAAAGTGCTAATGTGAAAGTTGATGAAGACATACACAAACCTATTGAGATAAGTGAAGTTGAACCAGATGATCCTATATGTGGACATACACCTGAAGAAAATAAGGAGAAGGAAGAAGAAGAAGAAGAGAAAGAAGAGGAACGGGTGGAAGAAGAAGAAGAAGACGATAAATCGAAACCTACTGCTAAGACTCCTAAATATGAACAGAAGAATCATTTGCAAGATCAGATAATTGGAGACAAGAGTGAAGGAGTGAAGATAAGAAGCAAAGTTGTAGTTGAGGTAAATTTGTGTTTACTTTCTAACATAGAACCTAAATCTATAAAAGAAGCATGTGAAGATGGAAGTTGGATGAGAGCTATGAAAGAGGAACTGCAATAGATAGAAAAGAATCAGACATGGGAAATAGTCCCTAGACCTGAGAACAAAAATGTGATTGGATCTAAATGGGTGTTCCGAAACAAACTGAATGAAAATGGAGAAGTAGTAAGCAATAAGGCAATACTGTGTGCAAAGGATATTCACAAGTTGAAGGTATAGATTTTGAAGAGACTTTTGCCCCTGTGGCTAGAATGAAAGCTATCAAAATGTTTTTGGCATTCTTTTCCCACAGGGACTTTAAGGTATATCAGATGGATGTTAAGTTAGCTTTTCTGAATGGTGAGTTGGAGGAAGAAGTGTACATGGAGCAACCTGAAGGGTTTCAGTTTTCTAACAAACCGGATATGGTTTGTAAATTGAAGAAAGCATTGTATGGATTGAAGCAAGCTCCTAGAGCTTGGTATGCAAGACTGAATAGATATCTAACAAAGCAAGGATTCAACAAAGGTTTAGTTGATAGTAATATTTACTTCAAAGTGCAAGGTAATAAGATTTTGATTGTAGTTGTTTATGTTGATGATATCATTTTTGGTGGAAATGATGGCATGTGTAAAATGTTTGCTGAAGAAATGCAAAAATAATTTGAGATGTCTATGATTGGTGAATTGAATTTCTTCCTTGGTATACAAGTAAATCAAACTGATAAGGGGATATTCATTTCACAATCTAAGTATGTAAAAGAGTTGTTGAAAAAGTTTGGGATGGAAGATTCCAAACCGGTTTGTACTCCTATGGTAATTAGATGTAAGCTGAGCAAGGATGATGAATCTGCTAAGACTGATCAAAGCAAATGCATATCCATGATTGGCGGATTGTTGTATCTCACTGCTACTAGACTAGATATTATGCATGTAGAGTGTTTAGTCACCAAATTCCAAGCATATCCTAAAGAGGCGTATGTTGTAGTTGTAAAGAGGATATTTAGATACCTAAAGGGTATACCAGATTATGGACTATGGTATCCTAAGAGTAATGACTTTACCCTGAGTGCTTATACAGATGCTGACTGGGCTGGATGTGTAGATGAATGGAAGAGTACTAGTGGTGGTTCTTTCTTTCTTGGTAGGAGATTAGTTTCATGGTTGAGTAAGAAGCAAGACTCAGTTTCTTTATCTACTGTAGAGGCAGAGTATATTGTTGCAACATCCTGTTGTAGACAAGTTTTGTGGATGAAGCAAACTTTGAAAGATATTGGTGTAGTATGTGATGAACCAATCTCTATCTTATGTGACAGTACAAGTGCAATAAACATTTTGAAGAACCCGATTATGCATTCAAGAACAAAGCACACATCTATCAAGTATCATTTTCTGAGAGAAAAAGTGTTAGAGAACGAGGTCAGACTGGAATATGTGACAACAAAGGAATAAATTGCAAACATCTTTACCAAGGCTCTTTTGAAGGATTCTTTTGAGCATCTTAGGGAGATGTTGGGGGTTGTTGGCCCTCCTAAATAGGTGCACATGAAGGTGCATCAGTCTAGTGAATTCACAAATTCTTCATTTATCTGGACTAATAGTTGGGTCTAATCCGCAAGGGGAGTAGAAGTGGTTTCATTGTTGTAATATGGGTGTAATCCTAAGGGGGAGTAATCAGAATTGTTGTTCTTTACCATTTATGTCAAAGGGGGAGAAAAGGTTGTGTGTTTCCATCAATGACAAAGGGGGAGATTGTTACAAATATGAGCTAGTTTGTTGGTGTTGTCATTGATGTTGTCATTAATGTCAACATAGTTCAGTATGTTGATATTTGTACATGTATAGATGAGATAATTCTGAGATGTAGTGAGTACATGGATCTATCTTTATGGTGTTGTAATTGTGTAGTATTGGTGAGTTTCCAAGTGCTTTTGATAGAATTAAATAAAGAAGAGAAGTCAGAGTGTTGAGTGCATTCAGAACATGCTCTGATATGTGCTCCGCATTTCTCCTATGTTGATCCTATGCTTGTGCGGATCCGAAGGTTTGTTAATAGTAATTTCTTGGTAACATATGTTGAGTTTCAACTTCTAGTGAGATGGTACATGGAAGTTGTGTTCATCGGTATATGGAATGTTTGGAAAGTATTGATTTTCTATGGACTGGGAGTAATGTTTCTACTCCACAGTCCTTTGTTGTTTTGTTTCAGATTGTACGAATTTGGGATATGTCTTGTGAAGGTCTTTCCTATGCTTTGGTGAAGAGGTTTGGAGTTTGGTAATAAGGAAGTCATGTTTCAGTAATCCTGTATGAGTTTGCATAGTTTGGATTGACTGGTAAAAGGAATTCAGTGATTGAAGTCTATTATTTTTACTGCGGATGTATCTAGAAGGTTCTAAGATATTGTCTTGCGCTTAATGAAGCATGTTGTGGAATCCACATGTCATTTTCTTGTTGGGAATCACGTGCATCAATGTTTTATGTGTTTTCATTAGGTTTGGCCGACTTGGTGTTTACACTTCTTTCGAAGAATAAAATTTAAATTGAGGAAGCGTGTAGAAGACTTAAGAATTTTTTTTATTGGTCCACTCTTATTCCTTTCCACTGCAAGAATTTTGAGTTGCCAACCTAATTTGAATTTATGAAACGTTGTTTTGTGGCCGACCTTGGTAAATGTTTTTAAGGTTAAGAATGGTATAAAAGCAAGTTGAATTGTGAAGAGTTGTATGACAATCTAATGCAAAGTGATGAAAGTAATCCACAAATCATAAGAGAAGAAGTGTGTGTGTGAGTTGTATTGAAGACAATGAGATAAGGGTTTATGTAATCCTACGAATGTGCTTTAATTGCAGTGGTGGATCTTTTATTCTCTTTTGTATCTGTAGGAAGTGAGCCTCCTTGTTGGATAGTGAGTCCTTTCTGTAGGCAGTGAGCCTTTGTACTTGGATAATGAGTCCTCTTTTGGGCAGTGATCCCTTGGCAGTGAGCCTTTTTATAATGTTTATATTGTGAGTTAACCGTCACCGTGGTTTTTCCCTTATTGGGTTTTCCATGTAAAAAATTTGGTGTTCATTGTGCTGATTTGCTTTCTGTTATTTATGTTTCATGCTCATATTTAATAACATAATAGTGTGGTTGAATATTTGATAAGTGATAAGTATAAATTTGTGTGACAAGTGATTCAGCCCCCTCTCAGTTGTCCTGCACCTGTTTAACAATTGGTATCAGAGCTTGTGGTTCCTTGTGTAGAGCTTAACTGCTTAAGGAAGATTTGATGGCGCATGAGTTGGTGATCCCTATGTTGGTTGATTTTCTTTTTGTTATTTGGTTCCAAGTCCTAGGTCCTCCATCGGCCCCACCTCTCGCTACCCTTCACTATAAAAATAAAAATCTCTCAATTTCTAAGATGGACTCTAGCCCTTCTCTAGACTTGGAACCAAAAGTTCCAAGTTCCCATTTCCAACTTGTTGGAGCCTAAAATTTTATGAAAATTTTAGCAAAATTTAAGGCTCTCATAATGAAATAGTTGATTTCAACACCCAAAAGTTCAGTTGAAAAATTTGTTCAAATGGCCCACTTTGAAAAATCACAAAATGAAGCCAGTGCAATTTCACAAAAAATCACCTTGCAAGCATGTTTATCTGACATATGTGAATGTGAACCCCAGGTTTCAGCTTCGTATGATCAATTTTGACAAGATTTCAAAAGGCCAAGTTGAAGGGTTCTGGGAAGGTTTGTTGTTTACACAATGTTAAAACTGCCAAAAGGGTCAACTTTGGAGGGCGATATTAAGCAACTAAAAAAGTGTCATGACAAACTGATTGGTGCCTCAGATTCTTCCCACCTTAATGTAATTTCATGTCAATTTTTAGGGTCCCAACATCTTGTTTGGTATTTTTTCAAAATCAAAACCAAATGGATTTTACCCAGTTTGAATACTGCATTTCCAGAAAACTTTCA
The DNA here is from genome assembly GCA_007258455.2 of Sequoia sempervirens. Classification (NCBI taxonomy): domain Eukaryota; kingdom Viridiplantae; phylum Streptophyta; class Pinopsida; order Cupressales; family Cupressaceae; genus Sequoia; species Sequoia sempervirens. The sequence goes on along the minus strand of VDFB02058242.1, from coordinate 760,422,532 downwards.
CAGAGGTCAACTTTGATGTTTGATATTTTTTGAATGAATATGCTTGGTGAAAAACCCTCTTGCACACATTTTCACCATGCCTAAATGAGTTAATATCCAAAGTTATAGCTTCTTATAATCATATTTGATATTTTTTCAAAAAAGGCAAGTGACGGGTTTCAGTTGAGTTTGACAGGTGTAGTTTTTTAGAAAATGCCAGATAAGAAACTTTGAACATTTACAGTTTTTAATTTTGAAAACTTCATGCCAATCCTTTTGATAAGAATACTCCCCTACCATAACTCAACATGGTGCATTTTCATGGCTTCGAAAGAACATTTGGTCAGTTTTTCAAGGCAATTCTGGAAGCAACTTGACTTATTTTTGTCACAGTGGAAGATGTCAGAAATCAAATTATGGTAACTACCCATTCCAACTTGGGATACATTTTAGATTTTGATGGTTTCTCCACACTCTCCTTGCTCTTCTGCTATTATCCTAGTGACATTCATTCATACCACTTCCCTGAACCCCATTTGCTAGTATGATCATAAAAAAGGGCTCAATCTTTCCTGTCCCATACCATATGATCCAGTCCAAAGAGAAGTTTTGATGTCACTCAAGTCTAAACTATTTTGAAGCATGCGATTTGATTTTACTAAACCTCTTAATAAGAGGTTTTCACTCAGCCACAGTGTGTTTATGGGATCCACGGGTGTTCCCTCAGGTGTAATCAAGGTTCTGAATGGACATTATGAGTTTGGTGCAAAAGTTGATACTTGGGTGGATACTAATTTGACTAAGAATGTGACACTAAAATTAAGTGCACAATTGATGAATGGGCCACATTTTTCTCAAGGATGTTTGAAGTGAAAAGTTTTTAGAAGAATGATGTATTCTACGATGCAAATAACATCCAGAATGTAGAAAAGTATTTGTGTTTGATCATCAAAGAAATTTGGGATTGGTTTCATGACATGATATAACACTAAACAATGAAAAACAAAAGACAATTGAATAAAGACAAAACACCATTTGGAGAGAGGAAACCCTAACTTGTTGCATATTTTTCAGTGTGTAAATATCTGGGAGATTGTAACCAACGAGATTTAGATATCAACGAAAAGCATCTATTTGAAATCGTTTCCATCACCAATGATGGGATTCAAATTTGGGCCATAGTAATGATATATATGATCTGCAATAAGAAAGACTAATAAGGACCATCTCAAATTATTCAACTACAGTGAGAAAAGTCTTATGCAAAATTTATCCTTTGGCATAAGACACTTGTTACTCATTTCCCAAAGAAATATCGATAACCTAGAAGGTGTATTGCCACGAATTCATTTCCAATACAAGCTTCAAGCTTTGAATTCTATTGGTGATAAATGAAATCAGCTGAAATAATGGAAAATGCTATTGGTAATGAACCACAATCAATAGGGAGGAAAGGTTGGGACGATCCAAAGACGAGAGACTTCAAGACAAGAACCAAACAGAAGACTTCATGTGAAGCCACAAAGTTGGCTCATCTGATGGACTGCCTGAGGATGGGAGATACTGGTGCAACCAATATACATATGGACAAGTGACACTGGGAATGAGAGGCGATATACTTGCATTTGGAAGTAAGAAGGGTATCCCTAGAAGTAACATTGCAAATAGATGAGGAATTCGAATGGGAAGCTCCTCCTACACGAAAGCACAGGGAAGACATTTGAATGTGAGAATGGAAAGAAATAGTAGATATATCTTTGAACGATGTTGCTATATGGATATCGATTTTCTATGTGTTTTGATCGCGGGTGGAATGAAAGGAATAGAGCAATGTGACTGGGACTGAATGAAGTGTATACAGTAAGACAATTGTGTTAAACGTGCACCATAATTCATGGCTCTGGAACGATAGACAAATCTATATGAGATTTGATAGAAAGGATTGTGATGGGCATAAAGCACGGGGATGATCTATTTTAAAATGAAAAATCTTATTGCTTCTAAGATGATTTCAGAAGGATTCATGTTATCCATCATCATGCTGTCATGGGAGTTGTTATATTCACAATTTTCGTTGTAAAGCTGTAGAAGCATTATTTTGCAACATTGGGTGCATCATTGGCTACAAAAACACCAAAAGGTCGTGCTCTTAACATAACTTCATTCTTAAATCGGGGTGCTAGCTTCCATAGTAAACTACAAAATTAGAGTTTTATTACCTGGAGAGCATTAGAGGAGGAATATTCATTTGAGTGACTTCAGGCATTTCCTTCACTCCCGCAAACAACCTGGAAAGAAACCCTAAAACCAACACAACAAAGCAAAACTTCATCGGAGAGACCAGTCGTATCGTTGGGAGTCGCTTCGAACTTTGAAGTCTCACCGATAGCCCAACAATGCTTACTTCATCGGTGAGAGAATCAAATATTGTTGGGAGATAAAAGATAAGTCTCCTCGATGCTTTGAGTTACCCCGATACGTGAATACATATGGTCAAAGTGCAAACAAAACATTGAATAAAGTGTGATTATAGTGGAAAACAATATTACTTTGAGAAGATATAAACTTCACATTTTTACTAGGAGATTATAAGGTGGATGTTTATTTTACCCATGAAAAGCATAAAGGGTAAAATTTATAAAATATTTGCATTTGGAGGTGTAATATTTTTCACCAAAGGAATTACGAGAGTGGGTAATTATGGTTACATGAAAGGCATATTTTATTGGGTAAAAATGCAAGTGTTAGGGTAACAAATCAAAATTAAATTTCACAAGGATGCAAAAGCAAAGGGAGCATAAAAACTATGAAGCGAGTAATTATTTTATCCAAAGGAAATCTTGGGTAAAATATAAAGCGAGAAATTGCCGAAAAAGGAATTAAAAGTTAAAGTATTGCAAAATGATTTTCACGGGAAACAAAGATAATGAAGATTAAATTATTTTAATTTGCCGAAGGCAATTAATTAAAATAAAATGAAGAACTACAACAGATAGACGCGTGAAGGGTCACAACTCTTGAAAATGCAATGTATACATGAAGGTTGAAATCAAAATTGAAAGGCATTAGTATTAGAATGAGGAATTAAGCAATATGTTAGGGAATCATCAGTAGTCAGATAGGTTGATCAGTTGCCTCAACATAACATTATGATGTGTATTGCAAAATATTTTGAAATTATATAATGGAGAAGAATGTATAAATTAGTGGTTCAACATTGGTGTCAATTGTTTGTGGTTAATATCCGATTATTTGGCTATCTCCAGATTGGTGCTTTCATATTATTTAATTGGAGTGTCAAAACTCAATTTATCAAAACACATTTGTTGTTCTTGTGTGGTTTCATTAATTGGTTTCTCTCAAAGAATTAAATATCCTTTTAATAGATCACAGTAATCTGGGAGTATCACTTGGATCAATAAAAAAGAGCCCTATAACTAATAAAATTATCATACTGTCTCCAACTTGATTCTATCTTGTTATTCAAATCTACATTTGATTTGTTAAGGCACATTTGCTACTTTTGTGTGATTCAGTTAACTGGTTCCTTCAAAAGGATTAAAACTTCCTATTAATTAATCACAGTAACCTGGTAAGAATCATTTGGATCAATAAAGAAGAGTCTAATAGTTACATTCTTACACATTTATACAAGGTATAAACAATCACAAGTGCCAAGCAATTCGAATTGTAGCTAGCAAGTAAGTCACATATCATTCACCTCTTGACTCCATTATCCCAACAGGAGTAGGCACTGGTCATACCCATTCCATTTTAGAATTTTATAAAATCTTATCCAGACATTCACATTTCAAATTTTAGTAGGAGTAGTTAGTAAGCCTTCATCAATTCCACACTTTATGCCACTGTGGATAGATCGATAAATTAAACTAAGTCATATTTGAGCCTGAAATGCAGGGAGTCATCAACCATATAGGTTAACTCCGTTCATTAGTTCAAAAATGTTGCAAGTCTGATCATAGAGCCTGGCATCCTCTTAGGATTTGTAACCTGCATTTTTGAGACCTAACACAACTTCTACTCACCACCCAAAACTTTCCATATTCACACACACATATATATGTCCTAACACTTCTAATTCCCTGCACTTCTCAAACTACTATAGTATAAAAGGATGGTATCAAGGTCTTCTGATGGCACAGATTTCACAATCTCTTGATCTATAACCAATTTGATGATTTTTTTTCAAGAAACAACTTCTCAGAGACCAAACTACTATAGGAACATACATTGTCATAACAGGACATTCATTTAACATAGAACAAAACTTATAAAGAAAACACAGAATTGTGACAGTAAATAAAAATCATTAACAACAAGACATTCATTATTTTATTCATCTTTGTTCGATGCCATGGCATTGGCTTACATGGACCTCGATCTACAATGGATCAGTCTATTTTCATAACAGATACAAACCAACATCAAACTTCCTTCTTTATTCTATCAACTGTGTTTTGCCAACACTCCAAGCCACACCTTCTCATAATGCCCTCACATTTGTTCCCTTCATCATCATTACCATCATTCTCCTATGCAACTTTACTTCCACCCCATTCTTCTAGTCGTGCTATCCTTCCTTCTTTTATGTCTATTCGCCTTCTTCTTTATCACCCTCCTATCTTTGCATTCCACCCTCTACATACAATTGTCTTTCTTTTATATGCTTGACTCTTTTAAATTGCCACCCTTTCAACTTCTAAATCAACCTCTTTACATCTAAACCATCCTCCTTCACGCCCTTTCGGTATCACATCTTTGCAACGACCACTTCTTCCATGTCTTCGAGCCTATTCTAATCTACATACAACCACATGCTTCCCAAACAAAAACTTCCTCTTTTAAAAAAAAATTTCAAACTATTGAAACTGAATCACACCAAAATGGTCGTGCTTTAATCATCACTATCAACTCATCAAATGATATGTCTTCTCAAAACAACCAGACTAACTAATGAGCACCCAAATCGACATGTTTACTATCAGGTTTGGAAGATACAAGATAGTTATTCAACCATCCCTTTGTTGCAAGGAGTTCCTATTACTCAGGCAATAGGAATTTCTGTATCTTCAACTTTGCAACATGAAGATAAATTAATGGAGCAATAGGAAACTGCCATGAACACTCAAAAACAAAAGCCCAAAACTGAACAACTGAAATGAAACATAAACCAAAATTTGGATGGAGAGTGATGCTCTTACATCATCTTCAAAAGGCTCAGGACCCATCATGGAAAAAAGAAAAATGTGCCTCGCCCCATGCCTAAAAATATTTTCTTAACTCACAACCATTATTTTCACTAAAGAGATTGTAAAATCTTATCCTGGGCTCAAGAATATAATTTCCTTAAGAAATTGTACTTTCATATCTATTATTAATTTGTATTGATTAAAGCACTATGTGCAGGGAGAACAGTTTTGCTTCACCTCATAGGGTTTCATAATATTTTTATTTTAAATTCTACCCATTTATTCACATTAGCACACAAAGGATGAAAATATTAAGGGAGAAACAAAGGGTGTATTCAAAGATTGTACAAAAATGGCTCATGAAAAAGAACTGACAGTCTTTGCAAATGATCTTCGTTTAAGATATTGTCAAGGATATTCCAATCAATGGAGACGGATCAAGAAATGTTTGTGGATGTAATAATAAGCATGACATTGTTACAAATTCCTTTTATTGCATAGTCATCAAATTGAGGTATTCTCACAACCACATTAGATATTGCATTCTATAGTTGATAATGTACCTCATAGATATGGGAAGAAGGATATTTTTAATAAATTATTAAGTACAATCTCTTATGTTTACAAGAAATATAATTCATCAAAACCACATAACTTAATCAAGTTTGACCATCTGAAAAGACATTGGGAAAATGAGTGGAAGGTACATGAAAAAGGAATGTCTAATTGTTAGAAAAAAAGTCTCAAATAAATATGATTGTGGTATGTTTTAGATAAAGTATAACTGGATCTATAGTTAAATGAGAAAATAGAAAGTAGATTCAATTATGAAGGAAAAGGAAGACATGTGATCTCTAGTCAAGACCGATATTAGACTTCTAAGTGATTTATCAATGAAATCACTAATGATGCAGAGTTAGTTATGTTCAATTGTAGTGTAGAGCCATTTAAAGATACCATTGTGCCATACAAAGCAAATAATGACAAAGGAGAAGACCAAATACAAGTTTTAGTTGGATGGAAGCTTAAGAAATATTGTTTCAAAAATTCCCACTCGATTAAAATAATTCAGAACAACATAGAAATGATTGTTTTAAAAAAGAGAGTGGGGGTAGTTTCAATTGGTGTAGAGGTTTTAAACACTGAATAGATAATTTTATGAAAATTAAGGAATTCCTAATGGGAGAATCACATTATGTAGCAAACAATGACAATGGTTTATCTAAGATTTTGACCCCCAATGTTACTCGTAATTCTAATAAAGGATATACTAACAATGTTAGTTTGATTTCATGGCAAAGGAGGCTTGATGATGAATTCATGTAAAGAGTGAAGAAAACTATAGTTGAGAATGTATTGGTTGTATACCATTATAAGATTCATTATCCTCCTTTTAACCTATATCATGAAGTAAAAGACATTTCTCCAATGACCGTTGAGGAAGTTGCAATATACATAAAGCAAGATAGATTTGAATATCCATGGTAAAGATGTGTTAATGTCTATGAAGACATATAACTAGAAAAGATTAAAATTCAATGTCCTCAAACTATTAAAAAAATTGGGATACATAAAGTATATGTCTCTATACAAGCCCAAAGCCTTCTAATCATCATGAATGAAAAGAGACACTAAAAAAGAAAAAGATGCAAAACTAGTGACATGTGGACACGTTGACAAGAAAAATAAGGAATAAATATTGTGTTTCCACAACAACAAACAATTTCCATTACTTTTGGGGCCATAAAAACATGACTTGGACACCTAATCATTAGAAATATTGGGAAAACACCTTAATACTACCAAGTGTTGTTTCAAAATTTATTGCATATAATATTATTGTGAGCGATGCAAGTCATATTTATCACTCAATATTATATGGTTAAAATAATTGGTGATTCTTATTAAATATAACTTAAACTATGATTGTCGATGAAAGGAAAATAGAAATTAGGTGAAATTCCAAGAAGTGGATGATAGACAATCTCAATTTTGTTTATATTTGTAGCATTGAAAATTGTCACCCTCACACTAAGTAAATAGCTCCCCTTATGTTCTTGGACCTAATTATGCATTTAATTACCTATTTTATAAATATCTTAAGAAAATCAAACAATGGGAAAGAAAATAACCATTTAATATTTACCCTCAATGCTTAAGGCCCCAAAAAGGATAGGTATAGACTAAGGCACCCCATGCCATTTTCCATCCCATTTTGTCTCTTTGAATTTATAATTTCATTTGTTGGCTATCAACATTTGATTTTTTGGAAAATTAGAAGAATTGCATATAAATACAAAGTGTTTTCATCATTTTACTCCTAGAAATTTTGGAAAGTGAAACAAGAGCATAATTAAGCAATCAAGAGCAATCAAGAGTAAAAATATCAAGATTGTTGCAATATTTATTTTAATCAAGCATCATGTTCTTATGTAAATTTGTTCCTATTTTATGTTCATTTGTTTTGTGAGTACTAACACTTGCAAGACATCAAATCAAGTAACAATTTATCCTTGAAGGTGATGAGTACATGACTTAAGTCCATCAAGGAATGCAAGTATTAGTGGTGGGTTGCAAAATTATTTAATTCATTACTTGTTTATCATTTAGCCTATGCCCAACTAAGGTAAGATCTCTTTATACATCACCATAGCCATTGTGGAGGTAGAAATACCAAAATGTGGTTTGGCTTAGGCAAGCCCTTATATAACACAACCCTTCCTCCTCTTTTATGTGTGTAGGATTTCAAATCTAAAGCATATTCAAGAAAGATTGAAGAAAAATTTCTTTCATGCATTCAAGCCCTACAAGTTGTCAAGAAAAGGAAAATTGATTTTTTCAGTAACAGACAAAGTTCTGACAATGACCTTGAGAGATAACAAGATTTACAGATCTAGAGCTACAGGAAGGTGAAATCAGATCCTAAAAAGCAAGAATCCAATCTAGGGAATTGAACACCCCTAACCAATCAATTCAACATCAAATTTCTATACCAATTTCTTTTGTGTCTACCCTCTGCATTTATGGAAACATTTTTTGTCTTTTTGTTATGTATTTCTCAAAAATCATCTCAATTTATTGCATTTTCATAGTTAACCTAAGAACAACATTGCATCTTAAACTTCAATAAATCAACAATCAATCAATCCAATTACCCACACACATAAACATTGGATTAAAACCTTGATCCGCCATTTTGGATCTTTCATTGAGGCTTGTAGCCAAGTGGGTATTGAGATCATTTTTAATCCATAAAACTACTTGGGACAAGTGTGATTTACAACCTAGATCCCTTTTTCGAATCAAACATAAATTGATGAACCAGGTGACTGTTTCTTACACGTTAAATCTTCTAAAATCTGAAGCATATCATTTCAAAATCTGAGTTTAATCTTAGGTTGTTTGCATTCATCATTTGTGCATACATAATTATCATAAAAAAGTGGATGCAACTTCATCCTCTTCATCCTCTCCATCCAATTCACCTCTTTCCTCACCTATTCATTCCATCCCTTCCCCTCACACTCATCCCTCCTTTCGCACATCCACTTCCTCTATTCAACCATCCTAAAATTCCTTCCAACCACTCACTTCCCACAACTAGGGCGTTGTCCCTATCCTTGCTCTTCAAGTCCAAAGCAAAGTACCAACTGTTGTTGCCCCTATGCAGCTTGAAATTCCTATCCAACAACAAATACAACCCCTACCTCCCCTCATGGCTTGGATGGGAAATAAACCTTCTCTATTGTCCTTCAATGATTACCATGACATGCCGAAGAATCTGGAAACCTTTTTGCATGAAGTTTCATCCTCGAGACACACAGAGGATAGCAAAAGAACATATTAAAATATTCCAAACAACATTGAAATATATGCAAATCAATCATGAGGACATGGCTTGCTGACTCTTCCCTTATTCCTTGGGGGAAGAGGCCTTTTATTGGTACATCAACTTGCCAACGGGATCCATTACCATGCATTTTTGTGGAAGTACAAGATTTCGATCATCCCTTTAGAGTTATATCAACAATTCATGTCCATTCGCAGGGAGGTCAACGGACCAATCAGCTCCTTCAACAACTGGTTTCACTGGGCATTCATGAGATATCAGGCTCCATATGTGATTAATAATGTTATTTCCTTGTTGGTTTATTATGAAGCCCTAGACAACCTTACTACTGCATTGGTGAAAAGAATGCACCCACCTCCCGCCAGATTGGTGGATGCTTATGCTGAGGCGGTCATAGCAAGCACTAAATTGGGACAATTTTTTTTAGGTTTGCTGCCCTCTTTGGGACATGTTACTCATGCCATGTAGATTCAAGGGCTCACCCAAGATTTAGCACATCAAATGCCTCTTATGAACCAAGTTCTGCAGCTACCCATAGTTCCTCACCTAGCACAACGATTGAACTAGACGCCTCCCATGCCTCATTACTTGCAGCCACAATAGCAACAGGTCTATCCTCAGTAGTCCCAAGTACCTGCATATCTACAAGGGCTTGAATTCTTGCAAGCACAATAAAACCAACCAACGATGCAGCCTGCTTTCCTTTAGAACCAAGCACCATAGCCAAGTAATACAAAAAAGGATCAACTAGATGAGCTCATGAAAATGATTAAAAAAATTTCTATGGAGATGACACACTTGAGGAATCAAAATAATCAGTTGCAAGCTTCTCAACGCAACATTCAGGCCAACCTCCACTGAGAGAATAGGGTTAACCGTGATGCGGGTGCCTCATTGGGGCAGAATTATGAAAGAGGGCAGAATTCCAACTAGAACTTTGAAAGGTGACCTTCACAAAGGTAGAATCGAATGTGGAATACAAGGCCCAATAACGAAGGTGTTCCCACCCCTCTTGACCAGCTGGCTAATCCAAACAAAATGACAAGCAGAGTGTACTTAGCCAAGGCAGCTTTGTCTGAATGGTGTCAAATCCATAAAACAAATAGGCATTCCAAATTGGATTGTCTCGAGTTCCAAACAGTTGCAAAGATCTTTCAAGTAGAGGTTCAGAATGCCATTGCTAGTGTAGGCTGTCGAGACATAGTCCCATCCAAACCTTATGACTCTTCTGTGCTCGTGGTCAATCAAGCTCTGTTCCCGCGAAGTGAGAGAAATGCACCAGAGAATGAGACTACCTCCCTAAAGAACGAAGAAGTAAAAGAGGTAAGTAACGAGGAAACTTTATCCCAACTCTTTACTTCAGTAGACAAAGCTCCAATAGATGAGGAAGAGTCGTGTGAAGATGAAGTCCAAATGTTTCAGCAAAGGGCGACTCCATATAACTTGAGAAGTAGGAAAATAGGAGGACCTTTCACAACCTCCACTCCACCTAACAACTTCAACACCCCACCTGATCCAAACGCTAGTAACAATCTAGGCTAACCCCATGTGCCTACCCAATAATTTAACAAGAACAAACAACCGAATCAAATACAAAACCAATTTGTCGGTTCATCCCAAGGAAAATACTTTGAGGCTGGAATTGAGAAAATGGGTGAATATGTATTCGACGAATTCAAGAAGGTTAAAATAAGCTTGTCTACCTTCGAGTTGCTTAAAGTCCCTATAGTTAGGAATTCCTTCTTTAGAATGATCAATGGGACTGCTTCCTCTAAGTCAACACAAGAGGTCTATGCTAAAAGAGTCTCTTTAGAAGAGCCACAACATGAGTCTATAATTCAAGAAATTATAGGCAAGAAGAAGGATGTCCCTTCAAATCAGCAAACGGGGAAGCGTCCCACTAAAGAACAAAGCCAAATGCAAGCTAAAGAAAAGACCAATGAAAAGGATAAAAACCAAGTAGCCTAGGCAGATACACCCATGGGATTATTCCAAGGAGAGTTGGAAACACCTTCCTTCCTCACCACTATCAAGATATTCGGTAAAAAACTTGCACAATTGCTTGATTGATTTAGGAGCATTAGCTAACATCATGCCCCTTACTGTATGCAAAGCTTTGGGAATAGTCCCTACTCCTTCCAGAAGAAAGGTGACTCAACTGGATAAAACTAAGGTGAACATAGTAGGAGAAATCAATCGTATTCCCATGTAGATTGTTGCAGACCCAAGAGTGTAGCAAGTTATTGATATTCAGGTAGCAGACATCCCAAACACATATGGCATAATACTAGGATGATACTTCACCAGGGCATTGAATGGACATGTCACAACTAAATTTTCTCACATGTGGTTTCCATGGAATGGGCTTCCAAACCAGATCCGCATAGACCAGGAGCCACACATGAAGTTTATGATTACAATTGACAACAACACCAATGAGTTATTATTTGTTGAAATGAAATTGGGTAATTATTGCCTCGTGGATTACCAAGGAGAATCAAAGTTCCAAGAGGAAGAGTCAGCTAAAGAGGTTTTCCTTGTGTTGTCCAACCCTTCTACCAATCTAGCCTATGTGCCTCAAAGCACAAAAATGTTGGTAGAATCAGATGACGATGAATCCTGCAATGATGGTAATTTGGGATTGTTAGATGCATTATGGGATTTCATATAAAAGTATGTACAAGATCAACTCGGCCTTGGGACAAGGACGAATTTCAAGGAGCTCCTGTTGCCAAGCTAGTGTAGGGTCCACAATGCTGCACACTCAAAATTTGAATGTTGTCTTTGTTAGACAATAGTTGCTCACATTAGTGGACAAGTCATACACAGAAAAGAGCTGCTAATGGGATAGCCTTCCCACTGCAGTGATGAAATCGTGCCTTTTCCGGAAGCTGTGGATGTAAGTGTGTAGCAAAGGCAAGATGAATGCCTGATCAGCCCTGGAGTTAAAGGAGCCTCCAAGTTTTGGACATTGTGATTAGATCGGTCTAAGTCTAAGCAAGGAGCAGGAGTTGGATTCGAACTCATCAGCCCCACAGGTAATTCTTACTTCGCTGCCCATAGACACCAATTATATTGCACCAATAACGTAGCAAAATAAGTTTTGGACATTGTGATTCGATGGGTCTAAGTCTAAGCAAGGAGCAGGAGTTGGATTCTAACTCATCAGCCCCACAGGTAAGTCTTACTTCGCTACCCATAGACACCAATTCTATTGCACCAATAACGTAGCAAAATACGAGGCACTAGTTCATAGTCTTTTGATGGCCCTAAGAAAAGAGGTTAAAATGTTGCAAGTCTTTGGTGACTCATAGCTAGTAGTGAAACAAGTCGAGAAATTATATTCCTGCCATAATAGAAGACTAGCAAACTATAGGCATAGAGTTTGGGACCTATTAGAAAGCTTAGATGCATTTAATATTCAATTGATCCCTCACTCCTAAAATCACACTGTTGATTCCTTGGCCCAAGCAGCCAACACCCTTAAACCTTTGTCACTATTTGGCCTCAAAAGGTTTACTGTTGAGATTACTTCCACCCCATCCATACTAGAAAATGTTACCAATTTTCAAGTGTTCAATGATGACAGACACATCTTGGATTTTATCACCAATTTTTATGTGCTTGCAACTTAGATTATTGATGTGGTTGAGCCCAAAGAGGCTGAATTAGATATAGAGAGGGTTATCAATCTCAAGATGAACACAATTCCTAGAGGTATGGTCCAAATTGAATGGATATTTGACTTGGAATAGATTAGAGACCAGGATCAGCAAGCAAAGAAGGATTCCATTAATAATCAATGCGACACTCATAACCTCGGAACAACCGAAGAGGTTAAAAATGTATTCATTGGAAAAGTGTGCATGTCAGAAGAAAAGAAAGGGATCATTGATGCTTTGTGAAAGTATCACGATGTAGTTGCTTGGAGCTATGAGGATTTAAAGACATATGACACCTCGATCATTACACACACCATCCCCCTCAAGCTGGATGTGAGACCTTTCTGGCAACGTTAGCATCCAATTAACACATTATTGGAGCCTATCATTTACAAGGAAGTTCAAAAGCTGATGTTAGCCAGAATCATATTTCCAATCAGGCACTCCACGTGGGTGGCTAATATGGTCTCGGTTAGGAAAAAGAATGGAGAAATTAGATTGTGTGTATATTTTCGCAACCTGAACAGAGCTTCAAAGAAAGACAACAATCTAGTGCCCTCATTGGATGAAGTGCTAAAGATTGTCAATGGTTCTCAAATGATGTCTTTCCTAGATGGGTACTTCGGGTATAATCAGGTAATGGTGCAATACGAGGACAAACACAAGACGAAATTCGCCACCAAGTGGGGGACCATTGCATACAAAAGGATGTTGTTTGGACTCATCAATATTGGCACCACTTTCCAGCATGATGGGCATATCCATCAAAGATCTAATCAGAAAATGCATTATCATCTACATGGATGATCTCACAGTTTTTTTTAAGAAGCAAGGTGATCATGTTTCCAATCTGTGCAAAGTCTTTCAGAAGTACAAGGAATTTGGGATTTACCTTAATCGAAAGAAGTGCATCTTCGAAGTTACAAAAGGTAAGTCACTCAAGCACATTATTTCAGAGAAAGGAATCTCAATAGACCCCGAGCGTATTCAAGCAATTTTGAAGATTCAACTACCAGATAGCAAGAAAGAGTCAGAAAATTCATTACTAGCTTTGCTAAAATAGTCAAGCTGCTCAACACCATGTTGAAACAAGATGCCAAAGTTGAGTGGACTCTGGAGGCAAAGCAGGCCTTTGAAGAAATCAAGAAAGCAATTGTTGAAGCACCTGTATTAGTCAATCCCAATTACCTAAATCCGTTCTATATTTATTCATTTGCTTCAGGCCATTCATGTGCCAACATATTGACTCAGAAGGATGATGAGGGGAGTGAGCACCCGATTGCCTTTATGAGTGCCCCACTAAAAGATACAAAACTAAAATATCACAATGTGGAGAAGCAAGCATATGCTTTGGTCAAAGAAGTCAAGAAATTTAGGCACTTCATCTTGCAAAACAAGGTGTTTTCCATTGTACCTAACCTGACAGTAAAGATGTTAATGTAGAATGAGTTGGGTGAAAGGAGAGCAAAATGGGTCACCCTGCTGCAAGATTATGACATGGAGATCCAGTCAATGAAACTAGTAAGAGGGTAGGCTCTCACCCGAATGATAGCTGAAACAGTGGTTGAAGCAGGACTTGAGCTTATAGTCTAGCAATATCAGCTTGAAGATGTTTCCACAGGGTAGTGGTACGATGATATCATCTACTACCTATTGAATAACAAGTGCCCACCTCGTCTATAGGGAGTTAAAAAATGTGCTATCCAGCTAAAAAGAAATAGCTACACACTGTGGGGGTCTATACTATATAAGAGGAATCATGAAGGGATCTACCTCAGATGCATTGGAAAAGAAGAAGGGGCACACGTACTCACAGAGTTTCATGATAAATTTGGTACCAGTCATGGATCTGGTCCTTCCACTGCTCATCAAATCCTATGGGCGAGATATTATTGGTCGACCATGTTCAAAGATGCACACAGTCATGTTCAAACTTGCCATGTGTGCCAGACCGCTGCAACCAAAGAATGAAACGTTGTCCCACTGCAACCAATCCTGGAGGTAAGATTGTTCACACAGTGGGGTCTTGACTTCATCGAACCAGTAAGCCCACCATCCTCTACGGGTCACAGGTACATTCTAACCACCTCTGATTATTGTACTAGATGGATAGAAGCAATTGTATGTAGGTAATGTACCATAGAGGTAGTTACTAATTTTCTTGAAAGTTTCATTTTGAATCATTTTGGTTGCACGTATGCCCTTGTTTGTGATAATGGCCCCGCCTTTTCCTCGCTAAATTTTTCTAGTTGGGCCTTTGATTATGGCATTGTCCTTAAATTCTCATCCAATTACTACCCTCAAGGTAATGGTCTAGCTAAATCCACAAATAAGAATCTAATCACTGTAATCAAGAAGCTGCTTGATAGGAATCCCAAAGACTGGCACACCCAATTGCATTTTTTTTCCTTTTGGGAAAATCACACGTGCCACAATGCTTCCCTAGGTGATTCCCCATTCCACCTCATTTATGGCTTAGAGCCTGTGCTTCTTGTTCACCTCAAGATCCCCACCCTCCAATTTATTAACACCTTTTATGAAGAAGGGGATCGTCGAGAAACTCGTTTAGTTGAGTTGCTCCACTTAGAAGTACGTGAATGAGCTATTGAATTTTTTTTCAAAACATCAGGGTGTAGTTAAGAGATGGTTCGACTGATGAGCCAAAGTTAAGGCCTTTTGAATTACCGATATGGTCCTATGTTGGGACAAGACCCATGAGAAGAAAGGGGGATGACAAATTCGACAAGCTCTGGCTTGACCCCTTTTAGATTTCTGAAATCCTAGGAGATAACGCTTTCCAACTTAAGACATTAATTGGTGAAGATGTCATGTTGCCCATCAATGGGCAGTACCTTAAGCATTATTTCCTTGCCTGAGCTCTTTTGAGCCAAGTCTTTGTAAATACTTGTACATAGGTTAGTTTAGGTTTCCTTTTTTTGTTGTTTTGTTGTCTTGCTTTCCTTCCATTTTGCTCGTTTCCCGGCCATTTTGTTTTGCTAAGGGTGTTCCTTTGTATTTGATGCAGTGGTTGTGTTCAGTTTGATGAACGATTCACTTTGTTGCGTGCTCTTCATGTTCTTTAGATAAATATTCACTCCCAACTATTGGTCTCTGATTGTTGCTATGGAATAGTCTCCTTATTTGAACTCCAACTTGACCTAGAACATGACCCTTAGTTGAATCCTTTCACCTTCGTCTCAGATCTTGCACAAAACACACATTAATTGTTTCTGAAGAGTTGTACAGTGGTCGTTATGATGGCCTAGCAAGTGAAAACTATTAAATCTACTCCAGTGACCAATGTGACTTCAAACCCACAATAAGCTTTGATGCTTACACAATTGAGCAAAAGAAAGAATATTAAAGAAGTACTAGAAAAGAAAATGAAATGTTAAAATCAAGCAATTGTGTGGGTGTGCGGACAACTCTACTAGTGCTATGGACGCTCGATCGGCAGTAGAGCAATGTTCGTGGGGTCATAGCGACAACTCCGTCAGGTCTATGGACGCCTGACTAGTAGCGAGGCAATGTCCAGGTTACTTTTGGAGTTAGACAATTCATGTAACTTGCTTGGCCTAATTAATGGTCATTTGTTATATTTTCTAAATAAAAGGAATGAATTCACCATACACACACACTTTTGAGATGTTTTATGATTTGATTCAGTTAAGGATCTCATTCTCCTTCAGGTTCCCTAGTTCACCTATGGAAACTGGCCCCTGGTCTGTGAAACTAGAGATTCTGGGTTCAAAATGAGCCTTTATCCTTAGAACACTCAGGAGTGTTCCCCAACAAAGTCGCCATTTGTTGTGCTTATAGCACACATGCCCCGTTTGGAACATGGACCCTCTCTTTTCACTTTGCCGGGTCATTTTTTCCTTCGCCTCATTTTGCGTGCCCCCTTTTTGAGTCCTAAGTGGTCAATAAGTCCTAAAAGTATCATCTTAAATTGACCAAGTTTCACCACCTTCAAAATTTTCAAGTCTTTGGCCTCTGCGGAGTTCCTTTGGCAGTTTTCCTTAGAACTTCAAAACTATCGTCCTTCGCCTTTTGCGAGTCCGCCCATGCAGACTGCCCTTGGTGGAATTATGCTTGTTCACTGCTATCCCCACGGTCATTGAGTCGACACATCCACCCGCTTTGCGGGGTCCATGGCCGTTGTTGTCTCTTTCACTGATCGACCAAACAACCAACACTTGAGTGTCGTCTGCCCTACGGGTTCTGCAGTTCTTGCCACTGGCCATTTTGAATTATGTGTCCACTAACTCTGCCTACCTCCGTACCCACATTTATTGTAGACATTTAATGCCTCAAAGTCTATAAATAGCAACTTTGATGGGTCATTTTCACTGACATTCTTCCTAAAAAGTTCTCAGAGCCCTCCAGCTTCTATCACCTTCGCGCCCACATGGTCTCCTCGATGTTCGAGCTTCGCAACCTCAACTTCCTTGTTAGTTCTTGCAATTCTGCCAGGTAGGACCTCCGCCATTGCCCGTTTCATGTTTTTTCTTTGATTTTCACAAAGTTATTAGATGTTTGAAGAAAGAAAACCCCAAAACTAGATAGGAGACTTCATGGTGCACAAAACCCATGTTTCGAAAAATTGAAAATCCTTTGAAGATTTGTGCAGGACCTCCAACCATCGCCGCCATTCTTAACTAGGGCCATAGATCCCTTGTGGCCCGCAGGGTCCCCATCACCATTACCTTGGTGATTTTAATGACAAACTTCAAACTACAACCATTGCCCCTCGCGGGCCCGCCAATGCAGGTGGCCGCCACCTCCTTGCCACTCCGATTGAAACAAATGAAAAACTTAAGCTAATAAGGAATCTCCAAGGCATTTGCAGGTTTGTGAGTGCGGGTTTCCACCTTCAAATGGCCCCCTCTATTTCGTTGTTTCTGATGATTTTCTGGCTCCGACCTCTCGCCTTGTGGGTCCCGTGGCATCTGTGTTCGCCGACCGAGCTCATCGCCTAACTCTTCCTGGCGACCACTGCATGTAGGTTTCTGAGGTGTCCGTCGTCTCCTCACCACCATTTACGCAATTATCCCCAAGTGGCGACACCCTTTTATCCTCCCGCAGGGCGAGCCGCACACCTTCTGCTTCAGTCCAACCCTTTGGGAAAAAGTGACTAAGCATGCCCTTCGCGGGCTATACTCTGTGGGCTTCCATCCATGGATTGTTGCCCAGTGCTCGCCATTCTGAATAGTCGTGGTTGTTTATCTGTTTGCCTTGCGGACTCCACACTAACCACATTCGTTGAACCTCGATGAATGAAACAACTAAGTTTGCTTCTTGTGAACCCTCTAATGCGGGTTACCGCCACCCCATGTCTGTCGTTTTAAATAGCTAATGGTCTCTGAACTTCCGGTTTGCAGGCCCGAACGACGACTTCTCCAAAGTGATTATTGAAAATCACTAAGTGTCGGTCACATGCGGGCAGTCTGTTGCAGGTGGCCACTTGTGGGATATTGTCCTGCTTTTTCAGCTTTTAAATCGCCAAGCCAAGCCTACCGCCCACTGTGCGAAGCCTGACCTCCCTATTGTCGTTCGGTCAAACTTGAACAAGAAACTCATGCCAACGCCTCATACGGGCTCAATGGTGCCGACCATCATCAGCGGGTCATTGTCCTGTCTTTTCCATCCTGAGTGACCCTCATCCAACGTCCTCTCACGGTTCCCTGCCTACATCATATTGAACAAATTGAACTTAAAAGTTGAACTAGTGTCACCCTCCCTGACTACGGGCCCCACACTGCAGGATTCCATTTGCGGGATTTCAGCTCACCAATGCCATTTCAAACGGTGAAGTCCTTATTGACTGAGACAACCCCTACACCCACAATCTTTAGATCCGCATCACAAAATGATCAACCTAGCATTTCAAAGACCTCACAAACAATCCAACCACATGTAAAAATGACTTAACCTCTTAGTAGGCCCCTTCATAAGGCAGGAATGTTCATGCGGGTGGGTCTATGCAAGCCGACATGTCCTCTTCATCGTCCGCCTACAACATCCTTCAAAATAGCTGCTAGACAAGGGAAACCCGCACCCCTGGGCCTGCATTGCCATGTCTTCCCCAAACAAAAGGAAAATGATGATCTGAAAGGAATGTTATGATCTTTAAATGATAAATTACTTGATCTAACATTGATTTTGCAAGATTTTGCTAACGCTCCCCTTGTTTTACACATGAATATGCTTATTGCTCCTTTGCTTGTAGGATTTATGGAATCAGCTGTAGGACCTTCGGGGGCATCCGCAAAAAAGGAAAAGGGGAAGAAGACTGCCAAAGCACCAAGGGGTAAGGAAGACAAAGACTAGATGAAGTAAAAATTTTAAGGAGCAAACCTCAACTCCAACGTTACCATAGAATGGGATACGGTCTTAGACACAAAACTGGGACATATTGGCATTGATGAATGTAGGAAGAGAGTCATTTCCAATCCCATCACAGAGAACACAAAGAGAATTAGGAGAAGCGGGTTTGCCAAGGCAGTTAGTTTTCCACCTACCCTTATGGCTCCTGAACTAGTAATGGCCTGTAGGGAGGTATATCAAGAGAAAACCAAAAGAATCGTTGACCGTGATGGCAGAGTGTTGGCCGACTTGTCCTCTAGGTCCATAGGGAAAACTTTCCACATCCCTACCTTTGATCCAATGGAGGAGACAACCAGAGAATATGCCAAGAGCACATGGAAAGTTGAACCCATTAAATGAAAGAAACTAATTAATCAATACTGGCTGAAAGAGAAAAGGGGCAGTTGAAACAAGGTACCCCAAGAGTTGTTTAGAAGTGATT
This sequence comes from Sequoia sempervirens, assembly GCA_007258455.2. NCBI lineage: Eukaryota > Viridiplantae > Streptophyta > Pinopsida > Cupressales > Cupressaceae > Sequoia > Sequoia sempervirens. Next base: position 760,403,023 of record VDFB02058242.1, on the reverse strand, counting down.
TCCATAAGGACTACCATGATTTGGTAACCTTGATAAGTAGGGTCATGGGCATCTCGACTGTAGCGTACTTTCAAGACTGGATGTTTTATGTTATAGAAGAGATTATCAAGGGAAAGATCAAATTCAGTTGGGCCAGAATGATCAGCAATTGCTTGCATGAGTAGTTTGTAGCAGTTAAAAGGACTTCTCAATTTTAAATGACCTCTTACTTGGTCTACCTGTTGGTTGACCTCATTCCATACAGAGGTCTATTTGTGGCACAAATCCCAACACCAAGGAGAGAGCTGAAAGTCTATGATAGGCATCCACAGCTCCAATAAAGAAACTTCAAGAAAGATTACTGTAGAGTAAATGATGCCTTTATCAGGCACATCATCAAACTTCTCAGAGGAGACTTTGAAAGGAGAGTCACGAATAGTGCCAATGCCTTTATCCATCGGGTCAAATTCTTATCTATCCAATTTCCCAAATTCACCTACATCAGAACCGAGGGTTTCTCCGAGAGGCCATATAAGCTACCCCGATACCGAAATGATTGGTTGATATAGTTAGAAGTCTATAGGTAGCTACAACATGCACATACTCTCTTCAGTGATAAACACAGGCCAGGCATCCCCTATCCTCTCACATTTGGCCAGAGTATGTATGCTCTCCCCGCATCCCAATGTGCGGAGTACTCTGAGAAAGAGATCAATGAATATAACTTGGAGCTCTACACTGCTCGGCCACGGATGGATCCGTATGAAAAATTGAAGAAGATGGTTGGGAGAGAATATGCCCACTTACATAGTGTTGAAGACTTTCGGGCAATTGCAAAGACGACAAGGAGGTGCGCATGAGGCACTATATGCGCATGATGACATACTTTGTTAAAACAGTCAAATTGTTTCTAGTCCCAGATCAAGTTGTGGAAGATGAAAACACTGTCATAGATCCAAGATTTGATTCTATTACCAATCTTCCATTTCCCCTAATCAACTAGGACGAGGAAGAGGTCAATGACCTTAAAATTTTAACAAAACCATTAGAGCACATGACAAAGTTGTGGATTGATGGGAAAATTTCTCAGCTAAAGCTCCAAGGAGCAAATCTGACCTATGGTGAGTTCAAAGATAAGCTTGAAAGTGAGACTGATAGTGGGACCACTGCTACCCCACCTAGAGAGACTTCAAAATCTCCTCCCACCACTAGGTCAAAATCTACTCTTGCTGCCACCACCACTGCTACTATCGTCACTCCTCCACCGACATCTCAAGAATTGCTTGCTTCCTCTTTGCCTGTGGTGGACATATTAGTTCACCTTGCCTCCACCTCACCTACCATGCCCATTATGGTGAAGGATTCTTCTTCTTCCACCACTTCTCCACTCTCGTCTTCCTCCATATCTCCATCAACAACTATCCCCTTAGCTTCTATAACAACAATGCCTACTCTCATGCTCCTAGAAGCTTTTTCTCGACACATGCAAAATATACCTATGGAGCTCTCTGGAGTATTGATGAACCCAGTGTTAGAAAATTGTGCCTCAACTTGCTGGCTTGAAACTTTGTTAAACACTTAGCGTATTTTTCCTTTGCTTGGTCTTCATTTTCAGTCGATTGTTGGAGTTCGTAACTTTGTAACCTAAGTCGCGGGGTTATGAAATTTTCTAACTTGGCAACAATGTGTTGGTCATGACTCATTTTTTTCTTTAACTCTAGAACCTTGTCATGAAGTTTGAGTTTTCTCTAACTAAGTGATAGTGGTATCGGCTTGTCGCGGGGATCAGGAAATTCCTAACCTTTCAGTGGAGGTTATGAAGTTAGAGTTTTACGCGACATGCCGATGGGTGTTCACTTCGTTGGAGCCATTTTGATGGGTGTATTGAGGCTGCAGAGGTACGAGTGAGTGAATAACAAAAGGGCTAACTCATGGACACGTAAAGTCTTTAGATTTTTGGATTTAAACTGTTGGTTGTTTATATTCTGCACCAATATGGGATAATGTCGGTGGGTGAACTTCTTTGGAAGTTGAACGAACTGAATCAGTTTGGACAAGATATTCTTGGAGATCAAAGGGTCTTTTTGTGAATAGGTGAAATGACAAACTGGTTGGGTTTCGTGTTGGAAGAAAAAATATTGTTTCGATTGAGCGTGTACTGTATGTTGAAAGAACATTATAACAGTGTTGTGATTGACTGTGGTTGGCCCGATTGTAATGCTATTGTGTAATATCAGAGAAAAAATACATGTGAAGAAGGGTTTTGTAACTTTATTGTAATCTCTTTTTACTATGAATAAAGTGATCTTTCTTTGGTGGTGGGTTTTTCTCCCGAAAGGGTTTTCCCATGTAAACTTGGTGTCCATTCTCTGTTGATATTATTATCTATTTTGTTCTATCCTTTTACGTGTGAGTCTTAATGTTCTGTAATTTGAAATTAAAAGTACTCCTGCATTGTTCCCCTATGAATTGACATTAGGGAAGAGATTTCCACACTAGAGTATTTCCTTACAAGTGGTATCAGAGCCTGGCCAATTGTGTTATCCTTGTGGGTTGGGTTGGTTTTTTGTGTCAACTCTGAAGTGGGAGTTTTGTAGAAACTTGGTAATCTAGATTGCATATTAAGATGGCAAGCACGTCAGGAAAGATTGAAATTGAGAAATTCAATGGTAGCAATTTTTAGTTGTGGAAACTCAAAATGGAATATTTGTTGGTGGATCACGATCTTTGGATTGTTGTGCCTGGAACGAAACCTTCAAGCATGAAGCAAGAATATTGGGATCTCACAGACAAAAAAGAAAAAGGGTTGATAAGACTCTATTTATCAGACTCAGTTCTCCTGAACGTTCATGAAGAGAAGACTGCAACTTCTTTGTGGAAAAGCTTGTATACATTTATCAGGGCAAGTCTTTGGTGAATAAGTTGTTCTTAAGGAATAATTTGTACTCTTTAAAGATGGAGGAAGGGGCGTCTATAGCTAATCACTCGAATACTTTTAGCATGCTCATTTCTTAGTTAACATCTATGAGTGTGAAGATACATGATGAAGATCATTGTATGCTCTTGTTGTGTTCTTTGCCTAATTCTTGGGATCATTTAGTGATGGCGATTTGGAGCACGAAAACCACTTTCAAGATGGAAGATGTGGTTGCTTCTTTGTTGTCATAAGAGATGAGAAGAAAATCTTCTGAGATGGTGAAGGAGGCTCTTGTTGTTCGTGCCAGATCAAAGGAGAAAGGAAAGAAGAAGGACAAGAAGTCTAAATCAGAATATGAAGGGAGATCAAAGTCTCTTGGAAAAAAGTCCAAGGTGAAATTCTAGAATTGTGGACAACCTGTTCATGTCCGAAAGGATTGCAAAGAGGAGAAAAAGAAGAAGAAGAAGAACTCTTCTAATAATAATTCTTCTCAGAGCGAAGTAGATGCTTTCATTGTAGCCTTGGAAACTCAGGCATCTGATGATGTCTGGCTGATAGATTCTGGAGCCTCTTTCCACATGACATCTCATAGAGATTGGTTCACAAAGTATGAAGAATACGATGGTGGAAAGGTGTATTTAGCAAGCGATTCATCTCTAAAAAATTTTGGTCGTGGAAGAGTTAGAATTCAGTTTCTTGATGGAAGAATTAAGGGAATTAATGGCATAATGCATATACTAGGTCTGGCTCAGAATTTACTTTTTGTAAGCAAGTTGAATGATGTTGGAGTGCAAGTCTCGTTCTCAAGAAATGGTTGTAAAATGACTAGAGGCTCGATAGGGCTGGCTAGGGGTGCTTGAATTGGTACTCTGTACAAGTTGGACGCACTTGTTGTTCAATGCAAAAGTGTCTTTGTATAGTCACAAAAGATTGTTCGTGTAAAGGAGACTAAAGTTCCTATAGGGGAAAATTATTTGGAAGTTAAAATTCCTATAAAGAAGACTATGCACTGGCATCAAAGGTTTGGTTACATTGGTGAGAAAGGCTTAAAAGCCTTGAAAAATAAAAACCTGGTTGAGGGTCTTGAAGATCGTAACGTGGAATTTGAATTTTGTGAACATTATATATATGAAAAACATCACCGTGTTTCTTTTTACTCCAGTCCTCACAAATATTTTGGTGTTCTGGATTATATTCACTTCGATGTTTTTGGTCTAGTAAATGTTCCTTCATTATCGAAATCAAGATATTATGTTTCCTTTATTGATGATTATTCAAGAAGGGCATTTGTATATTTTCTAAAAAGTAAATCAAAAGTGTTCAGTTAGTTTAAAGAGTTCAAGAACTTGGTTGAAAATCAGACTGGTAAGAAAATCAAATGCTTGAGGATAGATAACAGTGGTGAATTTTGTTATGCAGATTTTGAAAGGTATTACAAAGACTATGGAATTAAAAGGCATAAAACAACACCTTACACTTCGCAACAAAATGGAGTTGCTGAAAGGTTGAACAAGACATTGATGGAGAGAGCAAGAAGTATGTTGAGCAATGCTAGTTGAGAGCAAAAATTTTGGGTTGAGGTTGTGGCTACAACATGTTACTTGGTAAATCGATCTCCTTCTTCGGCACTTGTTGAAAAAATGCCTATGGAAGCTTGGTCTGGTAAGAAGCCCTCTCTGAGACATGTTCGTGTCTTTGGCTGTGAAGCATATGTTTATGTGCCGAATGAGAAAAGAACTAAATTGAAGAAAAAATTTGTTAAGTGTATCTTCATTAACTACAACACTGGTGTGAAAGGATACAAGCTTTGGAATCTAGTGACTGAGAAGGTGGTATATAGCAGAAGTGTAATCTTTCGTGACCTAAAACCTTCTTTAGTGGATCTGCAGTTAGGTATGAAAGAAGTCAAAGACAAAAATGATTGTGTTGAAATTCCTCTAACACCTAAAAAAGAGGAACAACAAATCGATAGTGTACCTGAATCTGAGGAGAGTTTGAGTAGCTTTGAGAGTTCTGAACAAGAAGAAGAACCACAACCTCAGCCTCAACCCGTGAGGAGGTCTACACATGAAAAGCGTTAACCTGACAGGTATGGGTTTTCTATGATAGATTTTAACTATGCCTATGCTTTCATTACTAGCACTGATGAGCCTAGGACCATTAAAGAGGCAATTAGAATGCCTGATTCAAACTCTTGGTTGGAAGCCATGAATGAAGAAATGGCATCATTAGAGAAGAATGAAACTTGGAGTTTGGTGCCCTTGCCTGAAGGAAAAAAATATGTTGGTTGTAAGTGGGTATTTAAGAAGAAGATTGGTCTGAATGGCAGTGTTGAAAAGTATAAAGCGAGGTTGGTTGCAAAGGGCTATTCCTAGGTAGAGGGAATTAATTATGGAGAAATATTTTCTCCTGTAGCTAAGCTGACATCTATCAAATTTCTTTTGTCACTTGCAGTCGCTTATGACTTAGAAATTGAATAGATGGATGTGAAGACAACGTTTCTTCATGGAGATCTTGAAGAAGAAATCTATATGTCTCGGCCTAAGCACTTTATGGTAAAAGGTAAAGAAAATATGGTTTGCAAGTTAAAGAAATCTCTGTATGGTTTGAAACAGTCACCTAGAATGTGGTACCAGAAATTTGACACATTTGTTTTGTCATTGGGATTTTTAAGATCAAAATATGATCATTGTATGTACTACAAGACTAAAAATGATCGTGTTCTTATTATTGCCCTTTATGTTGATGATATGTTGTTCATAGGGAATAGTAAGTTTATGATTTCTAATCTAAAATATCAATTGTTCACAAAATTCAAAATGAAAGATCTTGGTGCAGCTAGGTATATTCTGGGGATGGAAATAACCAAGGACAAAAAGAGCAGAAAAATTTGGCTTAGCCAAAGTAAGTATATTAACACTATTTTGGAGAGATTTGGTATGACTAATTGCAAGCAGCTAGTTGTTCCAGTTTTGTAGGGAATGAAACTATTTGTTGAAGATTGTCCAAAATTTCCTACTGAGATGGAGGACATGACCAGAGTGCCTTATGCAAGTGCAGTTGGCAGTTTAATGTATGCAATGGTTTGCACAAGGCCATACATTTCCCAAGCAGTGGGAGTTCTTAGCCGGTTTATGGCAAATCCAGGAAGGCCACATTGGGATGTTGTGAAAGAGTTTTTAGATATTTAAAAGGTACATCATAGTACGCTTTGTGTTATCATGGTAACTCGATTGGATCATGACGTTCTCTCAACATTTGAGGTTATTTGGATTCTGATTGGGCAGGGGACATTGATAGTCGAAGATCTACCAATGGATATATTTTCATATTGAATGGTGGTGCAGTTAGTTGGATGAGTAAGTGCCAGGCTGTAGTCGCTCTATCCACTACTGAAGTTGAGTAGATGGCAGCAACACATGCCTGCAAAGAAGCTGTATGGCTTAAATGTTTGTGTTCTGATATTGGTTTCAATGCAAAGAAAATTTCAATTTGTTGTGACTGTCAGAGTGTTATTTGTTTGGAAAAAAAATCCAACTTTCCATGCTAGGATGAAACATATTGATGTGCAGTATCATTTTGTACGAGATATGGTGGAGGATGGAAAGGTCAATTTAGAAAAGGTGGATACTCTAGAAAATGTTGCAAATGCGTTGAAAAATCTCATAAGCACATACAAGAACAGGTGGTTTGTTATTTCGATGGGCCTTGAAGCCCATGACCTTCATTAACTTCGAGTTTAGAGGAAGCCAATAAGTTTCCATCAAGTGGGAGATTGTTAGAAAATTGTGCCTCAACTTGCTGGCTTGAATCTTTGTTAAAGACTTAGTGTATTTTCCTTTGCTTGGTCTTCATTGTTGGTTTATCGCTGGAGTTCGTAACTTTGTAACCTAAGTCACGGGGTTCTAAAAGTTTCTAACTTGGTGACAGTGTGTTGGTTGCAGAATCGCTATTTTCTTTAACTCTAGAGCCTTGTCGCAAAGTTCGAGTTTTCTCCGAATAGGTGATAGTGGTATCGGCTTGTCGCGGGGATCAGGAAATTCCTAACCTTTCAGTGGAGGTTATGAAGTTAGAGTTTTACGCGACACACCAATGGGTGTTCACTTCGTTAGAGCCATGTCAATGGGTGTATTGAGGCCACAGAGGTACGAGTGAGTGAATAAGAAAAGGGCTAACTCATGGACACATAAAGTCTTCAGATTTTTGGATTTAAGCTGTTGGTTGTTTGTATTCCACACCAATGTGGGATAATGTCGATGATTGAACTTCTTTGGCAATTGAACGAACTAAATCGGTTTGGACAAGATACTCTTGGATATTGAAGGGTCTTTGTGTGAATAGGTGAAACGGCGGACCGATTGGGTTTCGTGTTGGAAGAAAAAATATTGTTTCGATTGAGCATGTACTGTATGTTGAAAGAACATTGTAATAGTGTTGCGATTGACTGTGGTTGGTGCAATTGTAATGCTGCTGTGTAATATCAGAGAACAAATACCTGTGAAGAAGGGTTCTATACCTTTATTGTAATCTCTTTTTACTGTGAATAAATTTATCTTTCTTTGGTGGTGGTTTTTTCTCCTGAAAGGGTTTTCCCACATAAACTTGGTGTCCATTCTCTGTTGATATTATTGTCTATTTTGTTCTATCCTTTTATGTGTGATTCTTAATGTTATGTAATTTGAAATTAAAATTACTCTTGTATTGTTCCCCTATGAATTAACATTAGGGAAGATATTTCCACACTAGAGTCTTTCCTTACACCCAACGGTCCAGGATTCCATAGCTCAAGTCATTTTCGGCCTCCCTGTCCCTCCTCCTTAGACAAAACCACCCAAGATGGAGGCGACAATGCAGATTTCTGAGGAATTAGAAAGACAACAAAGGGAGACAGCTAAGGAAATGGATGAGGAATCTGATGATGACTACCATGAACACCAGAGCATTAGCACTTAGTCACTGATGAGGTAGCCTATGAGGAGGAGAAGGCATAGTCCTCTGAGGAAGATGTTGAAGACCCTAATGTCAAATATATAATGGAGACTTCTATTTAAGAACTCAAGGAGGAATTGGCCAAGAAACTCAAGGACATCAGAGAGGAGGTTGAAAAATAGTCCTCTGAAGAAAAGAAGGAGACCGATGAAGAAATGGAGGTAACTACAGAACCTCCAACCAAGGAACAGGACAGGATCCCTAGTCATGATGAAGAAATGCCTCTCGCAAGGGAAGAAGAAAGGAAAGAAGAGAAAGCTCAAGAAGAAGATAAGCCTGAAGAAGAGGATGAAACAAGAAGAAGCCTAGAAGCAGAACATCACATAGAACATGGGAAAGAAGAAGAAGAAGAAGAGAAGGCATCCGAAGGGGAAGATAGCCCCAAGGAGAACATAGCCACCACTGAGTCATAAGAAGAAAAGGCTATATTCATTCGGGACTCAGATGAAGAAGAGGAAGAGAAAATAAAACAAGAGGTCTTAGGTCATGAAGAGAGAGAGAGATCCAACATATCCAAGAAGAGGAAGGTGATCATGAATCACCAAAAGAAGGATCTCAAATGCCTGAATGGCTAGAGAAACAATTACAGAAGAGGGCCCCCATTCTTATGGATCCCAAAGAGAGGCTAGAAGCCATCCTAGCACAAGCCCAGATAAGAACAAAGAAGGAGAAGAAGGCAAGGGTTAGATCCCATATCACGGTGGATGCATCGGGATCAAGGACTGTACATTTATAACTACTCCAGTGATGGATAAAGGAGAAGGATTCAGCTACAATATCTCCACCATTGATCTGGGGATAGCCACAAGGGAACAAAAAATTGATCATCTCCAGGGATCTATTGCCACTATTGTGCATCAGATGAACAAAGATCAATCCTCCAAGGAGGAATTGAAGGTAGAGGTAGCAGATCTTACGACCTACATACAACAATGGTCCTTTGTTGAAGAACTGCCCACAACATCATCAACCACTCCTCTACTACTCTCCAAGGATCAAATAAGCAAGCTTGAAAGGAGGAAGAATTGGACCAAGGCCACCAAAGATTGGTTTCGGTGGGTGCTGTACAATGGAGATATGGGTATTGGCCACATTTTCCGAACAACAAACAAATTTTGAGAGGTGCAAAAATAGCTTGAAGGCACGAGGAAGTTTTCTACTGACTTCTCAGAGCTATATAGGATTACGTATCCTAAACTCGAGGCTATCCTCAAGATTTCCCAGAGTTCTTGGGAAAAGAAGCTCACACTAGTAAAAGATGACCATTGGCTTGTTGAGACATAGAAATTGGGTCTTGATCATAGGAGAGAAATTTTGGAGCAGGTGCTCCATGAAGTGGAGCTAGACCTAGATTGGGTCAAAGAACATCAGACGGCTTGCGAAGAATATTTAAAGCTCATGACATATTATGACATACCTTCCATCGAGCTGGATCCCCTGAAAATAAGGCCATATTTTCATAAGAGATGGAGAACGGGGCCACTGATACACTAACACCAGATTTTATGGATTTTGTTGCTCGAGCCTTTGCTCAATTAGAGCAAGTGATCAAGAATACACCAAAATGTGACAAGGATTGAGAACTGATTACCAATAGATCTAGAAAGTTAAACTTCCAGGTGCTCCAATCCAACATAATTGAATGGCATAAGCTCTAGGCACTTATTGGCCAATTTGTGGGGTATGCAACTGTGAAGAAGAATGAAGGAAATTTGGTCATTGATGATGAATTCCTCGTTGTGTAGCTACAGCAAAGGGAAATCAGCTAAAAGATAAAAGTGCTACAATGCCAAGCACTAGAAGACCAAATAGGCTAAAAGACAAAAGATGTATTTTAAATTGTAAAATATTAAGGGGTAGGTGAAACCCTAATTTATAGTGAATCTTGGCCACACAATGAGATTAAATCTTGGCCATTCATTTTGCTTTTTGAAAACTATAAATAGGGGGTTTTCAAAGGGGAGAGTTGAGTTGTTGTAAAGACATGCTGCTGAAATTCTAATAGAAATTCATTGCTTTTGGGTAGATTCTTGAGTTTCATTTCATGTTTCATGATTCTTCTCCTCATAGTTAGCATATTTGAGTAGATTTACTTTGTTGTTCTATGTGTTTATCATGCTTTAGTAGATTAGTTAGTGTTTTCACTAATATTGAAGAATTATGTTGTGTTGATGCCCTTCCTTGTTCATGCTTTTTGTTGTTTATTGATGATAAATAGCAGTGTAAAGCTAGTATGAACATGAATTGAATGTTGCACTTAAATTCTATCTTTTATTCATGCTTTATAGTGAATGAATGGTTGAAAATTTGTAGACATTTCTAGAAGATTACACTAGTTTCATGAGACTGTTGGATGATTTGGTTAAGTGGAACTTAGTTTTAGGAAGGTTTTCCACTGTAGCATCCTCCATTATCACTGTTCATTAGTAGTTTCAAGTCTAGGAACCTCCTCCTTTCCATGCCCTTTTGAATTTTCCTTTAAATAGTAGTTTAGGAAAAGTTCTAGCACCATTGTAAAGCCAAATTTGATGACAAAAGTGAGTTTCAGACTGTTGTCTAGAACTTGCAGCAATAGAATAACATTTCAGAATTTTATAAACTCCATTTAAAGAACCAATTCCCTTCCAACTTAACATACATAAGACTACCCTATGATTACCAACAAATCACATGAACCAATATAATTATTCCAAGCAAGTCATGACCTGACATTCAAAACCTTGGGATAGTTTTCTGCAATTTACTTGTAGGAAATTGTCTTTCAAGAGAGGTGATGCACTTATGCATTACCTATGTTGAGAAGTGTTAAAACACCCATCAACAATACCAAAGTTGGGTGCTTTAATTATTTTTTATAATTTTAAGTGATTTGTATTCATCAAGAGATTGTATTAGCTTTGTGGCTATGTTATTTGATCTAGTTAAACAAAGTTTCATTTAATGTTAGGTTGATTCAATCATGCATTTAATTGTTCTAGAATAGTTTAAAACTTAGGATTCTCCTTCTTTCCTCTCTTTATTTGATATTTTTAATAAACTATTTAGAACTAGGAAAAGTAGCAGCAAAATATTATAAATTAGTTTTCTTGTGGTATTTCCACAACTCATAATCTATTAGATTCAAGTTCAATGAACCTAATTTCAAGGTCTTGATTTGTTTTAAAAAAAAAATATCACTAAGACCTAACCCTCAAGCTGAAAATCCTAGAATACAATCATGTAAGTCCCTTTGTGAAAACAATGAAACAACAAACAACTAGGTGAACCAAAAAGTTGTGATCTAACAACCAAAACCTTTGAGCAATAATCTTCTATCTAAATATTTAATTTCCTTTCAAGAGAGATGTGATTTTTTCTAAATTTTTATATGTGTTACAAGTATGTCAAGACACCTATTAACACAAGCTAATCATAGATATTTATGAGTGGGTTCTTGTTGATCATTAGCATGTTCTTTAACCCTAGGGAGGCTCTTTTGATGTTGAAGGTGTTAGAAGTTTGAGGAGATTGTCATTGATGGTGTTGTTTGGCAACATGAGCATGGATAGTATGTGATACATGTTGAATAAGACAAATGAGAGGGGGGGTGAATTAGTTGTCATAGAATTAAACCTTTAATTCGATCACCAAAACTAATACTTAATATTTCTTAAATGATTAATCATCAAATGTCAATGCAGAAACTCAAATCCAACACATAAACACAATAACACCAGATTTACGTAGAAAACCCAATGGGGGAAAATCAACTCACACTATAGAGAATAACCAAATCGATTACAAAAGGCTCACTACCTAAAATAAGGACTCATTGTCTAGAACAAGGACTCACTATCCAACAGGGCCTACAACTCGCAGGGCTCATTGCCACAAAGATACAAAGAAGACTTGTTAGAGAGAGATTACAATCCCAATGCAACAAAGGATTCCACCACAATCACTTGATCTACTTACATGAATGATAGAGTTCACCTTCTGCTCACTACATTTGGAAACTCAGCATTAAGCTTCACACTAATCTTCCACACTCGCAACACACACACTTACTGAATAGAATCAATGTTACACCAAACTACACTTTCTGTTTTCTCTTATCACTCTTCTTCTTCATTCTTGTATATTTTCTATCACTTAACTCATCTTGCATTTATAGCATCTTCAACTTTGAAACATATCCAAAGTTGGTCATCCAAATCCAAATTCTAATTAGATTAGTGCCAAAACATCCTAAGGTGGAATTCGAATGAGGGTGACCCAAACACATGCTTCATAGGGACCCAAATATATCCAACATGCTTCATCAACCTTGAAAGTAGTATTTCACACAAGGTCGGCCAAACCAGTGTAAAACACATAGAACCATTAAGCACAAACTTTCCAAATGTGAAAATTATCTTCAATACAATTAGGGCAACTCGACTTTAGAACAACAAGTCATAAGACTTCATCAAAAAGAAATCCGGACCAACAACATTTCTCCAGGACCTCAACCAGAAACACAAAAAACTACAATTTGCAACTAGTGAACACAACTTGCATTGCACAACAAATCAACAACCAAAAAATCTGGATATAACATCTTCTAACAGCCATGAACAACATGTCTGAACCACACAAACATAGGAGTAAATCCAGACCAAAACCCAGAGCAACCACTGAACACCTACAACATATATTCATTACAATTTTCTCAATATCCTCGACATATACAACCAACAACAACTAGTTGATAACCAGTTGACCGGTTGACATCAATGACAACACCTTCAATCTTTCCATTCTTGCAACAATACAGTGTTGTCATTGGTGTCAACATTGTTGCATATCACTTTGGATAATCCTAATAGGTTTTTGAGATATTAAGGAAGCCATTTGTGCAAGTTGTTTTGGTTCGGAAAGCTTAGTCATTTGGAAATTTGACTAAGTGACAAATTTCCTAGTTCAATGTTACAACATGTTGGTTTTTGGGTCTACACCACTCTGCAAATGAAGATATATCTCTGTGATTCTAACATTAATTTGGTGGATGTTAGATGCATCTAAATCCAATATTTCATCTGGATTGGACATACAGGTTGAGAGATAAGAGTAACATAGTTTGACCTGGCATATTACAGTCATTTTTGTATAGTGTGTTTGTGTGGGAGATTCCACACATCTCCATGAATAATTTTTTGGATTTTTGGTGTTGAATTTAAGTTTCCAAATGTCAATTGAGCGTGAATTCCAAGTGGTATCAAGTCTTGAGGTCCACGTGTCAAGATATGGATGCACAAATGAAGGATTTTTGGTTTAGGTCTTATTTGGAGCCGACCTAACACATTTGATGTTGTGCGAACCTAATGAATAAGTATTTTTATCTTATGTGGATCTATTATAGGTCTATGCCAACCTATCTTAAGATATTTTAATATTTGAATTGTGGTGTGTATTATGGATGATAAGTTTTGGAGCCAACAAGTTATATTTTTGGTGTTTACATCTAATTAGGCCGACCTAATTAATGCTACACTTTATATCAATAATATATGTTGGATTGTTTTTTTATATTTTGTATATAGATATGCGACATGTATTATGTGATGTGAATTTGAGCAGAGTAGTGTGAATTATGTTATAGAGGATCTAAGTTGCGTGAATGAAGAGCATTGCAGAGAGTTGAATCAGAATTAGTGCAAAGATTGTTATTGTGCTTCATTGGAATTATATTCTTGCATATCGTAGATGCAATTGTAATAGTTAAAAATAGGCTAAGAGCCACCTTCTTTATTCTATCAGTGAGTCCACTTGGACAATGAAGTCCACCTGCAATGAGCATTTCTGTAATATACTATAACTAGTTATAATATATTGTGAGCTAACCCTCACCGTGGTTTTTCCCATTTTGGGTTTTCCACGTAAAAATATTGGTGTTCATGTGTTATGTGATCTTGTGGATGTTTCATGTTTTCTTTCCTTACTGTAGTTGAATATGCATTAGTGATTAGAATCTTGGATGTTTAATGTTTGAATAGTTTAGGAGAATATTGATTCACCCCCCCCCCCTCTTAGTATTCTAGGTGTTCAACAAAAGTATGTAGGAAATTATGGTAGTGGAATGGGTTAAAGTCTTGCATTCTCATCGAGCCACATTTTATGTCATAGTTCCATATCTATATAAGGTTTTTGAGATTCATTTCAAAGCATTATGTTTTTGCATCTATAAGGGGAAAATATCATATGTTTTGAGCTCCAATTTGTATTATAACCTGTGTAAATGAATGTACAAAGTTTCCAACTTCATATAATATTTTTTTAATGTAAATGTAAAATTTTCTCAAAAATTAAAATGACATGTCTTTTCCTAGCAATATAATATGTCTCATGTTTTGTTTAATAATTTTAGAGGATTAAGAGATCCCCTGATTTCACATTTACCGATGTTTGTGTTAATATGTGTTATTTTTCACTCAAGTATCCCTCTAAAACTATCTTGTGTTGGGTAGTTATATCCCAAAGAAATAATGTTTCTAGGTTAATACATGAAAATATTAAATTAATTTAGGATAACTAAGTATGGGTAAACTATTAGGAAAAGAAAACATTTTATGGTTTAATCTCTATAAAATGGAGCCAAGTGCATTAAACCCGTTTAAGAATTATGGTTTCATTTGAATTTAACTCTATTACAATATTGGGTATCAATCAACCTTGAAGGTAAACCATTCACAACCACTAAAATCAATAAAGATCATAAGTAACATTTTATTTCTTTTAATTTTAAATTTTCCCTATCATTGTGTGTAGTTTATTGTTATAAAATTTTGCTACAATTGTTATAATCATATGACTTTTAAAACCCTAGAGGACTAACTTTACACATTGTTTTGAACTAGGTTAATGGTGTGTGTTATTTTATTGAATATATTTCAAATGATTTGTGACCAAGGATTATCATGAACTACATCTTTTAACCTAATTGCCTAAAATATATTTGTAGATTAAATGAAGGAATCTCCCATGAAAACTAGCAACTATAGTTAAAACATAGTCATACTTTGTGGGGATCTTCTTTGAGCATTGACTATTTATCTTTTGGAAGGTCTCTAGGATCACCCTCTTGAGCTTTGTTTGTTTTGTAATGATTTGAACATGACCAATACTAAAGATAAATTTCCTTTGCCTAATATTCAACAAATATTGTTACATATCACTAGTTTACAAATAATGTCCCTACTAAATAATTTTTATTACAATTAGGTTTTCATAAATCTAAAAGATAGGAACAAAAAAACCTTCACAATAAGAAGAGACACATTTTCATACAACTACATATCTTCTAGGATAATTCATGTAGCTACCACATTCCAAAGTACCATGCATGTGGCTTTGGACAAGCTAATCAATATGAACATTGAACTTTACCTTCATGATCTCAAATGTATTCTAAAAACCATTGAAAAAAAATAACATCACTATAATATTTGTCTTTGTTTTAGGAAATACAATACTAAGAACTCAAGATTTTGGGTGACTACAAAATGGTATTTCATAAGAAAATATTATGTCACATATATTTCTATTAGCCACAGAGAGTTAAAGCAATCCAAGCATTCCCTTTACCTAAAAATGAATCTAGTTTATAATTTTTCTTTAGAAAGACAATTTTATGCAAAAATTACTTATATTTTTTTAGAAAGATTATCTAGTTGTAAATTATACTCAAAAAGATAAATATTATGCAAGGGAATTTTTAGTATCATTTAAGATGCAATATCTTTAGCTCCTCTACTTTCCAAAATAAAGTTATCAAAATAATTCATTTTGTGTTTCAACATAATAGTAAATGGAGTTATTTTTGTTTTATCACTTTATATGATGGAAACTACAAAGATATACCAATTGGTTATTTCAATCAAGTTCTTAAAGATGTAGAAATAAGGTATCCCCTTATTTTAAATTGGTCTTTTCTTTGATTACAACCCAATGAGAATTTTATCATTTTATAATGGGAAATAAAGTAATTTTTTGATTAATTTTTTTTTTTTGCTAGTTTACTTTCTTAAACAGACTATTCTAGATGGTAGACTAGCTAAGTAGACTTTCGTAATTCAAGATTTAACTTGTAGAATGACCAAAGACAATGAATTAGCAAAATATTTAATTAAAAATGCTCAAATTTAATATCAATGCTTTTATTCTTTTTATTGATGATCATTTAAGAGTAAAGACTTATATTTAGGTCATGAAATCTCATAAATTTGCTACTAAGTTAAAAACAATATATCAAATGCAAAATTGGGACATCGTGTTACTTCAAGATGAGCATAACAACAATCTAATTATTTTCAAAACCAATAATGTCCCTAAGCCATTAATAAGAAATAGAGAAGAACCTGAAGATTAAAAATATTAAACTTCATCCTACTAGAATATATCTTATTTTAGAGGAACTATGACGGAGTTTCCATTAGATGTTTAATGGATGATCAAACTAAATAGGCCCTTGGATGTTACCATGAAGTAATTTATGGTGGTTATTTTGCTACTATAACTAGTACTCATAAATTTTTACATGTTGGTTATTATTGGTCAACACTTTTTAAAGATTCCTACGAGTTAAGTTCATTCATGCATTCATTCTCAAATCTTCTTTGGAAGAGATAGACTATTTGTAATGCCCTTAAATACAATCATTCCTATTAGATATTTCAACAAATGGAGTATTAATTTTATTTCATAGATACGCCCTTGTTGCTTTAGAGGTCATAGATACATCCTCATAGCCATAGATTATTTCACAAAATGGTATGAGGCAATTGTCCTTTAAATTATTACCACTACAGAAGTAACTAAGTTCTTTGAGAATTATATATTTTCAAGACTTGGTGGTCCTCAAAAAATCATCTCAAATAATGTGTTGAGAAATAAGGTGAAAATAATACAATAAAATATCTTACAAGTTTGAAGATCTAAAATAACTTTTTTATCCAAAGATTACCATATGATGTTTACGTGATTACATAAAATCAGCAATAAGAATAAAATAATCAAACCATAACAAAAAGGATTTATGTGGAGAAACCTTTTTGGTAAAAAAAATCACATTACGAAGAGGAAAAATATGTATTAATCTTCAAGAATGAGATACATCCAACACACAAACACTCTCTTTAGTCTTAAAATATTCTTGTAATGCCTATGCACATTTAAAAAAATCTTATGAAAATACTATCTCATACCCTTAATATATAGGTATGGAGAGAGGAAAAAATCATAAATAGTTTACCAAAAATATGGTATCATGAACAAACCCCATGCACACCTTGGACAACATCTATCGAGAATACTAAACTAATAAATGAATTCATATGGACATCAGATGGGCACAATCAATTGGTCCCTAGAATAGTAAACATAACCTCAAACAAATCTTTTTTTTTGTCACTCTTGACTACTCACATCCTCAAGCATAACACTCCATTATGGAGTGGCCAACTCATGTGTATAAATTTTTCATACAAAATTATCCACTCCCTAATCCTAACACCTAGAATTGGGAAAGTACAATTAGTGGGTCCAAATTCAACCATAACCACCACCATTATGCTCTACCTTCTTCATAAATGCATATGACAACTAATGCCAATAAATTATAGAATCATAATTATTTAAAATAAAAAATAATACACCCTGGGCATCCAAGGGAAATTTGAAAGAGTGTTTTATATACATAAAATATAGATAACATTGAAAGGTAAATGACACCTTAATCCTAATATTCTCCCACTTTATATTATACATTAAAAAAAACCCATAGAAAAATGATTTCAATTAAGTACAAGAATCAAGGCCCATGGCCTTCTTGTAGCAATATAACTTATTTATGGTTAGTGGCTTTGTAAGTGAATCTGCAACATTATCCAAATTGTTAGCATTTTCTAACAAGACATTACCATTTCTTGCACAAATTGGTACTAAACATCAACATGCTTAGTATGAGCATGATAGATGATATTCTATCCAAACAAATAGCACTCTGACTATCACATCTAATTGTAATCAAAACTAATATATGTACCAAGTATTAATAACTTAAATTCCTCCTTAGAGGAATGTGTAGTAGTCACATACTCTTATTATATGGTGTAAAACCAACCATGGTCCATGTTTTACTCATCCAACTCATTGCACCTCCAAACGGAGAAAACACATAGCCACTAATTGACCTTCGACAATCTAAGTCAAATGCCCAATCTACATCGATAAATCCGTAAATGCCCAATGACTTATCCACATCATCAATACAATGATAACACACAAATTAATTACAAGTTCCATATAAATATCTAATTACCCTCTTAAAAAAAATATAATTCCCTCTACCAAAGTTAGACATAAACCTACTCAAAACTTCCACTACTTGGGCAAATTTTGGTCTTAGTATAAATCATTTCATACATCAAACTACCAATGGCACTAGCATAAGGAACATTATATATTTCATCAAAATTAACATTCAATTTAGGACAAATTTCAAAATTAATATTAATTCCAACGGGAAATAAAAATCTCATTGGATTATATCATGCATACTAAAATATCACAAAATGGTATCCACATACGTACTCTAACTCAACCAAAGCTTTTTGTGTACCTGGCCTCTATTGATCTCCATCCCAAAATTAATTTTTATAGCCCCTAAGTCCTTCATGTAAAATATGCTAGAAAGAAGAGTTTTGAGCTCATTGATCATCACCTTGATTTTATCAATAAAATTATCATTCATATACAATATAATGATCTAGGTGGATCTAGAATACCTAAAAATTTCATGGTCTCAAAATCTCACGAAACCAACATCACTGGATAGAGCTCACTGACATGATCCTGACGCAACTTGAACGGGCCCAAAAGGAGTCTGAATGCAGAAGTTATGCTCAATCAAAGGTTTGGTCAAATAGGCAAATCAGGTGGTCAAAAGGGGTGAAAATTTGATCTCCTCAAATCCAAGTGAAACCATCATCATGTCAAAGGGCTTGTCAATACGATTTTGATGCCTTTTGAATCTTGTCAAACGAAGTCCGTATGAGCAAGATAGAGCCGGTCAAAGTTTTGGTCAAACTTAGTCAAAATGATGACGTCAACATGTGACGTGGCAAGTGGTGATGTGGTCGGAGTAGTGAGTTGGCACTGACATGGTGGAAAAAAAAAGGATTAAATTATATTGTTAAAGAAAAAAATATATGGCTTAAAAATTAAAAGAAAAAGGGAGGATTTGGTGGGATTTTATCCCTTAAAATCCTCTTGCCTTGCCCATAAAACAAGGAGAGAAAAAAATCCGTAAACTCATATTTCAGCAATTAACCCCTTTAAGCCCAAATTATAAGGGGCTTAAATAAGAACTAAAATAATTCATAAAGATTATTACAGGAATAAATCCCAAAAGGATTAAATGCTTGAATTATAAGCCATTCTTTTGAAAGGAATTTTATTATCCAAAATTATAACGACTCATAGTTAAAGGGGTTCATTTTTTATTGTATGGCTTAGAATTATAAAATCCAAAGGGGGATTTATTTTTGAAGATTTGTAAATGGGATATTCGTGATTTTTATTGTAAAAGGGGGAATTATGAGGATTATGGAGATTTGTAAAAATCATATGATGTAAAAACGAGAGATATGCAATATTTGCAAAATAATATGGTTAAAGCCATATTAGCAAATAAATTTGTATAAAAGGGGTCTTATTTTCTTGTAAAGGTAGTGGAATTTTCTTGGAGAAAATTGTAACAGGGAGAATTAGTGAAGTTCATTTTGGAGAAATATTTTTTTGGAGGAGAATATTGTAAGCACAAAGGCCTTTTGAGTGTCAAGTGTTGAGAGGAGATTGTGAGAAATTTTATGCAGGTTTTGGAGCTTGGATATTGTAGCAAGGCAATTCAATTGCTTGGCAACATTAATAAAGCGGTCCTACTTGAGAAGCAGACTCGGAGACGTAGTCTTGATTGGACGAATTTCATTAGCAATATGCGTGTTCTGATCTTCTATCTTATTCTTCTATCTTCTATCCATCATTCTCTCCATTTCTTTTCATTTTTCAATTCAAAATTTGATTTCTAATTACAACATTATAGTAGTTAGATAATCTATTCAAGTTCTGTAAAGTTTAATGAACTAGTTTTAAATTTTCAACGGTTAAGAAGCATAATCATGCAATACTACTTGGATTGGGAAAAACTATAATTCGAATCAATTTACAAGTTAATTTGTAAAACTCTAATTTCAAATCATATAATGATTAATATTTTATCATTAATAATATTAAGATAAATACAATGATCTTTCTCACTTCTAAAAAACTAAATCTCAATGTAAATAAATCAAATATTTGGTACCACATCTTGGGTGACTATTTTAGACCATATAATGGCTATTTCAACCAATAAACCAATGTTTCCTTACCTTTGATAGGAAAACCATCAAGTTGTTACATATAAATATCCTCCTCAAGATCCCCATACAAGAAAGTAACTTTAACATCTATTTGTTCAATCTCAAAATCAAAAGCTACAACAATAGATAAAAGGAATCTAACTGAATATAACTTAGCAACAAGAGAGAAAAGTTCACCAAAATCATCTCCCTCTCTCTAGGAGTAGCCCTTGGTCACTATTTTGGCCTTGTACTACTATAATCAACCATCTACATTAAAAAATGTGTACATGCACTTGTAACCAATGTGTGTTCTTCCATTAGACAAACTAATAAGATCTTATAAGTCACAACTATTTAAGTCCATAATCCCCTTTGCATTTCCTATATCCAAGACTCAATATCCTCTAAAGATAGAGCCTCCCTAAAAGATCTAGGTTCATCATTAGTATGTAACAAAGCAAATACACAAAAAAATTCTAGAGGACCATACCTATCAACTAGATTCTTTTTTTCTCGTGGATATCCTCATGGTAGAATTGATGGGCTCTACCTATTCTTCTATGTGCTCATCTTTCACATCATCATTTTAACTATCATATAAAACCTCTTCTTACTCTCCATCCTCTTATCAATCTAACTATTTTTCACATGTGCATCCTTCTTCTTCTTCTTTTCTATTTCCATTTTGAAGAGCACTATTTCTTTTCTTTTCTTTTTCTTTCAGTATTTCTTCACATGAATAAATTCTAAACTCCTTGAAAATCACATCTTTAGAAAAAATAAATTTTCTAGTTAAATTAGTCCAAATCTTATAACCTTTAAATTTTTACTATAACTAATGAATATATATTTCTAAGCTTTTAGATCCAATTTAAATCACTTTTTTTGAGGCACATGAAAATAAGACTCACAACCAAATGTTCTTAAATATGAAATTTAATCGTTCTTACCTTTTCACACTTAAAGGAGTTTTATCAACTAGAGCTAAACAAGGAGATAGATTAATCGAATAACAAGCAATACTTATAGTCTATGACCAAAGCACCAATCTAGCTATATGCCACTTAACATACTTCTAGATCTTTCCATTAAGGTTTAACTCATTCTTTTTGCTACCCTATTCTTATAGGAATTATAATGTGTAGTCTTTTCCCAAACAATACTTGCATGCTTATAGAATTCAATTCCCTAGAGTAATACTCATGACCATTGTTTGATCTCAACACTCGTGTTTCATAACCTATTTTATTTTTTACTAAGGCTTTAAATTCCTTAAAATTAGTAAAAACTTTATATTTGAATGCATAAAATAAATATAGAAACATCATTAATGAATGTGACATAATAATGAGATTTACCTATAGAACACACATCCACTGGACCGTGGTCTAAATGAATGGTTTCTAATAATCTCTTAGATATATTACTTGTACTAGGCTATTAAGATATTTTCTATTTTCCAAACACGTAATAATCACAAAAATCATTTTTCCCATTAGAGTTATCAAAAAAATATCAACCAAATTTTTATTAACAATGGTCTAAAGACCTTGTTCATTTATATGACCCAGACATTGGTATCACAACATACATGCATTTTTAGTGCTAGATACATTGGCATAACTATAAAATGTGGAAGCATTTAGACTAAACAAAGTCCTAATTTTGATGAAGATGATGGCGAAAAATCGATGAGGAGTGGGAGAAGGAATAGGTACTGCATGGGACTTTTGAAAATGTTAAAACAAAAACTGATGAGGAGTGAGAGTGGGAATAGGCATGGAGTGGGAGTTCTGAAAATTGTTGATGATGGAGAGTTCAATTCTAATGAAGATGATGGCGATCCCTGGCCTACTGGTGTAGTTGTATGTGCTTTGGCATCAATTGGATAGTTGTTTGAATGTCCGTTGGCATCGCTTGCATTGCTTCTTGGTGTGGCTCGTGAGGCTTCTCCTCTTCTGGTGCAGAGCAATCTTTGGCGGGGAGCTAGAGGGTGGTTTTTGCATTTGGCTATTGAAACTTTTCCTCTTGTCTTCCTTCTACATCTGCTCATTGCTCTTGTTCTAGTGTTACTAATTTTTTGTGGCTTGTGGAAACCCTGTTTCTGGCTTGTCTTCTTGACTTGCGTGGGTTATGTGAGTGGGGAGTCATCCAAAGGTAATGAGTCTCTATTTGTTTTTTTGGTTAGTGTTCCTCTCGGGAGAAAACTCTTCTAGATTGTTTTTAGCTTGGTTCTTGTTGCTTCTCTAGGGTGTCCTTCCATGCTAAGGGTGTTGTCTTTGTGCTCCTTCTATCTGTTTGGTGCTTCACCCATGGTCTTGTTGGTGTTGAGAAGGATCCTCTTGCTTTTCATCTCTTTGTTTGGGTCGTTGTATGTGAGGTTGGCTGCGTAGGTGAGGTTTGGTATTCTGGATCTCTCTTTCACCTGTTTTAGTGGATCCTTTCCTTTTTGCTCAAGCTATTTCTTAAGGTTTTGGATGGTGTTTTTGATTAAAGGGTTTGTTCTTTTTTTGGTGGCTACCAGTATTTTTTTGAAGACCTTGGGTCTTGGTTGGTTGGTTGTGGATTTTATCCATGTTAGAGGTTGTTGGCTACTAGCTAGGTTGAACTTTTTGTTTTATCTTTTGACCTAGTTGTTTGTTTTGTTTAAGGGGGTGAGGTTGAGCCCCTTGTGGTCTTTGAAGCGCTTGAAGATGTTGGGATTTGGTATTTTTTGGCCCCTTTGTTGTTTGGAGGCGGTTTGTCTTTCGGTCCTCTTATTGAAGGTCTCTATGGGGGAGTCCTCTGCCCTTTTTTCAGTTAGTGTGTTGTTGGCTGGGAGGAGTTCAAGGTTGTTCTAGAAAACCCTGTTGTATCTGCTTCTTAAGAATACTGATGTTGTTGTTGTTGAGCTATTACAAAGGTTTATTATAAAGGCTCAAAAATGGTTGTGTTTTATGCTGATGGTTGTCTCTTCTTTCAAGCTTCAACATCTTGGTTGGTTGGTTGTGGATTTTGTCCATGTTGGTGTGGCTCGTGAGGCTTCTCCTCTTCTAGTGCAGAGCAGTCTTTGGCGGGGAGCTAGAGGGTGGTTTTTGCATTTGGCTATTGAAACTTTTCTTCTTGTCTTCCTTCTACATCTGCTCATTGCTCTTGTTTTGGTGTTACTGATTTTTTGTGGCTTGTGGGAACCCTGTTTCTGGCTTGTCTTCTTGACTTGTGTGGGGAGTCATCTAGAGGTAATGAGTCTCTTTTTTTTTTTGGTTAGTGTTCCTCTCAGGAGAAAACTCTTCTAGATTGTTTTTAGCTTGGTTCTTGTTGCTTCTCCAGGGCGTCCTTACATGCTAAGGGTGTTGTCTGTGTGCTCCTTCCGTCTATTTGGTGCTTCACCCATGGTCTTGTTGGTGTTGAGAAGGCTCCTCTTCCTTTTCATCTCTTTGTCTGGGTCATTGTATGTGAGGTTGGCTGCGTAGGTGAGGTTTGGTATTTTGGATCTCTCTTTCACCTATTTTAGTGGATCCTTTCCTTTTTTCTCGAGCTCTTTCTTAGGGTTTTGGATGGTGTTTTTGATTAAAGGGTTTGTTCTTTTTTTGGTGGCTGCCAGTATTTTTTTGAAGACCTTGGATCTTGGTTGGATGGTTGTGGACTTTGTCCATGTTAGAGGTTGTTGGCTACTAGCTAGGTTGAACTTTTTGTTTTATCTGTTGACCCAATTGTTTGTTTTGTTTAAGGGGGTGAGGTTGAGCCCCTTGTGGTCTTTGAAGCCCTTGAAGATGTTGGGATTTGGTCTTTTTTGGCCCCTTTGTTGTTTGGAGGTAGTTTGTCTTACGATCCTCTTATTGAAGGTCTCTATGGGGGAGTCCTCTGCCCTTTTTTCAGTTAGTGTGTTGTTGGCTGGGAGGAGTTCAAGGTTGTTCTGGAAAACCCTGTCGTATCTGCTTCTTAAGAATATTGATGTTGTTGTTGTTGAGCTGTTACAAAGGTTTATTATAAAGGCTCAAATATGGTTGTGTTTTATGCTGATGGTTGTCTCTTCTTTCAAGCTTCAACATCTTACCTTGCCAAAGGAGGATGTAGCTATCCTTTCTACCAGAGTTTTTTTCTTTCTTCCAGGTTTTACAGATGGCGTCTTCTATGGAGATGAAGACTGTTCCTTCTGAGGTGGAGCCCTCTCATTTTGAGGTGGATTTGGTTGTTGTAGACTTGGCGCGAAGCTCTCTTCTTTACTGCTTGTTTCTATTAAGGTAGAACTTGTGTGTGCAGGAGAGTGTTGGCTTTGGTGGTAAAGATTTCTATTTCTTCCTCTCCATTAGAAGGGAGCCCTCTCCTATTGAGGAGGAGATTGGGTTGGCTTTTCAAGTGGGATGGAGCTGCAAGAATGTGAATGGTTATCAATGTTTTGTTATTCTCTCTAGCTTCCCTATTGTGGTGGGGAGTGTCATGCCCAAAAATTTTAACAAAAAAACTTGCAATTTTTTTAAATTTTTTTACAACATATTAATAAAGAGAAAAATCTCTCAATAAGTTTAAGGTGTAGTAATTAAATGTATTAGGAATTGTACACTTTTGTGTAGTCACTTGCTAACTTAGGTGCAAAATTAATATTATGAAAAATTTGTATGCTAGACTCTACTATCACCCTTTACTAGGTTGAATTAGGATAATTCTAGGGATGGTCTATGTACATCCATCCAAACTCTTGAAAATTGCTAATGTTTCACCATCTTATCGAGAACCCATTTTGCAAGCCTATGTGTTTGGTTGGAACACTTGAAATATTTAAGACAACACTCTGCTAGGGTTTACATCAAGTATTCTATTACATAGAACTATATACATGATTATAGTATTTGAATAGACTCTTAACATGTTAATTTTATCAATTAATTTAGTTATTTAACTGTATGTTAATAAATTAGAATATCTTGTGGTATTAACTTTCAGTATTTAAATTATAGGTCTAGGAAAATCTTATGCCCTTATAAATTTTTGGGTTTCAACTCCAATATCAATATTTAGCAATTAAAAATATATAAATTTATTGTGGAAGGCCCCTTTAATATTTATATGAACATTGACCCCCAAATTACTAATTGCATTAATAAACACCACTAATGCTAATTAATATCAATTTTTTTCTAATAGAAAATCCCTAAAAGAGAAAAAAAAACAAAAAAACAAAAAAATCTACATTCTATTTCTATTTCCATTTGCAATGATTTTTTTTTTCAATCATTTTTTTTTCCTTTAAAGTGGACAAATCACAACATTCTATTTTCATTATTTTAACTACAATATAAAATCTACATTCTATTTCCATATGCAATAATTTTCTTTTTATCTTTGTTTTTTTAAAGATGGACGATATTCCAACATTCTATTTTCATTATTTTAACTATAATAATTTTTTTGATTTTTATTTATTCGTTTTAAGTTTGTTATTTTTTTTTAAATAAACGACTTAGATAATCTTAATTTCTATTATTAACACACAATATTCAAAATCCATATTAAAATTATTCTTCACCTACCATAATATTAATTCTGCTACTACTAGGCCTAATATTTAATATTGTCATCGGTATCATAAATGAAATTATTAATGTAAATCATTTAATAACATTTTAAATGAAGCCACCCACCTGGAGATGGATACCATTCAATTATGGTAGATAGAAGAGTTTTTGAACAAAGCAAAAAAAAAAAAATTGATGGCAAAACTATTTTACGCCGAAGGCGTATCCTACTATGAAGATCATCAGGCCAAAATATTCAATCGATGATTAAGAAGCCTCGGGAGACTATCAAACTGATCATCACCGTTAATTATAACCTACGGTGTAAAGCAGTCGGGAGACGATTACTTTGATCACATCCGTTCACGTTCTTTGTCTCTGAAGCGGTCTATCTACTTCTCATTAATACTGTAATACCAACCTAACTTTTGCAATCTAAGGTTGACCTCTCTCCACAACAGTTGGCCAACGATTGAAATGGATTGAACCGTCGATCTGAAAATCCAATGCATTTAAAGTACAGGACCTCAACCACAGCGTACTCTTCAGGATATTTGAGGCATCATAAATAGGGTAGATTTTTGCACAGGCGTGGGAGAAGCTTCCGCCTCTCCAGCTCATTGTAAACTAGACAGCCTGTTAATTTTTAGTAAATTCCACTGACAAATACCTACTTTATTCTGAATGTCGCGTATGACATAAGCGAACACGCGGTTGTTGATAATATTCCTTCATTGTTGTTTTATTCTTCTTATTCTCTCTTCCTTGCCTTCTCAGCTTTTATCTTCATTTGCCTGCTCTCTGGATAGTATCTATTAGAATTTATTCTTGGACGCTAGACTGTGGAACTTCATCCCTTTGAGACTTTGAACTAGCATGTTGAATCTCTTTTGGAAGAGCTTTTTAAGTCACTGATTGATACGGTGCCCTGCATTTCGGAGGCAAAAGAATCAATTACTAATACACATGAAACATACAATTATCATCTCAATTCTTACAAAATGAAGATGCTCTATGCAATAATAAACTACATAACCTAAACTAGGGGAAAGACAAAAAAAATGCAACTATAACTTGCCGAGTAAAACCCAAGCCCTACACACGTTCTCCTTCACCGTAACCAGGAGCCAAATCCTCTGCACTTGTTCCTTTCTTCAGTAACTCTGCAGCCTCCCTTTTATTTAGAAGATTACCTAGAGGACGACTTTCACGCTTTGGTTAAAACTTCTCAATTACTTTTGAAATCCACGTCTGGATTTCTACAACTCCAGTGCCTTCCAAAGGTTAGGGTCCTCAAAACCTTTGATTAAGAGTGTAGCTCTCGCCTCAAGCATTTCCTGTCCAGGATTCCTAGTGATCACCCTAGGACTGCCACCCCTGCTCCAATAGTTGCCTTCAAACATGGAGAATCCTACAAAGTAAACAATGAAGAAATGAGAATTATGCAGGCAAAGGTTCAAAGATTTAAAAAATGCCACAAGTGAAAAAATTGGCTTTCTAAGACAAAAACCTCAATAGCAAATGCTCTATGGGCCGAAATTTTGAAATGCTCTAGGGCCATCAAATATGGATCTGGGAATGGTTTCGCTTGTTTACATTCACTCTCAATAATCAAAAGGTCAAATAAGTCGGTGAGACCTACAATAGAGATCATGAGTTCGCCATTTTCTCTTGGAGCATTAGTCACTGCAGCATGCCTTAGACCTGGTTTTCAATCCATTTGCAGAGTTTATGTAAGCCATTATAGGTTTTAGATGCTGAGCTGCCATAATACAAAATGATAAAACAGGGTGAGAGCTATCATATCATTCATTCACTTAAGTAAAGTTGAATTACTAACTATTACCAGAGCTCCTTAAATTCGACAAAATTCCTCGATCCTTTATGCTTCGATGGATGTCCATACTGTTCCAAAGCTCCCATTTTGGCATGGGTAGGGAGGATGCTAGCAAAGGCTGCAGAGTGTGGCTTTAAACCTGACAATTGCAATTGCTTGGAAATTTCTCAAGCCTTTTCAGCAAATCCATTTTGTGTGTATCCGAGACCACATCTCTTTGAGGGACATTGTCAAACACTTCACGTATCTTGTTTTTGCTTCCACATTTTGCATATATGTCTACGCGGGCAGTTGTAACTACAACATTTGAAAAAATTCATGTATCCTTTATGCTTTGATGGATGTCCATACCCTATTTGGAAGCCCCCATTTTTGCACAGGCAGGGAGAATGGTAGCAAAGGTTTTAGATTCTAGATTTACACCTGCCAATTGCATTGGTTTGAAAGTTTCTAAAGCTTTTACTGAAGTGATCAACGTAATGTTAGGAATCTGCAATGCATGTTGTGTAACATTTGGACTAGAAAATCTTCAGTGCCATCCACCTATCAACCATTGGCACACACACTTTGCAATGCATGCTACATAAAAGGTGAGTTAATGGCTGGATCTTGTAAATATTCAAAAAACTTTATGCACAACGAGTAAAGTGTGGAATTTACAATTAGAATTTTGTATTTTAAAAAAATGATTTTGAATATCTCACTTTTTTTCTTATAATCTTTAGCTAGACATAATTTGTATATGGGCAAACATTTCGTGGGAAGCCTATGTAGACTCTAAACATTCCTTTTTATTAATAGGCATATGACCTTTTAAATATGACCTTTTAATTTAATTTAGATTAATTTTAATGTATCTCGTTCAACACTTTACACAAAAAATTATTTTAATTTAATGCAGATAATGAGTATGAGCCTGTACAATAGCCAAGGGTTTTAGTGCAGGGCAGAAGTATCTGTTGCAGAGTCTTTATAATTATGTTAGCATTTGTGGAGGCAGGGAGTCTATATGAAATCCAATAGTTCTTGCATTTGAGTAGGAACACTTGTACTAGCACATTATGAATAACTTAACTTGGTGTGTTGACTTTATTTAAAGGAGGGTATCATTTTTTTGTAGATGTTTATGGAGGCAAGGAGCCTAATTGAAATTAGAGGTAAAGGGAATCAAAAGTGCAGCAGGGTGAAGTCTGTGAGTAGGATTAACATTTCCAAGGGCCACAGTCGACATTGGCAATATTGACTAGCAAGGCCTGACATTCACTACTATTTCACAAGTACCTGATCTACAAAGTCTTCACATACACCCATCCTTCACATTTGAATGATATGCACGCATGCAACAAAGCCCATATGTTGCACACCGACAAAATCAAAATATTCGATTGACAATAGTGTCACATTCAAACTCCTCAGACACTTGAAGTGAATTTCACCTACTATAGCTATGTCACTTTCTTATTTACTTCACTACCAATATTTATATAGTTGAGTTCTTGTAAATTATATGTCTCCTTTTCCTTTACTGCACACTCCTCTCATTGCTCATTTAAACTGTTTCCTCATTCACTAAGACCTACGAAGTACTCTTAACAATGGTAACTAATTAAATTTTTGGAATTTCAACTTCAACATTCTATTTTCTGTTACTTTCTTCTCAACTACTAACAAGTTCTTTTGTTTATTACTAATACATTGGATTTCAACATGATCGACAATCCATACAAAAACACGTGAAATTCATGATTGTTTGTATTTCCTTTTTCTACATTTTTATATGGCATAAATTTAAGTTCAATATTTTTTTTAATTTATTGTTCTAATATGTTGCATACATACAATATGTCTAAATATGACTAATAAACATTCGCATTATATTTATTTCAATTGACAACTTGTTAGATTGTCTGAAATATTCCCTATTTCAACCAATATGACTACACAAAATCAAAATTAGCCATACAATTTTCGGCGTACCCCATTGCACACCAAAAGTGCAATAGCTAGTTTTAATAATCTTAGAAGTCCATTTTGAAAGGGCAAAAATGCAGGGAGCTACGGATCTACGCAAGAACCCTACATTATTGCCAGCAGCTCAGCTATTCTTCTCATAATCTCTATTTTTTCTTTTCTTTTGCGACTCCTCACAGGGATTTTATGGTGCAGCAACACAGAGAGGCAGAAACATGGACTTCGTGTGGGCCACAGATGTGAACAGGTTTTCAGGTATGGAGAGAAAGGAATAAAATGATTTGGAAAGTTTGTGCATGATTCTACCAATGCTGCAGCACTGGAAGTTCCCCAAATTTTCTTTTGATATATGTCTTACCCTGATTTCTCCCATAGCACTTATGATTGCATATATATATTTTTTATATTATTTTATGCTGCATTCAAACTCATATTTTCCCTATTGCTGCAGGCATATAAACTCCATTTTATATGGATTTGCTTAACAATCCAATTCTTTTCCTGCAAATCTAATATTTATAATCTCATAGCCTGTGATCTACAAAGAAATCCCTTTATTTGTAGTCGATTTACCATGTATGGATCATAATTCACACAACCATTTTCATATTTAAATGTCTCAGATGTTTATTAGTTTGCAGATCCTGGTGCTAGACAATTCTCTTTGTAAAGAATTTTAGAGTATGACAGTTTAAACTTTATTAACACAATTGTTATGGATTGCAGCATGTGTTTATTTTATTTTATTCTTTTGTTTCTCTTAAATAAGGAACATCTTAAGAAAATACACGCAAATATGTAAATCTTTATTTGAATCTCTTATCGGCTCTTTATGAGAAGTTCAATCTGTTACAGACCCCCCCTTTTTGGGCTAATGTTACAGAAAATGGGTGAATAACACACCCAACAATTAGGTTTTCTTCCCACTTTTAACTTTATTTGACTGTAGAGGTCAGTCGTATAGTTTTGATAATCTGAGAAAATCTCTCTTAAACGCTATAACTATAACCTATGACAGGTGAATCTATGTTCTTTCAGCATTAATACATTTGCACATTTCTATATATGTTTCCAACAGTTGCAAGAAATACAGAATGCCATTTTAAATCATGTAACATATATTTATTTGAAACAGAGAAAAAGAAAAGTTGTCCTTCAAACAAAATTATATTGCATTCTTATTTCAGATATGATATAACTATGTTTTTAACAAAAGCCAAATACAGTTCAGAGTTTTCACAGTTTAGGTTTAAATGTGGGATCTTTCACAAATCCTCAAATATCGTTTTAGGGCAAAATAGTACATTAGTTCGTTTAGACTGTACAACCCTTCTTTATATCAAAAGAAAGCACCATAGTTGTAGCTCAAACATAAATTTTAATTAATTAAAAGAAAAAGTCATTTTCCTAAGACTATTCAATAACATAAATAATTTATTCATTCCCTCCTCTTTGGGATATTGTCTATGATTTAACAGCATATGAATGAAATAAACAGATCTATTTGGTTACAAAATGGAACAGCAACAAAATCTTATTTATGTTCTCATTTCTAGCATATATGTAAACCAACTCGCATATGAATTTTGGCAACAATGAATTTATGAAGATCTATCTTTTGTTTCAAAGAAAATAGAGTTTTATATATTCCTCCCTTACACTTCATTAAATGGAACTAGGAGTTTGATAATTTTATACAGATAAACCAACATTAACATTTTTTTTAGTTCCCCCAAAATAAATTTGTAAAGATTACATACAAAAGGATAAAGATTTCTTTTCTCATTTATTCATTTGACATATTTGGAATTCACTTCTTCAAACTTAATATTACAATAATATTGAGTAAATATTGATTTTTACATGTCAACAAACAAGGGCTTGTTCTCCACCCTACCATAATGGCATCATGAAGCCTCTTGGGCTCTAGCCATACCCCCGAGTAAGAACAAAAATACTACCAATGATTTTGGTATAAAAATTTGAAATGAATAGTTTAGCCACAATTTTCTATCTACCCATTTTACCAAATAAACTCTCAACGAATATACTCTCAATCTTGAACTCTCATTTTTAAACAATAATCCAATAATACAACAAACCATTTAAACAAACTAACTTGCTATCAATAAGGGAAATAGGGACTTATCTCTACAACCATATTTCTTGATCACCTCCCACATATATGAGAGCTCCTTGTCTCTCTTCATCCTTCCTTTTCTTTCATTTTCCACTCCATAAACACAAGGGTTCTCCAAAAAGAGAAGTGGGTAGCAACCTTTCTCTCTTCACAAAGGAGATATAAAAGAAATTCAACTTGAATCTCTTTGAATGGGAGTTTGGATTTGATGGGTTCAGTGTTCTTATTACTGAGCAAATGGTTGTACTCTGGCTACATTGTTGCCTGATTGTTTCAAGTGGTTACTGTCGTCAAAACCTAGTTTTGGGGGTTTAAGGTTCCTTCGGTTCTTGTTGTTTGCAGCCTGAGTTGTCTTGTTGATCTTTGATGGTTGTTGTTGTTTGGTTGCCGATGATTTGTTGATTATTTTCTATTTGCAACTTTCTTGCTTTGGATAGGGTTGTGGATCCCTTCAAAACCGTTTGTACTGGGTTTCGGGGCCCCATCAAAACCTACTTTACCCTTAATAAAAAATAAGGTCCTAATTAGAGATCCTCTAGTAACCACTAAGTTTATTTTTTACTAAAATTCAACACACCTTTTCAAATGTCACATGCACGTCAAAATCATTTAACTTGGATACAAAAAGTAAATTTCTCACAAGTCCTAGAATATTTAAATCACGATGAATATTTTTAACCCTTCCATCATTGAAACCTAACTATTTTCCATCTACCTAATTCCTAGTAGACCTATTCACACTAGCTTAAGTTCACTTAGTGATTTTTTTGTCTCCCCTCATGCACATGACACATTCTCTCACACTTATCCCAACTGTTCAACAATATCATACTTCTTGGATGGTTACTTATGTTTCACTCTCATATTTCTTATTCCTCCTTGTCCTCCATATACAAGGAGTGCATTGTATATTATCATACATTATTTATCAGATTTTTTGGTATTTTATGTGTTAATTCATTTGTGGAAGTATTTTAGATATTGTATTCATCTTATTGCTACTCCAAAATGGTATCAAAGACATGAATTATTATTATCTTCCCAATTTTAGTTGAATCTTGCACTTAGCTTTATCATGTGTGTCATAGAGCCAAACGAACATCACCATTAGGTTTGAAAGGCCCAAAATAGCTATAAATGCCTATCAAATTGTTAATTTTATATACAGGAAAACTTTACACTTTAAAGAGGGGTTGTATCAACAATTCTATCAATTTTAATATGACCATAACTATATAGATTTCCCTAAAACTCTTTTTTTTTTTTAATTTTTTAAATTTTTTACAAATTTTGCAACTCTTCATCAATTTTTGTAGCTCCTAAGAAAGCAAGATGAATTTTTGAATTAAATCTATAATTTTTTTCCTTGCAATCTTTTTTTAATAGCTTATCCTTTATCCTATTATTTTTTGCAAATTGCGTGAGGGTGCCACCAAACTTTCAACTAGTTTTTGCATCTATAAAATCAAGTTTATTTCCACAATCAGATTTTCGATTATATTTTACAACTTCAACGGCTACCTCCTTCATTATCGGATCTTTCTCCTCGTATTACCGATATATCCTCCACCAACTTGTACACTCATGGTAAAATTTTCAGCACATACCTAATATAAACTTCTAGAGTTAAATTTGTATTTTTGTAACACTCACCTACCATGGACTTCTACCCCTCATTTGCACCTTTTTCAACACCCAACTATCATGGACTTTCAGATTCTACTAACCTTTTTGCAATATTTTCCTTGCTTCATACTATGTTTGCTATATATTATTTTATTTTTGAACTTGAAAAGCTTACATATATAATAAAAATATTAATTTTTATTTTTATAAATGATTGATTTATAATTTTAAGTTATTAAAATTGTAAAAAATAAATAAATTGGGGGTCTATTTTTCAAGCAGTAATCAAAGTTGGGGGGTTTGTAACTCAAAATTTAAGTGTATCTTTGTGTGTTTAAGAATGGATCTTAAAATTGATCTATTAACTCCACATAACTTTCATACATGGAAGATTAAAGTATGGCAATTTCTTTAGTCAATAGGTTTATGACAAATGCTAACTAGTAAACAAATACAATTCGCAAGAGAGTATTAATAGTTTGTCTATCAAAACAAGTTAGATGAGGCCATGAGAATTATTGGCCTCCATGTATCCAATAATTTTCAATTTCATCTTGTAAATTGTACAACTTCTAAACAAATGTGAGATAAGTTTGTCGATTGTTTGAAAAAGTAGATGAGTTTAAAATACT
Source organism: Sequoia sempervirens (assembly GCA_007258455.2). Lineage (NCBI taxonomy): Eukaryota > Viridiplantae > Streptophyta > Pinopsida > Cupressales > Cupressaceae > Sequoia > Sequoia sempervirens. The sequence goes on along the minus strand of VDFB02058242.1, from coordinate 760,369,018 downwards.
TTAATTCGATGTTAAATTGACTACCTTATATCCTAATGCCTTCCACTATATTGAAGATCTTTTGGTCAAATTTAAGTCTCTACTTTCTCAATTTCATTTTGTGGTAAAATAAAATTATATAAAGAATGTGTCTTCTTGGTTCTATCAAAACTAGAGGGACCCTATTATGTTTTTTCTACCTTCTGCTCTACCATGGATGCTCTTGGAACAAGATTTAAGATGCTTACTTTTGAATATTTTTATGAAAGACTCATAAAAAATCTAAGTTAATCTCTATGGGTTTTATCACTTATTCAAAAATTCAAGCACTAGTGGCCCAAACATTTAATGGAAAAGGTAAGAAGTATTATAAACAAACTAAGGTAGAATCAACTTCAAAAAATGAGATTTCATCTAAGTAGAAGAGCAAAATTGATACATAAGCCACATAATCTTCTTAGTCAAGTAATAATTCTTCCATGACAAAGAAGAAAAATAGAGGGCCGCATAATTTTTTTGGATTACAAAATCATCACATCAAATTTTGTCATCAAAGAATTGCATCATTGGAAGAAGCCTCGAAGAAACACAATGTTGATATTCTCAAACCATGCAAGGGTCAAGCACTTACAACTAAAGGTTTGGATTCATCTGCATAAAGTACAATATTACACTCAAGAGCCTCACATCACATGAATCATCCACATAATATGCTTGAGTCTCTTTTTTATAGCACTACTTGTCAAATTACAATTGGTAAATCTACACAAATTTGAAATTTAGGGTTAGGTACTATATAGTTGAAAGAGGGTTATATTGAGGATTTTCTCTATGTTCCCAATATTTCTAAAAATATTCTCTCTATATAAAAAAAATCATACTACGGATGGGAAGAAAATTAAATTTTTACCACATGGTGTAGTTATTCAAGAACTACAACATCCAAAGAAAATTATTGCTTCAAGATGAGTTGATCATGGGTCTCAAATGTATAGGTTTCATGGTTTTGAGTCATCTTGTGGTTCAACACACATTACTAATGCATATTATTTCACTAGACTTTGGCATGGGAGTTTTGTACACCTTACTTATAGGTATCTACAACAATTGATTATACACAATTTGGTGCTTGGTATTCCTAATATTTCACCCACATAAGGATTTTATTGATATTATGTCCTTGGAAAATATCATCAAGAACCCTTGCCTAAGGGTAAATCTAATCATGCTACTACCTTACTTGATTTGGTTCATAGTGACCTCTCATTTTCAACTCCTTAACTTTTAGGAGCCAAGTATGTTCTCACCTTCACTGATGATTACTCTAGTCGCACATGGGTGTACTTTTTTAAGTACAAGAGTGATGTCTTCACTACTTTTAAAGACTTTTAGGATTTTCATTCAGAAGAAACCAAGTTCTTCTCTTTAAAAAATATGCATAAATAATGAAGGGAAGATGTGAACTGGGCCTTTTAGGAGGATAATGGTATTGATGTTAGAGAATAAATCATATTAAATGTATGAAGGTCAAAGGCCACTAATCGTTGTCAAATGATCAAACCAAATTAGTTTCTAATATCCATTATTCTAAGATAAATTGCACCATTTTAAGGTATTAAAATGTGAATTAATGGAGAACAATTATGGAGATCAAAAGACAAGTATTTTGTTCTTTATGGCAACAATGGATGACCCCCTCTATTTTGGCGCCTAAGTCATTGATAAATCAATTAAATTTAATTATCATTTTTGGGATGACTACATATAGTAGCTGACCACATACAAGTTCAGTCACCCAAGTTAATAGCAAATTATATTAAAGGAGAGATCATAAAAAGAAGCAATTAAATAAATACATTAAAAAGAAGCAACAATTAATTCAAATTCAAGTGCAAAAAATATTTTTAAGAGCAGTGATCATAATAGTTATTCATTAAGAATATTGCACAAGGTTATAAAGGCAATGCGCGTATGTATAAGGATAAAGATGATTGATAGCAAATATATTAAAAGGAAGAAGCATCAAACATCATAAAGGAAACAATTACCTTATGAAAAGTCAGCAACTCATAATGAAAGGATATTTAAGATTTTTTAAAAGCATAACTAATAAAGTTCCATAAGGAAATGATTGGTTTTTAAAAGACATCCAATTAAATAGACACATCTCCCATAAAAATACACATCCCTTGGAAAAATGAAATGGTATAAATAGAAATTGAAGTGAGAACCAAAAGGAAATAATTCGATGAAAAAAATGTGAATATAAGAGCAAACTTAAAAAGAGAAAATGAAAAATGAAATGTCAATCAGATTTATATTGAAGAAACTTAATGTTATTAAGGAAGAATATGTGTATCCCCCCGTCCCCATGGTACTAGAGGGCGTGTCATGCCAGCATCACCAATCACGTGAATTTTTTTAACCAAGCACACTATAATTTATAGGGGGCTACCCAATTCCTGTAGTCTAAAAAAATGAAGAATATGTGTAGCTCTTGATTAAGAAAATGTGCAAGTGTATATGAAGAACTAAATCAAATATTTATGAAGGATATATGCATAAATATATAGGAAATACATTGACATATTTTATGATCAGGTTAAAAGGAAGACATTATCATAGATTGGATTATATTTGAGATTGAATCAAAATTGAGTTTGAATAAGATTTGAGATTTGATAGACTTGAGATTGAATTAGAATCGTGTCTTGGATCAAACTTATGTGTGAGAAAAGGAAAATGTGTGAAATGTGATCAAGGATAGTACATGGTGTGTGTTCGGATTTGAGAAGAAATAAAAGTTGTAGTTGGATTAGATTTGTGTTTGAATAAGATTTGGTGAAGGTGCTTATCATATTGGCATTGAAGAATTTTGAAGAGATTGGAGCCTCTTGCTAGGTTGGAGCTCAATTTGTGTGGGGGTTGGAGCCTCCAATAGGTTGTCCAGACTCCACTAGGTCAGAGCCTATCAAGTAGAGGTTGGAGCCTCTTGCCGAGTTGGAGCTCGATTTGCATAATAATTGGAGAATTTGATAATAGGTTGGATCCTACAAGAATAAGAAGATTAATTTATAATAAATAAGCAATATTTTGTCATGTTTTTCTCCCCAAAGTATTTCCATGTAAATCATGTGTTCGCATTGTGTTCTTAATTGCTAGATCTTACTTGAATGTTATTATTGTGATTGGTTAAGTTTTTGAAAAGTAAAAATTGTTAGATAATGATTCACCCCCCTCTCAATATCATTGTGTTCTCAACAAAATCAAGGGGGTGGCTTGTCTTGTTCCTTTGAGCACTTTCATGAGTCATGTCTTAACACTTCCATATTTACCTTAAGTATTTTCTTCCCACACTTCATTTTTGCTTTAGTTGATAGTAGTCATGTCTCCAAATCCATGAAAAACCAAATGTGATTATTGTAAGAAGAAAAAGGCATACCATAGATGAATGCATGTTTAAACAACTTTATGACTTGGAACTTTCTTGGAAACTTCATCAATTACAATAATTTTGCATTAAAAATGGAATCAACTTGTCATATTCTTCTAAACCGAAACTTGCAAAAACATCTAGTCTCATCCAATCATCTTGTGAAACAACACCGTCATTTGAAGATGAACAATGTATTTCAATGACATGCATTACGATCTCATCACTTGACACTACTTTAGAATTGAGATTTGCTTCCTTGAGAACTTCTAGAGATTCAGTGCACCAAGATATTATCCTTCTAGATCCACCACATTGGGACATATTTATACTAGGTATTGCATCTCTATTTGTAGAATCCCACCTTGTAGATTTGGATGACACTATTGAGGACATTCATCTCCTCTATGATGTCAGCTTCGATGAAGTTGCATCACCATTGTCATCTTTGGATCTTTCTCTTGTCTTGCCTATATCAGCTTTTATCATGACAGATTATGTATGCATTCTTGAGTTGGCATATCCAACTCAGTCATCATCTATATTGACATTATTTGTAGCAGTACTAGATTATCATCAATCCAATTATCACCATACATCCATGTTCCATGTTCTTGAATCATATACAATACCTAATCCATCTTATCAGCATTTGTCAAACATCAAAATTGTCTTAGAGATCTTTGAGCAGCATCATTAGCATCATTTATGTCTTTGGAACATGTGTAAAATTTAGTTACATTCATCTTACTTCCTACATATTCCTATTTGGAATGGGAAGTAATATTACATACATTTGGGGTGTTGTTTCTTGCAAAGGGAATAAATTTGGTTCAACAATCATGAATTATTTTCAACATCCAGTGTCAAGCATCTACCAACACTATAGGCATAATTTTGAGGGGAGGCTACATGGTTTCTCTTCTCTTATGAATTTTGGGAGGAAGCATTTTCTTGCATGGAGTTCATTACTTCACATTTTCTTGGGGGGTCACATGGACTTCTCTCTTTTCTCTCCTATGGGGGAAACATCCTTTGTACTTTTGGTTATAAGAAGTCCTTGGGGTGATCATGAGTCCTCCATCTATCACTTATCTTCTTCACTTGTGCATTTTATTTCATTGTATCATTTCTCTTTTGGAGGGGATTTTTATTTCCTAGCGTGTTTCTCATTTTATCCACTTTATGAGAAATTTGTACATGAGTACCTAACATGGCCTAGTATCTGAGGCTCATTATTATTGTATACATTACTCCCTAGATTGCATTTTAGAGGCGTGTCAATATAAATAGTGACTTTATCAAACTAGTTAGTTTTTAGCTACCTAGGAGAGTCCTATTCACATTTCTTAAGTCTCCACTTAGGGAATTTTAGCCTTTTGTCTCACTTCATAGCATTGAGACATGTGTCCTTATCATTTGAGACACCTATTGCATGCATACTTACCACTTACACACTTGTTAAGTGATCTCACAAGTGTTGCACTATTGGAGGGTTAGTTAATTGTTCAATCCTACCTTCATATCTCATCTACCTTTCCTGTATAAACAAGGCTTTATCATTGTATTATACACTCTTCATTTTATATTGATAGACATACTATTGTGCTCATTTTGTTCAATTTTGGAAGTTTATTTCATGCTCTTGATCTTGGCATTCTCCAACAAAATCCACGTACAAAGACACATAACTGCCTTCTTACATTAAATTGTAAATCATTATTAGGATTCTTCAAATATGTAATTAACTACCAGCTTATAAATTTTGGACTTTGAAATGGATAATTTGATAGATATAGATTATCGAGGGTCATGCATGTCATTCTACGTAGTTTAATATATTCTTGAATATACATAGTTTTTTCTTGGGATTTTTTCATGATATTTTTCATTTCATCTAGCATGGGAAGAATACTAGATAAAGTTAAGAGTGTCTCTATATCACTTAACCTATGTAAGAGATCATGAGCTTTGTAGATACTGCATGTCGATGTTCATACATTACTCTAATCAAGTATCAATATTTTGAAAAAAATCCATGTGTTGGTCCATGCAAGGAGATCCATTTGGTATCAACATCCTTAAGAAGCTTGTTTCCTCTTGTTATTCCCTAAAAAAAAAATTGAAATTCCACAAAAAGCTTGGGACTTTGGTAGAAGTACAAGAAGAGCTTGTGGACTATATTTTCAACTTTTGATACTAGAGGAAACTTGCTTACAATTTTAAATGCTAAATTCATTATGTGGGCCATGCAGTGAATGACAAACATGTATGGTGAACAAGTAATTTATAACTTTACGCAAAGATCATTCCTCTGACCTTGCATTACTAAAGCTCCATCAACTCCTACACACACCAACTTTTTGGCAATTGTGAAGTCATCCATACCTCCAATTTCATTCAAAGATTTATTAACTAGTGAAAATATATTTTGTGATGTTGAACTCTCCTTTATTTTATGAACACATAGTAAATGAGGTTGGCAGACATGTTGGTGTATAGTATACACATGCATACATACCCAAGAAGTATTATCTATCATAGTAACTTCATCTAAAGATAATGCAATGAAGGTTGACTCTTTTATTTTCTCCTATAAATCTTATTTTTCCACCTCAACAAGACAACTTTCCCATTCCCATCCAACGTTTATTGACCAATGTGTGCTAGGAAAGTGAGGAATACCCACAAAATAATAAATTATTATATTTCGAGTAGTCTATCATAGGACACCCTCTAGAGAAAATATAAGAAACACTCATCTGAACAGTTTTTTCCAGTTGTGCTTCTACCATTATCTTTCCAAATTGAGCTTCAATTGAACCTCCACATGCAACAAGTTTCACCATTCTTTGCATATGCTCATCATATTCCAGGGCATACTTAACATGAAGACATTCTTCCTTTGATTTCCATCTTACTACTAGTTTTTCCTTTCCATCTATGGTTTGTTTTTCATAAACTTTACTGATATGCTTTTTTATAGTGTCAAGCTTTAGCTGAAACTTCTTGTCTCTTTTATATTTCCAACTAAAAATATCACACTTGCATTCTATTAGAGGTTAATATTTGTTTGCATTCTCCATTGGTTCAATAAATGGGTACTTTGACACCCAATCAGTCTAAAAATTCCTTGTCATATCCCACTCGCACCCTATTTTTTATTTGGCTTTTATTTTCCTCTTCCTTATAGCAACATCATCCAAGTCAATTAACTCATTATGGCTAACCTGGGTATCCCTTGGAACATCTTCTACAGTATTTTCATCCTCATATAACTCAATTAACTCAATCCCATCTTCCAGTGAGGTATTGCTAATTCCTTCATTAACATTTGGTGCAAGAGTTGATGATGTAGTTCCATCTTGATCTGATGGATCAAAAACATTGCCAAAGTGAGACTTTATGGTAACTCTACATTTTGGGCATTTTAATGACCTCCCTTCACCACCTTGAGGAGTCTTACTCTTGTTGCACTTGCTTCTTGACAACTTGATCTCTCATGAAATAAAAGCTGGGAAAATGTCTTCTTGTTTAAGGACATAAAATATAGATCCTGGCATTTCCTACTTAATATCATCTTTAAAATTGAAGCAAGAATGAAAAAGAGATAAAAATTCTTATAACACTACGATTCTAAATGATCACTTACCTTTAGGTTTTCACTGACTCGCTATTTGTTAATGCATCGATGCCTATAATTGTAAGTTTGTAACTTACCTATGATCAAGGTCCCAAGTCTAACTTCTGAATTGAAAGCTCACAAGTTCTAAACTGAACAAAATTTGTAGGAATAAATCAAAGTTTCAATTGTATTTATATCAATCCATATTTGGCGAATTCCATGGGACTTTTAAATGGTATATAGTAAAAAATTGGAAAAACCCATGTGATTATACAATTATACATTTAAATGTTGGGTGAATCAAACCTCAACGAAACACATACATTGTAATTATTGCCATTTCATGTCATCCTTATGACCTATCATTGAAAAATGATCCGAGATATCTCATATGTGTCATGTATTGCATGATTCTCCCTTGAAAAATTCTTAAATTTGGTCAAATCTAGGTGTTTTAGGCTTTTAGGCTATCACTTCCCTCCTTCCTAGCATGCTTCCTTCATCACCCCCAATCTCCTACCTTTTTTGCCTTCTCCCCTTTTCCTTCTAAGGGTTCTGAGTGTCGGCCTTCGACCTTACCCTTTAGGCCTTACCACTCCTTCCTCACAAGTTGTAAGCCTCCCACCCAACCCTCAAATTCTGACTAAGTCCTTACATATGCATATACATATACATATACATATGTATATGTATATGTATATGTGTATACATATGTATATGTATGTTTATGTATGTGTATGTATGTGTATATACATATACATACATATACATATATGTATATGTATGTATATGTATGTGTATATACATATACATACATATACATATATGTATATGTATGTATATGTATATACACATACATACACATACATATACATACATATACATATATGTATATGTATGTATATGTATATACACATACATACACATACATATAAATATGTATATGTCTATATATATGCATATACATATATATAAAGAAGATGTAGAGACCTTAAGCCAACACATTCTGGCATCAATGTGAAGAAAATTAATCAATGGCCCCTAAGAAAGCTACAATAGTTGCATGAATGAATTGATGTAGCAGAACGTATGCAATGGAGAACACCCCAAAATTAATCAATGGCACCAAAAATAGATACACTTTCAAAACATTTACACTTGTTTGGTTGCTAGCCTTAGCTTGTTTTGTTGACAAATATATATGATTAAACATGCATTTAATATATGATATGTGTTTGATATCATCGTGCTTTTTTATTCAAGATTTTTTTCCTAACATGTGGAGGACTGGTGTACCACTGTGGGAAATTAATCAATGGCACCTACAAAAAGATACAATAGTTTGAGGACTGAATTGATGAAGCAGAATCTATGAAAAACCTAACACCCCCAAATTAATCAATGGCTCCTAAAAAAGATACAAATATTTGCATTACTAATTTAATGAAGCAACACATATGAAAAACCTAATACCCCCATATTTATCAATGGCACCTACAAAAGGTTACATAGTTGATTATTGAATTAATGAAACAAAACCTATGAAAAACATAAGACCCCTGAAATTGTAATGGCACCAAAAACTAGTAGAATAGAGGATGACTGAATTGATGAAGAGGAACTTACAAACAAAATAACACCCCCAAAATTATCTATGGTACCTAATGAATAATAGGAAAATTGATGTTTTATAACCTAGGTCATAGAACACCACTTTTCTCCAAATATCACTCATATATGTCCTAGGAACCCAAATTGGATTGACTATCAACCTCAAAGGTGAGTCAATTCTCAACAAGGAAGACCTAGGAGGGGGTTCTTTAAGCTTTGAGGGGTTCACCACCAAGCAAAAGCTTGGAAAAGACACTTTAACATTCAACCTACAAAACCTAGTAATGCAAACTAAATGAAGGATGCAAATGATGAAATTATGCAATAGGAAGTTAGGATGTGTGTACCTGGGAAGTTTGGAAATGCAACAAGGATTCTGGAAATGTAAAGATGTCAAAAAGTGCTATGGAGGACTAAGACGCCCTTACTATTGTCTTAGTCCTGTTGCTATTTTTCAGGGTAGATGCGAAATCATCGGATGTCGGAACCAGATCTAGAAGAATTTCTAAAAAATACCCTCATGAGGACTAAGATGCCCTAGGTGGTGACTTAGTCCTATCTTGAATTTCTGAAATCTCCAAATGTGGTCCTGAGGCTCGAGATCTGCACTTCTTTGTTGGAAATAGGATGCCATTTAATTGCAATCCTAAACATTATTTATTTCATGTATCTCCTAAGTCCTTGGAAAGTGTTCTCAAACAATAGGATTGGAAAGAGATTAATTTTGAATGAAATAATCATGTTAATTGGAATTTGTAATTAATTCTAAATGTTAGGAGCATATGAGGGCGTCCAATATGAGTTCCTAAATAATAGGGGCACATGGGGCACCCATATGGAAGGTGACACTCACCTCAAGTTAAGTTAATTGTTTGTAGTAAAAGATAACACTTCTAAATGAATGTAAAGATCCTAGGAGTTAGGGATTGATGTTTACATGCATGAAGTTCAGTTTAGTTCAATTTAGATTAGTTCAGTTCAGTTCAGTTCAATTCAGTTCAAAATCAGTTTAGTTTAGTTTAGTTTAGTTCAGTTATGGTTAAGTAATCTTCAGTTAGTTTTAGTTGAATGCTAGTTGACTTCAGTCAACTTGGAATGCATGACTAATGAATTGAGTTGCATGACAGATAACAGGTAACTACCTTCAGTTAATAGGGGATGACCATTCTTGCATGAATGGTGGAGAGAAATGTTTCAGTTAACAGAGAATGACTTGGATCCACCTTGGGCGCCCAAGTTGGCTTCTTGGAGTTAACTCCTTTGCATGCTAAGATATTTTAGAAGGTTGAGTTAAGTGGGCCCACTATTGGGCGCCTACTTTGAGGATAATCCTTGAAGATATCTATGGAATCAAGGTTAAGTTGTGACTTCAGTTTGGGATGCCCAAATGGATGAAGCACATGTTTTGGCATTGTTCTTCACGATAGAACTCTACTTGCAAGAGATAGGCATACCTTTTGTGAGATAGGTATTGAGCTTTGTAATTGTAACTCTTTGGAGTTTACAAAGTTGATTATTTCCTATATATCTCAAGCAAGTTGAAGAGAGTTATTATCAGTTTTATTACAGGTTGTGAAGAAGATTTGGTGAAGGAAAAAGAAGCATTCTCAAGCAAGAATTGGAGTTATTGTAATCTACTTCAGAGATTAAATAATACATTGATTCTTGGTAATGTTTTTTCCTGAAAGGGTTTCTCCACGGTATATGTTGTGTATCTTCTAATATCCTGATTAATTCTTCTACAACCTTCTGTCTTCATTCTAAAAATGATAAAATGAATTAATCGGATAATCACCCACAAAGAATTTGTAACAAAGAATACATATTTATATCAACAAGTATAATAGTTTTACAAAGTATTAAGCTACATAAACACCTCAATTTTCAACATTCTTCTTGAATCTCATGTTCTGAAACTTCTAGATTCGACCTATAGGTGATTTTCCATGAAGATGACAACTTTGCAATGCAACTTTGCAATTTTGCAACTTTGCACTTCAAATGATCTTCAAGTCTTCAACCTAAATCTGCAATCACAAACACACAAAAGAGGAAAAACTTTTTGATTGTTAGTGAATGGGGGTTTACCTTGGTCAAACCCCTTGTTGGTAATTAAACCTTGAAATGAAATGAAATAATGGAGGGAAATGATGAATGAACAACATGCAATGTTGCAACTCACCAAACCCTTATTGTGAAGTCTGCAAACTTGTGTGAAGTGGCTAGCTTGGATATGGATCTTGAATCAAAGAAATGCTTGATAGATATGGACTTGAATTCTTGCTTGAATCAAAACCCTACATCACAAATATTGGCTCAAAAACACACATGATGCAAGAAGATCTTCGATATGATGCTTGAATCTTGATGATGGCTCTAACTGCTTGATGAACTACTCTTGAATGCTCTCGTGGACTCCAATTTACAATTAGGAATGCTCTCACATAACTCTTGATGTGAAAATGAATGAAGGAACCTTGTATTTATACTTATTCATATTTAATATCCCAAAATTACACCACAACAAGCCGACATATGAATTCATTAATTAAAGGAGGCTAGATCCCGCCAAGATTTGAAATTAAATCCCAAAAACAAGCCAAGGAGGACTAAGACACCCTAGGTGGTGTCTTAGTCCCAAGGCTTGAAAATTGGGGCACATACTCCAAAAAGGGACCTTTTTTAGGTGTTTTCAAAATTAGGGTCCCAAGACCTGTGGAGGACAAAGATGCCCTAGGTGGTGTCTTAGTCCCAATCCAAAAATTAGGGACACACAGATAAAATCATTAAATGATCATTTTGTTGGGTCTTAGTTGTGTTTATGGTTTGTCCTTGATGACAAAATCTCTGATCCATATGATTTACAATGGCACTTATTTGATGTCTCTTAGCTTTACAAAAAGTTATTTGTTATGTTTTAATTTCATGATGATGATAAGAATTATGGTTCAAGCTATGAATGCTATTTATGTGACTGACAAAGCTTGTAAGTTGGTTTCCTTGTCAGGATGGCTCTCTTTGCATTTCACAGGCTTACACATATCGGCATGAGTATGGCAGGGTCTCCCCGATCCTCTTTGAAATGTCTAAGTTTCCTATCGGCAAGACATTTCAGATGTCATGGCGATTGAATTTATCTTACAGGGTGCTTTCGGCAAGACCTGTCTTTGGTTTCAGCGACAGAATGTGTTATCTATCGGCATATGTAATATCGTTTGGCTGAGGTCTTGGCGACTTCACTTGGTCTCACCGACTTGTGCTTATGGAATTTCATCGGTGAAAGTTGTGGCGTCGTTATATGGTCTTGGTGATTTTGTTATGTCACACCGACTGGTGGTGGATGGAAATCTATCGGCATGAGCTTGGCTGTTGGGCTGAGGTCATAGCGAAAAGGTTATGTCTCTCTGACTAATGCATGTGGATGTCTTTCGGCAGGAGTGTTGTAATCGGCATATGGTCTCTTTGAAGACATATTGTCTTACCGACCGTGTTCAAAAAAGGTCTTATCGGCAAATTTTTTTCTTCGGTATAATGTCATAATGAACCCTGTGGGTCTCGCCGATGGAAAATATTAAGGGCTCTCAGTGAAACATATTGTGTTTGATATAATATCTCTCCGACTGTGGAAAGTCATGGCGAAGGTGAATGAAAGGATTTCGGCGAAAGGTTGGTAAAGTCTTAACGACTAAGAGTGAATAAAGTCTTTCAGTGAAACTTAATGTATTCAATGAAACGTCTTCCCGACAGCATTAGGTTACAACGACAGTGTTAAAACAAGATAGAAGGCTCGTCAGTAAGAAAAACCATTTGTCACAGTGACCAATGTGTATCATGTGGAGTATCGGTGAAACATGGAGTAGTCTATATAGTGTCTCCCTAACTATGTATAGTCTCAGCGACTTGGAAATGATAAAGGCCTTCGACATAGGTGTTGAATTGTCATGGCGACAATGTGTATCAAATGTCTTTCAGAATGAAAAATTTTGTTCTCCAAGAGGTCTCCCCGAAAGTTTTATGTTATAGCGATTGTGAATGAAACTAAAAGGGAATCTCGGTAAGAAGTTTCCTCATGTCTCAGTGAAAGAATGTTTTACTAAGGAAGACCATCGGCATAGCATGTTGTATTCGATATGTCCTCTTTGACTCTGGTGGTTCTTAGCGAAAGCGACAACCATAAGGTTGTCTGGCAACGTTAGAGTTGCCTACAGCATAACGTGTCATCGATTGAATTGAAAAGATTAGGGAAAACTTTTTGAGTTTATTCTCTTAAGCTGGGTATTGAACCCTAGCCTAGCCGCCATCATGAATGTTTACATTTTTGTTGTTGCTGACTATAATAGTTTCTACAGAGGTCTATGGAAGGTTTGTTTGATGCGCCTCTCTAGTTGGATGCTCGACAGTGGTTGATGGAGCCATGGGAGTTACACATTTGTCTGAGAAACAATCTCACAAGTTTCAGAAGCTGGGCGAAACGACTCTTGTTTTGGCTGGTTGTTCTGCCGTTACTTCTGAAGTCTGTTACTTTTCTGGCATTTATAAATAGGAGCAGAAAACTAAGTTTTATGTTCGGCTGTTATTGTAATTATGAGATTATCATTCTTGGGTTGTATGAAAATGTATGATAAAACTCTATAGTAAAAATCTGAATAAAAATGCAAAGATTGTAAATTTCTTTTCTATGAGGTATTTTAGGGATTTAGTTATTGAATCTTTAAGGTATTCTATAGATGAGAAAACAGAGAGATATGTGCTTAACTGAAAACAGAGAAATCCTCTGAATCATTACTATTGTTCAAAACATAATTTGAGGGGTTGGTACTCCTTGAGATAGATATCTCTAAATGAGGGGTTGATGCTCCTTGAGTGGGTGCTCAAAAATCAGCCTATAAGGCATTGTGAATAGTTGATTAAAAGATTAAGCCTGGAAGGCATTTAGGGAGTGGTTTTTATACCCCAGGAGGGTTTTCCACTCAGAAAAATATTGTGCCTCTTTGTTCTTCTGTGTTCTCTCTGGTTTACTATGTTGTTGTTTAAGTTCACTGTTGAGTCATTATTTTTCTCAATTCTATTTATGAATGATTACATTCAAATCATGAATGCTTTAATCAGAATGATATTGAGATCAAACCTGAGCTGTGTGTTTAAATATTTTAAAATTCAGTCAAATAGTTAAGACACTGATTCACCCCCTCCTCTCAGTGTCATTTTAACTCCAACAATTGGTATCAGAGCATAGGGTCCTCTGATTGGTTTAATTACCTTGGATTGATCTTGGTCTTGGAGTTTGTTTTTAATGGCACATTCTCAAGAAGGTGCTTCTGTAACCAGAGCTCTGTTATTTGATGGAACAGATTATGTGTTTTGGAGAATAAGAATGGAATCTTTTCTTATTTCTTTTGATGTTGATGTTTGGAGCATTGTTTTAGAAGATTATAATGTACCTGCCACTATTCCCACTGATGTTGCTGAGAAAAAAAGTATGAAACAAATGCCAGAGCTAAGCATTCCATCTTGTGTGGATTAACTAAAGATGTGTTCATTAAAGTCATGCATTTTAAATCTGCTCATGGAATCTAGGAAAAACTTGAAACTATATATCAAGGGAATGAGAAAGTCAAACTGTCAAAAATCATTACTCTCAAACATCAGTTTGAGGAGTTGAAAATGAAGGATGATGAGAAAGTGGTTGAATATTTCCTAAGAGTTGATGAAGTTGTCAATGGAGTGAAAGGTCTAGGTTAAGCGGTTAATGAATTTGATGTGGTCACAAAAGTGGTGAGGTCCTTACCATCTAAATTTGAATATAAGGTTTCAGCCCTAGAAGAAAAGAAACACTCTGATAAGCTTACCTTAGACAGCCTACAAGGAATACTTACTGCCTATGAAATGAGAACTCGCAAAAACAATTCAATAGGAAAAGAAACTGCCTTTAACTCTGAAAAGAAAGAAAAAGTCGATGTCAGTGAATCAGAGTTGTCTGATTCTAAAGAATCTCATTTTGTTAGAAGATTTAAAAAGGGATCAGGAAAATATAAGGGAAAACTTCCCTTTAAATGTTTTAACTATGGAAAAATAGGTCACTTTGCTGCAAAATGTCCCTATGATCAAATCTATGACAACGAGATAACTGAAATACAGCCTAAGAAGAAGGCTTTCAAACCTAAACGAAACTCCAATTTTAAAAAGAAGAAAAGTCTGTTTAGTAAGGATGAATCTGACATTGAGTCTGAAGACTCATCAGCTGATGAAGTTGAAACTTTGTTCATGGCTGAATTTACTCAGCAAAATGATTCTAACACCTTTGACACTGAAGAAGGTGAAGTAGATCTTGAAAGTGAGTTGAAGTGTGCTCTTCAAGAGGTCAGAAAACTTAAAAAACAAGTTCTTACTCAAGAACATAAACCAGATCAAGAATTGATCTCTCTGAAAACTCGGCTTGAAGAAGCTAAAAGAGTTGAAGTCTACCTTAGAGAGACTGTAAGCTGCAAAGATCATGAAATTCAAAAACTGGAACAAGAAGTAGTCCTTCTTAGGAAGGAAATTGAAAAATATGAAAGCACTCTAAAACTGAATGAGATGCTCAGCAAGCAAAAGGTGTATAAAGATAAAACTGGTGTTGGTTTTGAAAAGGGTGAATGCTCAACTAACAAAGCAAAACAAAACCCCTCTTCTGAAGTCAAAAATTTAGGTTCAAATCACTCAGAATCTAGTAAGGATCATGTTAAGTTTTTTAAAGGTAATAGACCTTCATACAATGTCAATTCTTTTTTCTATGGTTATTGCTTTTTCTGCAACAAATTTGGTCATAAGGTGAGCACTTGTAGGCTAATGAATTCTAGAATACCCAGGTTTGGTCTTAGACAACACCATGGTTTTGTTAGACAGATCAGATGTTTTAAATGCAATACTTTAGGACATTCTGTCAAACAGTGCAGAACTGATCTGCATTCTAAACAGCGGAAAATTAAAAAGGCTTGGAAACCTAAGACTGTCAACAACATTGAACAAACTATGTTGGTTCAAACTACTTTTCATTCAAAGAAAAAGGACTTATGGGTCCTGGACAGTGGATGTTCTAACCATATGACTGGCGATAATGACAAGTTTATAAAACTTGAAGATTATGTAGGTGGATATGTTAAGTTTGGTGATAACTCTGGTATTCAAATTAAAGGTAGAGGTTCACTTCTTCTGAATGAAGACAGTCCTATCTATAATGTGTACTATGTGGAAGGTCTCAAGCACAATCTTCTAAGTGTTAGTCAAATCTGTGATAGTGGTTATCATGTTCTTTTTAATTAGTGGGGATGTGAGATTAAGAACAAGCTTGGAAAGGCTGTTGCAGCTGGAAGAAGGACAAAAGGAAATGTGTACAATCTCCTTGACTCATCTTGCAATGACAATATTCAAGGTATGTGTCTAATGGGCCAAATTGAAGAGAGCTGGTTATGGCATAAAAGATTAGGACACATAAACTTTGAAAATCTAGTTAGAATCAGTAAGAATTAGAATGTTAGAGGTTTACCAATTCTTAACAAGCCGGAAAATTCTATGTGCAAAGAATGCTTAAGTGGTAAACAAACTAAAATCAGCTTCAAGACAAAAGAACATTCTTCTTCAAAACCTTTACAGCTTGTGCATACTGATTTATGTGGACCAACTAGAACAAGGTCTATTAATGGTGAAAAATATTTTATGCTTTTTGTAGATGATTATACTAGAATTGTTTGGGTCACATTTCTTAAGCACAAATCAGAAGCCTTTGAAAGGTTCAAAATCTTTCGTAAAATGGTTGAAAAGGAATCTGAACTGAAACTCAAATGCCTTCGATCAGACAAAAGAGGTGAATTCACCTCTCAAGATTTTATTGATTACTGTGAACAACACGATATTAAAAGGAAGTATGTTGCATCAAAAACACCTCAACAAAATGGGGTAGTTGAACGGAAGAATAGAACTATAAAAGAAATGGCTAAAACCATGCTAGATGAAGCTAAATTGTCTGACATGTATTGGAAAGAAGTTGTTCATACAATTGTATACATTTTAAACAGAGTGCAGCTTAGGGTGAAATCTAAACACACTCCTTATGAACTTTGGTATGGAAAAACTGCTTCTGTCAAATATTTTAAATTTTTTGGAAGTAAGTGTTTTATCAAGAAAAATGATGATAATCTTGGAAGTTTTCATTCCAAAAGTGATGAGGGTATCTTTTTGGGATACTCAACTCACAGCAAAGCTTATAAATGTCTCAACAAAAGGCTTAATAAGATTGTTGAAGTTGTTAATGTAAAATTTGATGAAAGACCACATCTGAATGTTGAATCTTTGCAGAATAATGAGGAAGAAGAACTTGAATTTGAAATAATTTTTGAAGGAGCTGGAACAGCAAAGTCTATTGTTGAATTAGCAAGCCCTAAAAATGAAAATGCGAGTCTTGAAAAGGTTGCATCAAATTCTCCTTCAAAAACTCTAGCTATATACCACCCCAAAGATCAGATTATTGGGGATAAAAATGTAGGAGTTCAAACTAGAAGAAAGGCTGCAGAATCTGATGAAAAGGCACAAATTGCTTTCTGTCTAGTTACTCAGTTTGAGCCTAAATTTTTTAATGAAGCTCTCACAGACTCATGTTGGCTTAATGCTATGCAGGAAGAAATTGATTAGATTGAGAAAAATCAGACTTGGGAGTTAGTCCCAAGACCAGATGACAAGAATGTCATTGGAGGAAAATGGATATACATAAACAAGGTTAATGAAAATGGTAATGTTATTCGCAACAAAGCAAGATTTGTCTGCAAAGTCTATGCTCAACAAGAAGGTATTGATTTTGGTGAAACCTTTGCACCTATTGCTAGACTAGAATCTATCAGAATATTCTTGGCTTATTTTGTTTACAAAAACTTTACTATTTATCAAATGGATGTCAAAACTGTTTTTTTGAATGGCTATTTAGATGAAGAGGTCTATGTTGAACAACCTAAAGGATTTATATGCAAAGATAATCCTAACCATGTTTACAGGTTGAAAAAGGCTCTCTATGGCTTAAAACAAGCACCTAGAGATTGGTACTCTAGGCTAGAACGTCACTTAATTTCTAATGGCTTTGTTAGAGGAGGTGTAGATAGTAATCTTTATGTTAAAACTGAAGGTTCTAATATTTTGGTTGTTGAAATTTACGTTGATGATACTATCTTTGGCTGCAATAATGTCACTTTGAGTAAAAAATTCTCTCAGATTATGAAATATGAGTTTGAAATGTCAATGCTAGGAGAATTAAATTTCTTTCTAGGTCTTCAAATCTCTCAATGTGAAAATGGAATATTTCTTTCTCAATCCAAATATGCTAGAGAGATGCTTAAGAAATTTCAGATGGATGAATGCCATCCAGTTAGCACCCCAATGGTTACTGGTTGCAAACTTACTAAGGTTGATGATTCTCCTGATACAAATCAAACGGAATATAGATCAATGATCGGCAGTCTCTTATATTTAACTGCCTCTAGACCTAACATTATGCAGGTAGTTTGCACTGTTGCATGTTTTCAGGCATCACCTAAAGACTCTCATGTTACTGCTGTTAAACGGATCTTTAGATACATTAAGGGCACTCTTGATTATGATCTTTGGTATCCTAGGAGCAATGATTTCTCTTTGATTGCTTATACCGATGTTGACTGGGTTGGTTGTTTGGATGATAGGAAAAGCACCAGTGGTGCTGCATTCTTTCTTGGTGATTGTTTAGTGGCATGGCACAGCAAGAAACAAGTATATGTCTTTCTTTCTACTGCTGAAGCAGAATACATTGTTGCCACTTCATGTTGTACTCAAGTTTTGTGGATGAGTCAAACTCTTTCAGGTATGGGTATTGATGTTCCTAAACTTGTTTCTATTCTCCGTGATAACACTAGTGCAATAAATATATCAAAAAATCCTATTATGCACTCTAGAACTAAACATATTGCTATTAAGTTTCATTTTCTTCGAGAAAAGGTTTTGGCTAATGAAGTATGTTTACAGTTTGTTGGATCTCAAGATCAGGTGGTTGACATTTTTACTAAGCCCTTAGCAAAAGAGCTATTTGAAAGGCTGAGACTTCGATTGGGAGTTATCTCTCAATCATTACTACGCTGAATCTCTAAGCTACTGCTTAGGGGGAGCAAGTTAAATATTTTCATTCACTTACTGCTCTCCTGTAATCTTGGTTGTTGCTCTTCTATTTTTTCTGCTGCTATTTCTCATTATGTTTTGGTTGGCTTCTTAGTTGTGTTTCATGGCAATGCATGATCTTCTCTTCTACTCTTTGTCATTGAGGCAAAAAGGGGGAGAGTCATTTGTGTTTTGCCATCAAGGACAAAGGGAGAGTTTGTTGGATCTCAGTTGTGTTTATGGTTTGTCCTTGATGACAAAATCTCTGATCCTTATGATTTACAATGGCACTTCTTTGATGTGTCTTGGATTTACAAAAAGTTATTTGTTATGTTTCAATTTCATGATGATGATAAGAATTATGGTTCAAGCTATGAATGTTATTTTTGTGACTGACAAAGCTTGTAAGTTGGTTTCCTTGTCAGGATGGCTCCCTTTGCATTTCACAGGCTTACACATATTGGCATGAGTATGGCAGGGTCTCCCCAATCCTCTTTGAAATGTCTAAGTTGCCTATCGGCAAGACATTTCAGATGTCATGGTGATTGAATTTATCTTACAGGCTGCTTTCGGCAAGACCTGTCTTTGGTTTCAGCGACAGAATGTGTTATCTATCGGCATATGTAATACCGTCTAGCTGAGGTCTTGGCGACTTCACTTGGTCTCATTGACTTGTGCTTATGGAATTTCATCGACAAAATTTGTGGCGTCGTTATATGGTCTCAACGATTTTGTTATGTAACACCGACCGGCGGTGGATGGAAATCTATCGGCATGAGCTTGGCCGTTGGGCTGAGGTCATAGCGAAAAGGTTATGTCTCTCCAACTAATGCATGTGGATGTCTTTCGGCAGGAGTGTTGTAATCGGCATATGGTCTCTCTGAAGACATATTGTCTTACCGACTATGTTCAAAAAAGGTCTTATCGAATTTTTTTTTTCTTCGGTATAATGTCATAACGAACCTTGTGGGTCTCGTTGATGGAAAATATTAAGGGCTCTCGGTGAAACATATTGTGTTTGATATAATATCTCTCTGACTGTGGAAAGTCATGGCGAAGGCGAATGAAAGGCTTTCGGCGAAAGGTTGGTAAAGCCTTAGCGACTCAGAGTGAATAAAGTCTTTCGGTGAAACTTAATGTATTCTATGAAACGTCTTCCCAACAACATTAGGTTACAGTGATAGTGTTAAAACGAGATAGAAGGCTCATCGGTAAGAAAAACCATTTGTCACAGCGACCAATGTGTATCATGTGGAGTATCGATGAAACATGGAGCAGTCTATATAGTGTCTCCCCGACTATGTATAGTCTCGACGACTTGGAAATGATAAAGGCCTTCGGCATAGGTGTTGAATTGTCATGGCAACAATGTGTATCGAATGTCTTTCGGAATGACAAAGTTTGTTCTCCAAGAGGTCTCCCCGAAAGTTGTCTGTTATAGCGATTGTGAATGAAACTAAAAGGGCATCTCGGTAAGAAGTTTCCTCATGTCTGAATGAAAGAATGTTTTACTAAGGAAGACCATCGGCGTAGCATGTTGTATTCGATATGTCTTCTCTCTGACTCTGGTGGTTCTTGGCGAAAGCGACAACCATAAGGTTGTTTGGCAACGTTAGAGTTGCCTACGGCATAACGTGTCATCGATTGAATTGAAAAGATTAGGGAAAAAAATTTGAGTTTATTCTCTTAAGCTAGGTATCGAACCCTAGCCTGGCCGCCATCATGAATGTTTACGTTTCTATTGTTGCTGACTGTAACAGTTTCTACAGAGGTCTATGGAAGGTTTGTTTGATGCGCCTCTCTGGTTGGATGCTTGACAATGGTTGATGGAGCCATGGGAGTTCCAGATTTGTCTGAGAAACAATCTCACAAGTTTCAGAAGTTGGGTGAAACGACTCTTGTTTTGGTTGGTTGTTCTGTCGTTACTTCTGAAGTCTGTTACTTTTCTGGAATTTATAAATAGGAGCAAAAAACTAAGTTTTTTGTTCGGCTGTTATTGTAATTCTGAGATTATCATTCTTGGGTTGTATGAAAATGTATGATAAAACTCTGCAATAAAAATCTGAATAAAAATGCAGAGATTGTAAATTTCTTTTCTATGAGGTATTTTAGGGATTCAGTTATTGAATCTTTAAGGTATTCTGTAGACGAGAAAACAAAGAGATATGTGCTTAACTAAAAATAGATAAATCCTCTGAATCATTACTATTGTTCAAAACATAATTTGAGGGGTTGGTACTCCTTGAGATAGATATCTCTAAATGAGGGGTTGATGCTCCTTGAGTGGGTGCTCAAAAATTAGCCTATAAGGCATTGTGAACAGTTGATTAAAAGATTAAGCCTGGAAGGCATTTAGGGAGTGGTTTTTATAGCCCAGGAGGGTTTTCCACTCGGCAAAATATTGTGCCTCTTTGTTCTTCTGTGTTCTCTCTGGTTTACTATGCTGTTGTTGTTTCAGTTCACTGTTGAGTCATTATTTTTCTCAATTCTGTTTATGAATGATTACATTCAACTCATGAATGCTTTAATCAGAATGATATTGAGATCAAACCTGAGCTGTGTGTTTAAATATTTTAAAATTCAGTCAAATAGTTAAGACACTGATTCACCCCCCCTCTCAGTGTCATTTTAACTCCAACACATTTATCTTTTGATGTTTTTTGGGATTAGCCATAAAAAGATATAATTCATTGAGCTTGTGGATGCAAAATAGGACCAATTAAGACATAAATAGGGATAAACAAAGCAAGGCGAGGCCAAACAAGTGTGAAAATCCAAGGGTATGCATTTTTCTACACTACACCTAAAAAAGCTATAATGTATGTATGACTGAATTGATGAAGCAAAACCTATGAAAAATAGAACACCCCCATATATTTCTAAGGCATGAAAAGAAGCTACAAAAATTGCATGACTGAATTGATGAATCATAACCTATGCAAAAGATAACACCCCCAAATTAATCAATGCCACCTAAAAAAGCTAAAAAAACTGCATTAATGATTTAATGAAGCAACACATGAAAAACCTAACACCCCCATATTTATCAATGGTACCTACAAAAGGTTACATAGTTGATGACTGAATTGATGAAACAAAACCTATAAAAACATAACACCCCCAAATTGTAAATGGCACCCAAAATTGGTAGAATAGATGATGACAAAAATTGATGAAGTGAAACTTACAACCAAGATAACACCCCCAAAATTATCTACGGTACGTAAAAAAGCTACAATAAAGGCATGATTGAATTGATCAAGCAAAACCTATGAAAAATAGAAGACCCCCAAATATTTCTAAGGCACCAGAAAAATCTATAATAATTGCATGACTGAATTGATGAATCATAACCTATGCGAAAGGTAACACCCTCAAATTAATCAATGACACCTAAAAAATCTACAAAAATAGCACTACTGAATGAATGAAGCAATACTTATGAAAAACCTAACACCCCCAATTGTATCAATGACACCTAAAAAAGCTATTGAATAACATTAATCAAAACCTAACATTAACCTATGACTGTAATGGCTATAATGAAGAACAATATAAAGCTTATGAATGGAAAACAATAAGAGTTTAAAAAATCTCACATTTATTAATGACTAAATTGATGGACCAAAACCCATGAAAAAGATAACACGCCAAAATTTATCTGATCCAAGAGGATCTATGAACCTTGAAAAATCAGTTGTCTCCAATGCTCTAGAAGTTAGCACCATGGTGTAATGCTCAAAAGCATGATTCCAATACTACTTGAATCACGGAAAATAGAGTTTGTATGCAAAAGTTACGCCCAGTCAAAGTTGGGGTCAAACAGGAACCAGGGGCCAATCAGAAAGGCAAAAAAATTGTTTGTCTCAAAATTCGTCAAAATCAACATCAAGACGAAGAGATCGACGAGACGATCTCAACACCGCTCGTTTGGTCAAAAATGGAGCTCGTATGGCGAAGAAACAGATGGTCAAAGTTCCAGGTTGATTAGGGTGATTGGACAGTACTATGGTGACGTTTGTAGCTGACAGAGCAGATGTGTCATCATACGGATGCTGACATTGGCCAATCAGGTCTTGACACATGGTAGCTATACAATAACGTGGCAGGAGCAAGTGGCAGTTGATGTGGCATACGATGGCTGACTGGATAGGTGATGTGGCAGACTCCTGAGGTGACACATGGTAGTGACATGTCAGTACGGTGAGCAACATGGAAGACTCCCGAGCTGACACGTGTTGGATGATGTGTCTCCTTTGACGAATGACAGGGCGCCACATGGCCCAATCATTGGGTACCACGTGGAACCCTTGTTGACTCCTCTGGCGCGGTTCCATTCAACAGTCTACAAAAATTTTAGGAGGGGATTTGATCCCCTGACCTCCCACTTGCGAGTAGTGCATGCCACTGTTGGACCATGCACACTGTGTGTTACCATATATGATGGTTGGTTCTTTTTGTTGATTAAAATTTTGAAATTGTATGTTAAAAATAGAGGGGCGGGGGTTGACTGCCCGACCTCCTCGCCCCTAAAACGCTTCCCCACCATTAAGCCATTGTATGGCTTCGAGTAATATTCAAGATCAACCAATTTTGGAGAAGGTGAAAACCAAAATCCCTATTTTTAAAGATTTAATCCCTAAATTTAAAATCATTTACCCCTTTTCTTATATAGCTCGAATCATTATTGTTAATGGGCTTAAAAATAATATTCTTTAAGGGGTATGAAGGGATTTACAAGATTATAAAAAGATTTTTAAAAGATTCATCCATGTAAATGGGAGACTATGGATGATTTTTCAAATCTTATGGTTTTAAACCATATTGGGAAAACTCTTTGTATAAAAGGAGGTAAGGGATCCAATTAGGCAAGTTCTCCAAGTGAGAGAATTGGGAGAAAATTTTGAGAAGAGAATTGTGGAGAGTATTTTCTCTTGTGAGGAGAATTGGTGAGGGTATTCTCTTTGCTTGTAAAATAAATCTTGTGAGAAGAATTCTTGTAAAGGGAATAGGGATTTTTTGATGTAATAATACTTTGATTCTGTAGCAGAGCCTTTAGGCAAAGTCTTTTTCTTGCTCTTTGTAATTTTGAGAACCTTTATGCGAGGTGATTTGAGTGAGGAATTTTGTACCACAACTTTGTGGACAGGCTACAGAAGATTGTGAAGCAGTTTCTAAGAGGCTCTTTTCAGAGATTGTACTGCATTTGAAGAATTGTTAATAAATTGGTCACTTAGTTGAGTTAGACCCGGAGACGTAGTCTACTCGAATGAACTTTGTAATCAATCTTGTGTCCTCTTCTCTCTCTTTGTTTTGTGTTATAATTCTCTCTTTTTATTGTTCCTTTTACTCCATTATTTAATGTCTTTTCAGTTAAGCTTAAAGCATTAAGGATTTGTTCACCTTTATGCACATTCACTTTAGCAATGTTTGTCATAGATCCCTTCTGCATCAGATCATTATCTATGGCACCGAAACAACATACATTTTTAAGTCACTGAATAGATGAAGCAAAACCTAAAAAAAAGACAAACCCACATAATTTTTTTGGTTTATGAAACATAGAACACATCCTAATATTTTCTACGACATCAAAGAAAACCTAAGTGAATGATAATGCATAACCTATGAGAATACAATAACCAGAGTGAATGATAATGCAAAACCTATGAAATAGAAATGTTAAACTATGATTGTAATATTTGCAATATAAACCCTAGTGAAACATAAATGCTAAACTACGATTTTAATATTTGCAATATAAACCCTAGGGAAACATAAATGCTAAACTATGATAATGCAAAACCTATTAAAAAAGGAACACCCAATATTTATATTGGACCTAGACTTCATATTTTTGGATGGCAATGAAACAACCAACAATAATATTTTTTTTGTAATGAAAAATAAACAACTACAACTTTATCTATGGCAATGAAACAACCAATAATGTTATTTGTTTTTGTAATGAAAAATAAACAACCAACAAAATTATTTGCTACGTTAATGACAAAAAATAAACCCCATTTAATAGAGCGATGCTTGAACAAAAGAGTAATTTCCAAAGATTTTGTGTGTTTATGAACATAGATTCGATAGTGTTCATAAACATGAAACTTCAAACCAAAAAATTGAATTCTACAACAACAAAAAAATCGAACAAAACAAACGTAAACATCGAATAAAACAAGCAAAAGCTGAAGATTGGTGAGCCTCAGTGAGCACGCTCACCTGGGTCGAATGGATCAATGTAGGTTGAATGGAGCTTCCTCACGAGCATGTAACCGGCCTCACTCAACTTCACTGGAATCAAACATCAACAAAAGGATTTCGAGAAGTCATTGAAAACTAAATAACACATACATAAACCTTGCCTTACCTACATGGTTCCGAAGAACGTGGTAAAATATTGCATGGAAGAAGTGGAGGCGATGTCATGTTCATAAATCGACGTATATCCATGTCAATACTCGATTTTGAGCGTCGCAAGTTGTGGTTGTTGTTTGGAACTTGCATAGTTCTCAACCAAGCACCTACCGGCAACGAAGTGAAGAAAAGTGGAGAAGTCGCTAGAATGAAAGGCTCTAAAGTTGGTGAGAAGTGTGATGCACTAGGAGCATTGAATGCAGGTTGGCTCAAAAAATACGCAGGATGTCGTGGAGCTTACATGAAGCGACGTGCATTAAACATGACTGCAGACAAGTATAGAAAGGGGTGGCGAGTTATTAATGCGACGCAATGGAGTGTAAGGGTGGTAGAGTAAGAGGAAAATGTGGCAAGGTAGTCCACTTTGGATGTCGTGCCACGCCGCAACTGAGATTCCAATCGAACATGTTTTGGTCACATGGTCTTTTTAGGCAATTTTTTTTTGGATCGACTAATCATGTCATCCCATGTGGCAAATTAAGTCAATTTTTAATTTTTTTAAAAGATTTTTTTATTTTTAATTAGCAAATATTTTATGCCGAAGGCGTATCCTTATATGAGATGCACGAGCTAAAATTTAACATCAACAACTGGAATCATCCTTCTGACCATAGAAATAACATTGACCGTTTGATTCAATTTTCCCTGCCGCTTAGAGTTATGCTTGATTTTCACCAGCGGGCTTCTACACTCCGTCTGCCTTCAATGACTAGCCCACCAAAAAAGTACAAAGTGTGTGTGATAGATTTGTATTTAAGATGAGTATAATCGGTGGGAAAATGAACCAAAAATTGGAATTTGGGGTCAATGAACAACTCAGTATAGTGTGGCCAGTAGCAAATAGTACCAAAAATTATTCCCATTCCCTCGTTTGCGTCTTTAAATTGAATCCTCAAATGAGAAAGTCATCTGAGCAGCCGCCATGGTCAAACAATACTTACACTACAGAAACATGCTCATCAAGATCAATAAAATGCTTTGGTTGGTGTAACAAGGAGAAACCCACATTTTATGAATTGGAATTCTAAATCAAAATATAAAAATAAATGAGAAGGGATACCAATAAATAGGTAGCTCTGTGCATCTGGGTTTCAATTAGGAAGAAGGAAAAAAAGCCTCTAAACCTAAAACTTGAGACTTTACCCTGAAAGCCAATAGTCTCTTTGAGGGCAGCCCCATAGCTCCTCCTCTACTCCCTCAGTAATTGGATGGCGGTCTGGGAAGGCAGCTAAGAACTTGTATCATGGAGATGATTAGATTGCAGCCAAAATAAATCCATCGCCCTCTGTATAATGCTGATGCGTCCTTGCCCAGGCTCAACTGCTTCCAAGGTAATCCATATGCCCTTGCTGCTATGAAATTTTGAGGCATTGCACTTCTCTTTATCTAGCTTTTGGAGTAGTTAGGAGGCCAGGTCTGTGCTCAATGTCGCTGCCATACCTTCCTTTCCCTGCTTAGCTAAAAAGCATTTATCGCTAAGATGAATGCTAGGGTTGTAATTTGTTGAAGTTGCATATCAAATTAACAAGGTAAATTCCTAAGTGTCGTGTAGAGGCTAGGGCGGGATTAGAATAGTCAAGCAAGTGCCATGTATAAATTGGGAGTGTTGATTTACACAGGTGTAAATGAAGGAATGCAACAAATTTAATCATTATGAATGGTTTGATAAATAAAATGAGTTTGTATGCACTAAGTAATTACATGGCATAATCAACATAAAATCTCCCCAACACCAGCCCTTAACGAAAGTATAATTTAATGTTGGTGGAATAACTCATTTAAATAAATGAAAAGCTAATGTATAGTGGATTTATTCAAGTGCTTAGTTAGCAATGGCTTCTCTTAAAAAGAAAGAAAGAATTCCACTGCTATTGGTTTCCGCTCCTCCAAACTCTTTCATGCTAGTATTGCCCTTTCAATTTTCAGTTTGGCGAACTGCAACTAAAAAGCAAAAAAAAAAAGATAAGAGGTTTCAGCTAAGGTTTTAGAGAAGGTCTATTAAAATGAAAATTACGACCAATATTCTAATAATGAGCATATTTAAGTTTAACATAATATTAATAGGTGGAAGAAATAAGTTGTTTAAGACAAACTAAAAACAATAAAATGTTTGAAATCTCTGTAATCATGCAACCGATACTTAAAGCTATTAATTTTATTCATAATCGCATGGTTACATGTATAAATTCTTGATTAATCCGTACGCCTCCAATTGCTCTGTGCCTATCTTCCATTGCACAATTTATCGGATATTGTGCAACTGCATAAGGTTGCTCAGCCAACACATGGAAAATGAGTCACGAGAAGGTTAATGATTTATATCTAGAGCATTCATTAAATGATATTTACATGTTTTGAAAAAATTAGTGATTTTTAAAGTTTGTAATAATTTGATATTATATTTAGTAAATGAGTATATGGGTAATTAGATTTTTTTAATTAAAAGTTTAAGGATGTGAGGATATTTGTTCATTTAAATTTATTTAATTTATATTTAAATTAAACAAGTCACCATGTTACTTATGTAGTGGCTGCGAATTTTCTCATTTTGGTCTAGAACCTTATTTTTAAAAATATAAAAATTCCTTCCACATTCTTGGGGGCATAAATTCGGAGAACCCAGAAAATAAATTTAACTGTGAAGTAATCATTGTTGTGTCATACTGTTTTAATTTCGTCATTTGTTTTTAAATGCGAATGAGGATATATGTGTAATATTTGTTATTTTATTTTTTTATAATTTATTATACTTACTATAAATAATTTAATTATACTTATTATTATATATTATACTTTTAAATAAAACTATTAATTACATAAAATGATAAAAAATTGTAATTAATAATAAATAATTTAATTATTCTTATCATTATATATTATATTTTTAAATAAAATTATTAATTACATAAAATAATTAAAATTTATAATTAATAATTACTATAGTTTTATATAATACAAAAAATAGATCACAATTTATCCTGATTAACTTTCCACATTCCACATTTCTTCCGTGCACCCATTGCACACTAAGGTGCAATTGCTAGTTTATGATAGATAAATGTAAAAAAATTGTAAGTGCCACATGGACCGTGGAAAATTACCCATGCACGTTTTGGCTCCTCTCCCCTAATGTACCGTTTAAGAAGTTAGGATACCCGAATTAGCTATAATGATTACTAATGGCTTGGTGTTCAGAACAAAAGAATCTTTCCGTGTTGGCTACGTTATCCGTACTAGTGATTAATATGCACCGAATTCCTTTGTTTTAGGAATTAATCCATTTTATAATATAATCTTCAATCTACCCCTTCTTCTTCTAATTATGATTATTATTTAACTTTGTACCACATGCCGTCTCTATGCATGCTTGACGACAAGACATCTACGGAAAAACGTCAAGGGCGCGGCCCACCCGCCGTTAACCAGGGCCGTTTTGCCGGTAGTTGAGGACAACCGACTTGATGGGTTGTTTATGTCCGTTACGATTTTCTTAACGAATCCCCCCACTTTGCATCACGTCAGTTTAAAAATCCATACGATGCCCCATGTGATTGATTACCTACTTGAGCGTCAACAGGCGGAAATTCCAAGCCGCACATGGACGCCATTCAGAGATTTGACTGAGAGCGGCTTCTCTCCTTCGACGCTACGAAATCGGGATAGAGTGTATTTAAAACTGCACGCTGATTTAGGAGGCGATAGCGGTGGCGCCGTCATTGGTTTGGCAGACGGCAGGGTAGAAATCTTTTGAACAGAGAAAATCTGGCGTAAATGACGGTGTCTTTTGCTATTTGTCGTGACTTGTAGTCAGTGGTCACATGGGCATTCATTACCTGTTTTTTCTACTTGTAGTTTGAATTAGGGGTGACTGGTGAGGTTCGTCTAACTCTTGTTTTTTCCATATGTTAGCTAGGTACCGAGTTAGGCGGTTTCAGACGAATTAAATGAAATGAAATGAAATGAAATATTTTAATAACGTCCACGAGGCCACAGCAGCCTATGGGACCCAGGAACAGCACAAGACCACCACCGAAAAGAGAAGACCCTAAACAGCCTGAGATCTTCGCTCGAGATTAGCTCTACGACAGTGAATTTTGATGATGTAATTTGCAGATTTGACCAACCTTTCCTCCTCAAACAAGGTATTTAAGTTGTCCACTTGTAAGATGTCCCCATAAGTGACCCGAATATCTTTGTATGCTGAGCACTCCATAACAAAGTGCCACTCTGTCTCCACTAATCCCATGTCGCAAAAACGACATATTCTTTCTTCCCACTCTTCTTTAGGAACCATCCATCTGCCCGTCTCACATCTAAGACGATGTGAGCTAGTTCGGAGTTGAGCTATCAACATCTTTGCTCTCCATTTAATATTTGCTCCTATATATGCCTTTTCATCATGGTCCCCCTTAGGATTGAATTCTTTGATATAATAGTCTTTTTTTCGCCCTGATTGTTTTGTCCATAAAGCTTTTTTGAATTTTTGTTTCACATATTTTTTTATTTCTTCATTTGAACTTGGACAATCTTGCATATTCACACCCCACTTTTCCATCCATTTTTTGTTTTGTTTCATCCATGTATTCCTTCTTCTATCCAACTTTTCTTTTACGATTAGCTTAGGCCACCGATGGTCGTCCATGTTTTGAACCTTTTGAAGGTAACATAGTAACCGAATCATCGCGAAAGCCTCCAAGGGAAAGGTGCCTGACTCCGCTAGTAAAATCTCATAAGGTATCGTGGTTTTGAGTTTAAGGCTGCTAACAATTAGATGCTTTTGAATTCTTTCCACTTGCCTCCATTTCTGATCTGACATGCTGCTGCCCCAAATTTCGCACCCATATAGAACCACCGGGGTCACAAGTAAGCCAAACAACGTTCTCTTGGTTTTCCAATCCCATAGCTCAGCATTTCTACATCTGTTTTGTAGAGAGTAGAGCGCTTTCCAGCCTCCTTGGATCCTTTTTGCTCTACAAGTTTCCCAACTGAGCTTATAGTGAAAATCTAGCCCAAGGTATTTGTATTCATCTACAATTTCCAGCGGATTGCCCTCAAAGATAAAGCTAATTTGCTGTTTTTTCCTTCTCAGAGAGAATATCATAATTTTGGTTTTACTAGTATTCACTTGCATCCCAACTTCCTGACAAAATGATTCAAGAGCTTTCAAATGTTTTCTTAACTCATGTGCTGTTTTAGCAATCAAAATGAGATCATCGGCATACAAGAGCAATTTTATTACATAATTGGCCAACTGAATACCTTCCCCACCAACTTTGTCTATCCACTCTTCCAACTTGTCAATGTAAAGCCCGAATAGCGTTGGGGAAAGCGGGCAGCCTTGCTTGACTCCAATGTCACTGCCAAAGCACTCCGACATACCTTCATTAGTTCTGATTTTAGCTCTGACCTGCTCATACAGCCTATGAACAGCCGCCCTAAGAGCCCTTGGGACTCCCAGTTCCTCCATTCTATTCCACAACTTGCCCCGTGGCACTGTGTCAAAGGCTTTTGTTTTTTTTGGGTGTTAAGAATGGTAGAAGTAAAACCAAGTCACATGTCTCTATTTATCCGGATAGGTAGATCGATATAGGTAATGATTTTGGATTAGAAAATTAAACTATAATTAACTTAGAGATTTTAAAAATCACAAAAATTAACCATCCGATAATAATTGTAAATTATTCTAATTTATTTATAAGTTTTTTTTTTTCTTAAAAGAATCAATAAAAATACATATATAAAACACATACATATATAATGTGTTTATATGTGTTTAGAGGTACTTTATTGTGTGTTTCTACTTTTGTCTAAATGAATCAAATTTGCACGTGATTAACATTCATCAAAATAACATACTAGTTTATTTATCTTAATATATTAATCGATATATTATCTAGACGTATAATAAATAGATTAATATATTAAGATAGATGAACTAGTTTACATTGGGAACACAATTTATTAAATTAATATTAATAATATTTTATTGTTATATTATTAATATTGTAAAAATATTATATTATTAAAATTAGAATTGTAATAATAAATTAATATTATTAATTATTATAATTTTAATAACATTATATTATTATCATTAAATATAATGTATTAAAATATATATTAAATATTGAGGTTGATCCCACAGTGCAATGGTTAAGTTGCAAGGGCAATAGTTGGGTTGTCTAAGGTTTGAATCCCACAGCGGACAATGGGAATGTCGTGGAGGCTAGTTTTTTTAAAGAGTTTTCCTAGGGTTTATCTATGTCACTCTTGTCCTTATAATTGTTTCGATTATTCTTCTCTCATTCTTTTCTTCTATGTTGTTTATATGTCATAATCTTGCTAAAAAAATTATAATTTTTTTTTTGTAATATTCTCCCCATAGGATCAATGTGGAAATACTTATATGTTTAGTAGTTGAGATTCATTTTGAGTTTAATTGCTAAGGGGTTTGTAGGCGTGTTTCCTTATACAATACTTCTATTTGAAAGAGATGGACTATCTTTTAAACTCATAAACAAGAAGGTCCAAAATTTCTATGAACTCACAATTTAGTATGTTACTTAACATAAATGAAAGGATTGTTTCCATTTTGAATCATGGAAAAGGGAAACACAAAGGGGTAGAGTTAATTCATGATTTTTTGTCATGCAAGGAGCAACAAGAAGAGTCTTTGTGGGTGTGTAAATTTTTTGAGTTGTTTGTTGAGTCCAAAAGGCTACCTCCTCCAAGAATGGTTGTTTAGAGAACTTTTTAAAATCCATCTAAGATAATTTATGTTTAATTGATTTTTATTTATACTAATTTATTGTGTCCAAACAATTAAGAGAATGACTAGAATAAGTAGATTTGAAGGATCACAAGGTTGTACCTTTTATTTATAGGGTTTGACATGGCACTTATTCTTGTGTTGAAAAAGCGAAATGAACAAATAAAGTGTTGTCTTAAAGGAGATATAGGAAAATACATTTATTTCCTTTGTTATCATAAAATGTGAGGGACAAGCCTCCTAGCGGGGGAGATGTGATTTAAAAATTGGATTGAAGAAATTAGACCATTGGTGTCATTTATGCTTCCACTTGAGAGCCATCAAAGTGCCTTATAATCTTTAATTCATTAAAATTAATGTGGTGATTATGCTACTAAGCAAATGTGATTTGAAATATGAAGGATTTTGTTTTTGAATGAACTCTTCAGACATTTTTTTATTTTATCTTAGAACCATTGGAGGATGGAGGAATGCAATATTTGAGGGGGTTGATATCATTTATTCTTCACTTTTCATGTTTAATTAGAGCTTTAAGTGACATAGCAAGGGTTTTTCATTTACTAAGATACATTATAGGTGTGAGTATTATATCTTAAGGGTTTGTGTGGCTCCCTATGGGAGGATGTAGTAATTTCATATAATGTGAACACAAAGTTTGAGGGATTGGATCTCATGTATTATTCATTTTTCATGTTCAATTGGAGGTTGTAAGTGATAGAGAGGTTGAGTTACATAGACACATATGAGGAATGTGTTTTAGCCATTGTCATGGCTTCTTGTGGGAGGATAGAAATTTAACATGTATAATATTTGAATATGAAGTTTGAGGGGTTGGATCTAGTGTATTATTCATTTTTCATGTTCATCTGGGGGTTATAAGGGACATAACAAATATTTTTTCAACATGCATTATAAAGGTGGATTATTATCATCAACACAATTTCAATGAACATAACTCTAGATTAGAACGTTACATGTTTGATTCACATCAAGTTCACTAAAAGGAAGCTAGATAAAATTATAGAACAACTTCCTATTTAATATTGTGAGAGAATACAAACAAGATATAGATCTATAAATTTTATGGAGATGCATTGCACATGTAATAACATGCAAATAAGTTATGTTTTGGATAGTCTAGATGCAAATGAGGTTTTATGTGCAAAAATGATAAAGTTTGTTTTAGATACACTAATTTGGCATTAAAGTGTTTTCACTAAAAGTAATATTAGTGATTTAAAACCATATTTCAATCAATCAGACATGCATTTGCATAGGTTTTGTTATTTGGGAGTCTTGGAATATAAGACATTTACTAGTTTCAACAAGAAGACATGCTAGACACATCAACAACCTAATATTATTCAGGAAGGAGTGCCAATCAATGTAGGCCTACAAATATACCACTTTCGAGGAGTGGGTAGCCTGAACCCTTTTTAAAGGACCTTGGGTTGTAGGGACGACAACCTTGCCCATAACCTAACCAATGGGAGAACTTATGAACGCCTTCCCTCAACCTATAACTATCTTGACCAATTATGGTATGATGTGAGAAACTTCCTAGGGCAATCCATTTCTAGTACACTTTAAGGATAGATGATTGATGGTCCTATCTAGTTTTAAATAAGCTTCTAGGGGATATCCCTAATACACCACAAGGGTAAGTAGGGCTTGATCCATAAAAAGAAGAGAAAACATTTCAAACAACTTGGAGGAGAGGGTAACCCACTCTTCATCTTCACTTCCCTAAGGTATAAATTTCTTGGGGGTTGAGCCCAAATCACAAATTCTCACTTCCAAGAGCCATTTTTTAATTCACCCCCTACTTTTTATACTCTGCCAAAATAATGGAGTTAAGGTTGTCCCCTTGGTGATCAAATCCAAGGCAAACCCCCTAAAGGGAAATGTAACTCATGTGCTTTTGATTCTCAAGTTCACTTTTCAACACAAGAGAAAAGTATATAGATGACGATTCCTAAGGATTTAACAAACTAAAATTGATCAAGTCTAGGATTTTGATCTCCAAGATCACTTGAAGGTGCGAGAAGATATCATACACTTAAAAAAAATCACAAACATGGAACACAATAGTTCATTCCCTAGAAAACCAAGTGTTCCTAGATTAGGGAGAAATATGTTTCCTTCAACAAGTGTAACTACAACATAATGTTAGTAGTTTTGGTATAAATGATATTAGACCCATAATTTTAGGTTACAACATGAACATTAGAGAATGTACATAAACAACGAGATAATTTAGGTTAGTGGGGCTAAGAAAGATCATAAATAGTCAAAACCAAAAACTTGAATTTAAGTAAAGCACAAATGCTAAAATAGGGCACAAATGTGTTGAACAACATAGTAGAGATTTTCACCTCGGTGTGGAACCATTGAAGTGTGAAAATAATCACTAAAACATAGAGTGAGGCTACTGAGAGATGATACTTGCACAAAAATGGTCAAAGTTACGAAAAAAATTGGTTTGTCTATTTTTCAATCATCAAGCCTATAGTGAGATAAAACTTTGATAGCATGTCACCATACAAAATTAGTTTTTGTTAAAAAATTAGAAGTAAAATTATCATAATTCACAAAAATATATTTTAAATTGATATAAATAGATATGTTGATTATGGTGGAGCCACCAAAATGTAGTGCAAACTCGCTAAAATATGTTTATCTACACAAAAGATGACAAATGTTGAATTTTTTTTTGACCTAACCTATTTTTCACACATTCAACACATGTTAAAATGTAATTTTGATAGTATGACCCCCCTACACAATTGATCTTTGTTAAAAATATAGTGTTAGTGAAAACACATTTAAAATCATAATAAGTAAAAACATCAATTTATGGTAGATATACCGAAATATAGAGCATAGTTGTTGACACGTGTTGAAGTTGCAATGAATCGCTCAAACCTACAACAAAAATATGTTAGGCATACAAAAACACAAATAAGGGGTTAAATGGATAGTATAACAAACTGTAAAAGTGATTCCCTATAAAAAAATCGAGAGATAGATTAGAGATGATCATTAGAAAAATGTTTAAAATAAGTGTTGAGAAAATACCTTGATCCTTTTAGGAAACTCTGAAATATAGAGTGGAGTCATTGAACTATAACCAACAAAACAACTAAAAACACAAACACATGATTAGTACAAGGGACATGGGTCCCAATGGGTGTGCCACAAATGTGTATATATAAAATGTGAGCATACATAAACTAATTAAAACACCAAGCTACCCAATTTAAACCCACACAAACATGAAACACTCAATTAAGACAAAAAAAATAAACATAATAAAAAGCTTATAAAATTCTCTCACCTAAATATCCTTGATGCATCGAGCTATGGTGGTTATGTCCACAAATTGAGTTTGGATAGAGTATAATGTGAAGTGCTCAACATGTCAACATAACAATACATTCAAAATTTATGTTCAAATGTTGCATTCTATTTATAGATTTTTGGATGAGGGAATGGAGGGTCAAGATGGATTGAACAAATGAAGTGCTCTCATGGCTTGAGATGCTTAGAGTCATGAGAAATCTCTAGATGACATACTCAAAATGACGATCAAAGGTGCTTCCAAGATTCAAGGAGAATTAGGGGTGAGAGATGTGCCTTCGAGGGAGTGGATGGCGAGGATTGAAAAAGTAACTTTTTAGAGGGATGTGAAGATCTTCCCCATTTTTGAAGTACTCCAAGTGTACCCACTTGGGGACTTAAGCACATAATGCCGCAATTAATGATTAGTTGACATGTGCAAATGATTAGGGAATTTAATTAATTTACTTTATTTGGATAACAAAACGTGCATAAAATAGACGAATTAAATAAATATTGTATTTAATTAATTTTTTGGATGTGGTGAAATGGGATTAGATAGATAAATATTTATGTTTATTTAGGGTGATCCCACAATATTGGTTTACAATTTTTGGCCAAACTGGACATTGAACTGAATTTTTACTTTCGGGCAACTATAGCGGCTAAATCGTGAGGAATTTGAAGATGATGCAAACTAGTGATTTGTGACATTTTGTTTGTAGATTCTAAATATATTTTTTTCAAAATTTTTGGAATCATATTGCACTTCTTTTTCCATCTTATTCGAAAACTAGTTTTTAACAGTAAAGACCATTTTTAAAGAGTGACGTTACTGGCTAACACATAGCTTTTTTTCTATGAAGGATATAATTCTATTTTTTTCAAATTTAGATTTGTTACTATGATATCTAGTGCATGGAATTGGTTTCATAGCATTTCATTGAATATTATTTTCTTAATTAAGTTTCAAAGTCAAACTAGTTACAATTTAGACATGATTTACTGGCTAAAACATAACTTTTTTTGTATGTATCGAAATTCAATTTTTTTTTGTTGGATCAGGGACATCAATATCTAGTGCATATATATATATATATATGTTTTGATAATCTACTATTTTTTCGCATGTGCAGAACATAGAGCTTGATTTTAGGTGAAAAACCTACATTCACAAGAAATAAAAAATAAATATAATAATCAAATTAAATTTATTTAAAAGTATACTTTTTGGGAAGCTTATAATAAGGACTACATACTTACAAAAAATAAATTTTAAATTAATTCATTTGATCCCCCAAAAGGTAAATCAAAAGTGGTTTTTTATTAACATTTTGATAGTGTAAAGGAGACTCTGTTATAGGTATGGTTTAAAACTAGCGGGGTTCTATCCAAGGGGGTTTGATCTAAGGTGGTTTGATCAAACCCTCTTCAATTGAAATCCTTTAAATGGAACTTTTCAAGGCTTAAATCATTATATTTTCTAAAAATATGTGATTTCAACAAAAATCAAGATCTCTTAGAAAGTGTAAACCACTATTGTGGGATCACCCTTTATCTAAAGTTAGACTATTGCATGAAATTGACTTGTTGCCATTCTAATAATTGGAATGCTTATACTTCCTAGTGGTGCAATCTCTTATGGAGGTTTGGCCTTGTATTTGGGTGTCCTTGGTGGGAGATTTCCCACTTTTTCTTTGGTAAGTGTCTTATGTCTAAAGAAGTGATGGTCATCTTAGCTAGTTAAGATGTGATATATTTTAGTTCACCCACCTCTTGCTTAGGTTTCTTGTAGCAATGTGAATATCATCAAGTCTTTTTTGGGGATGAATTTGAGGTAGATCGTGGGTAAACCCACAAAATTGGTTTACAATTCTAGTGAGGAAGGAAAAGTTGCAAAAAAAAATGGTTTTTGGGGGTTCAAACGAACATCTGGTTCAAGACAACCCAAAGGGGGTTTGCTAGAACCCTCCCTCAAGAAAACCCATTAAATGTTGGGTCCCACATTTCCTAAGAAAAAAAGCAAAGGAAAGGGTTGTGGAAAGGGGTTCACTCGAACCCCTTTCTCCTCTGGCACAAAACTCCATAATTTTGCCCTTTGAAGCTCGAGTTGAGGATGAAATGGAGGAGACTTTACCCCAACTGTCCTTGA
This sequence comes from Sequoia sempervirens, assembly GCA_007258455.2. Classification (NCBI taxonomy): domain Eukaryota; kingdom Viridiplantae; phylum Streptophyta; class Pinopsida; order Cupressales; family Cupressaceae; genus Sequoia; species Sequoia sempervirens. Next base: position 760,331,535 of record VDFB02058242.1, on the reverse strand, counting down.
TGTCCTATATCCATGAATATAATTTTAATATGTTTTGGTTTTATTATGTATTTTTTTTTAAGTTTGATTAAATATAGGTTTTTCACCAAAAATCAAGCTCTCATTATGCACATGTGGAAAAATGGCCTATTATAAAAATATTGAAAAATATCAGTGCACTAGATATTGGAGTTCTTGATCCAAAAAGAAAATTGAATTTTGATACATACAAAAAAAGTTATGTTGTATATGGTTCCCTATGTTTGAATTGTAATTGTTTTAACTTCAAAACTTGATTAAGGAAAAAATATTCAATAAAACACTATGAAACCAATTGGAAGCACTAGATATTATAGTTACAAATCTAAATTTGAAAAAAAGAATTTTATCCTTCATGGAAAAAAAGTTTTGTATACGGTGAGCGTCACTCCTTAAAAATGGTGTTTACTGAAAAAAACTAGTTTTCGAAGGAGATGGAAAAAGAAGTGCAATCTGATTCCAAAAATTTTGAAAAAAATATATTTAGAATCTATAAACAAAATTTCACAAATCACTAGTTTGTATCATCTTCAAATTCCTCATGGTTTAGCTGCTATAGGTGCCTTAAAGTGAAGATTTAGTTAGAAAAAATCAATTCAGTGTCCAGTTTGGCCAAAAATTGTAAATCAGTATTGTGGGATCACCCTGGTTCCCTCATCCTATCTCTGTGTCGTGTTCATGAGAGAACATAATTATAGATTTAGTACCTGATTGTCATTATGGTGTACTTCCACTCTCCTATAGGTTCAATGTTAGCGTGTAGTGCGCCATGTTAATGTTGTATCATGAATGATGAAGTTGTTTTTGTGTGGTCCTTAAAAAATATTTTCATGGCTAATGTCTTGGGTGCGTAACTTGGAGCATTACAATTGCTACTAAACAAGGGGTTGCAAAAAGAACAATGAGGCTTATTGTAAACTAAATGAAGGATTGTTGACTTCCATGATGGGAGTCAATCAAGCCTTTTTGTTGATGGCATGAGATTCAAAGATACCCCAAGTAAACGATGCAAATGCTAGTGTTGAGCTAATATAATGTTCTAGTGTAGATGATTTACGCTATGAGAGATTCCAATCTAGTTGATCTCTTTCTAGTTATCCCATGATAACTAATTTGACAAGACTATATATGGGCACATCATCTTATTTGCTCAATTTAAGTTGTATAACGTGTGAGCTAATAAGATGATCAAATTTCAAAAAGATTAGTGTGAGTGTGAATTTTAAATTTAAAAAAGATTGAAGTAGACTACATTTGTGAAAAAATTATGGAAAAGAAAATACTATAATTTAGATGATCACCTTGAACCATTAAGAATTAGATGCAAACCTTAAACAATTTGTAAAAACTAAATTAATTTATATACCAAACCAAAAAAATTAAATATATATAACAATGAGTGCTAAGTGGATCATTCATTATCATGAAAGATAGGTTCTTGTAAACCACTACTCATGAAACATGGGTCAATGAGTTTGACTTGTAAAATTACACAGCTGAATCCTGATAGCAATATCATAATTTGATATGCTGTGGAAAATACCTCCTACTTATCAATTGATGAGCTGAATGGGATCTATAATGAATGGTTCATAAGGCACAACACTTGTTGAAGGTTTTACAAATGGGGTTGCAAGCTAAGTGGGCTTAACCTTGGGGAAAGCTCCTTGGTTAAGCACGTTTGAGCTAGAGCAGTACTGGGACGGGTGACCTCCTAGGAAGGCCCAGTGCTTCACCTCTGTGAGCATCACCTAGATGCAATGAGTGCTAAATGGATCATTCATTATCATGAGAGACAGGTTCTTGTGAACCACTACTCATGAATCATGGGTCAATGAATTTGACTCGTAAAATTGCACGGTTGAATCCTAATAGCAATATCATAATTTGACACATTGTAGAAAATACCTCCTACTTATCAATTGATGAGCTAAAGGGGCTCTATAATGAATGTTTCATAAGGCACAACAGGGTGATCCCAAAATAGCGGTTTACAATTTTTGGCCAAACTGGACAATGAACTAATTTTTTCTAACTAAATCTTCACTTTTGGGCACCTATAGCGGCTAAACCGCGAGGAATTTGAAAATGATGCAAACTAGTGATTTGTGACATTTTGTTTGTAGATTCTAAATATATTTTTTTCAAAATTTTTGGAATCAGATTGCACTTATTTTTTGATCTCCTTTGAAAACTAGTTTTTTTCAGTAAACACCATTTTTAAAGAGTGACGCTTAGTATATAACACAACTTTTTTTCCATGAAGGATAAAATTCTATTTTTTTCAAATTTCAATTTGTAACTATGATATCTAGTGCTTCCAATTGGTTTCATAGTGTTTTATTGAATTTTTTTTCTTAATCAAGTTTCAAAGTCAAATTAATTACAATTTAGACATAGGTGGACCATATAACACATAACACTTTTTGTATGTATATAAATTCTTTTTTTTTTGCTAGATCAAGGACTTCAATATCTTGCACTCATATTTTCAATTTTTTTTTGATAATCTTCTATTTTTCCATGCAACAAAGAGCTTGATTTTTTGGTGAAAACCTACATTCACAAGAAATAAAAAATAAGTATAATAATAAAATTAAATTTATTTAAAATTATACTTTTTGGGAAGCTTATAATAAGGAATACATACTTAGAAAAATAAATTTTAAATGAATTCATTTGATCCCCCAAAAGGTAAATCAAAAGTGATTTTTTATCAACATACATTTTGATAGGTGTAAAGGAGACTCTGTTATAGGTATAGTTTAAAACTAGCAGGGTTTTATCCAATGAGGTTTGATCTAAGGTAGTTTGATCAAACCCTCTTCAATTGGAATGCTTTAAATGGAACTTTTTAAGGCTTAAATCATTATATTTTCTAAAATATGTGATTTCAACAAAAATCAGAATCTCTCAGAAATTGTAAACCAGCTTTGTGGGATCACCCAACACTTGCTGAAGGTTTTGCAAATGGGGTTGCAGGCTAAGAGGGCTTAACCTTGGGGAAAACTCCTTGGTTAAGTGTGCTTGAGCTAGAGCAGTACTGGGATGGGTGACCTCCTAGGAAGGCCCAATGCTTCATCTCTGTGAGCATCACCTAGATGCAATGAGTGCTAAGTGGATCATTCATTATCATGAGAGACAGGTTCTTATGAACCATTACTCATGAAACATGGGTCAATGAGTTTGACTCATAAAATTACACCGTTGAATCTTGATAGGAATATCATAAATATAACAAATACCAATTTAAATGAGTATAAAATTAGCAATCGCACCTTGGTGTGCAATGGGTATGCCGAAGAGGTGTGGAAGATCAATTAGGGAAGAAATTGGTTTATTTTTTGCATATAGTACATGAGATAAATTGGTAGGTCATTTAGAAAATGATTTTGTTTAATTATTATTATGATTATTACTGCTACCATTATTATATTATTAATTTTATTTTATATTTTTATTATATAATAATATAATAATATTTATGTTTTTAATTTTATGTATTAACTATTATACTCATCACATTAATCTCAGACCTAAGTAATTTAATGTGTCTAGTTATAAACTTCTCTATAAATTTCTCTTCAACTATTTATGCCTTTGGATTAGATGCCTTCACTAACTCAATAGGTGATTGATGCAAAGACCAAGAGGCTTGAAAGCTATGAGTAGGGTAGACAATGAACCATATAAATCTCTTTTTTCACTTGTAGTGGTTTATTTTTTAAATCTGTACGCAAATATTTTATAATCAAATAATACTTAATTTCTTTAAAGACAAAATCTAGATTTGTCTAAATTTATTTAATTCCATTATTTAGCACTTATTATTAATTGTTTAATCTAGCCACATGCAACTAGACTTTGCAATGCACCCATGCATAGACACATATTCTCTAACATATTAACATATATATAGTTTTCTACCGACATAATCCTTGAACCTCCTTTAGATGCAATTGTTAGTATATATACCTCTCTCTATATAGAATTATCTTCCCTTTTATCTCTCTTTCTTTTTCCATCAATTAAACTATAAGATTTTTATATATTAATTTAATTTGATCTATATAAAATATATTAATTATTAATTATAATAATTTTTTATTATAAAATATAAAATATAATAATAATAATATAATCTATATATACTATTATATAATAATAAATATAATTATATTATATATAATCTATATACTCTATTATATAAAAATATAATAATTATTAATTATAATAATTTTTTTAAAGAATATAATATATAATAATAATAAGTAGTATAATTAGATTATTTATAATATAAAATATACACTATATTAATTATTATGCTAATATATACTTATCTACGTAGGATAAAGGATGTGGTAATGTTAAAACCTAAATGTGCTCATTATTAGGATCTTGGCGGTAATTTTCATTTTAATAAACATACTCTAAAACTCTCGTGGAAACCTTGTTTTCAGGTTGCAGCTCGCCACATTGAAGAAGTGAAAGGTCAATACTAACGACGAAGAGTTTGGAGGAGGGGAACCCAATCGCGGCCGGGAAAGGAGTAAAAAAGGGCAAAAAAATAGTCGAAAAAAATTAAAAATAATGAACGGCGGAGATTCGTTTAATCTTCTTGCAATATTCTATCTGAAAATCCCCACCGTTCATAGACAAAAGAAGCTTTGAGAACTTCAAATGAAGACCTTTGACGTAACTTCAACGTAATAAAGATACATTTATTCTTCCATAAATTTATTTCTCTCAAATTTGATAAAGTTAAATATACTTTCACCTATCATTAAAGAAAATCTGGAAACACTCGAAGTGTTTCCATGGAATAGAAATAAATTTGTGCACAAATTTCCTTTCTATGTGTTTGTCAGGAAATTGAATGGAAACATGAAGTACTTGAAAAGTAAAATAAATTCTCAGCACATACCCAAAAACCCCTTTTATCAATGAAGATTTGTCTTTAAATACCTAAGTTAGTGTTTTAAACATTGTCTTAGCCAAATATTGTTCGTATAAAATTCGCGGGTTAAATTTCAAATCCTCCCGATTTTTTCTGTGGCTTACTTGGTAAGTTCTGCCTTATAACTAAAGGTTTCATGGCTACATCATCAAATATGATGCCACATCAGCATTCGTTTTTGTCAAGGTGTCGAAAAAGGCCCCAAAAAATAGCGAGACCAATTCTCGTGCATTACATCATGAGCAGTTGAGCGCTGATGTGGTATCACATGATTGGTTGCTTTTTAGATCAAAAGCATACATTTTGTTTAATTATGGGTAGTCAAATCACAGCTATTGGACATTATATAAACGACTATTGGTTATTATATGTACGATTGGGTGCACGACTATTGGACCCCCACTTACGACTATTGGGCCCTAGTGTTTTAAACATTGTCTTAGCCAAATATTGTTCGTATAAAATTCGCGGGTTAAATTTCAACCCTAGAAAAGGACTCCTCCACTAGAGAAGATACGGTGCGGCGAAGTCCTGGGCCCACCACGCCGTTGATCACATGCTCGCAACATAATAAAAGATATTTAACTTCTAAGAGTCCTCCTTTTTTCCCGCCCGTCGGTGCGATTTTGCGAGGGAAAACCGTTCGCTCACGGCATTTGGAGTCGAGAAGTTTTCGAAGTCCGGTACAATCAATTGGTACTCTGGATCGGCGGGCCCTACACTACTGTCAAATAAACCGTCTCTGTCTCAGCCGGTTGTCTTCACACCGGCAGTTAAGAGTACGTGGCGCCCACGCATGTTCCCCAGCTATCTCTAATGTTCTATATAATAGGCCTACACCTCTCTTCCTTCAACATCTCCATTCCACTTCCTTCTCACCAAGCTTCATTGACCTAGCTGATTTACTTCCGCCTTTCTTTTGAATTTCTTCTTGAGTTGTCATTTCCCTGCATCAGGAAATGGCTTGGTTAGGGCTTCTTGTTGTGCTGGGTATGTCTTTAGTGGCTCAGCTTGCCCGTGGTTCGGACTGGACCAATGCTCACGCTACGTTCTATGGAGGTAGCGATGCATCAGGAACAATGGGTGAGTATCAGTTTTTGGATTGTTTTTTAACTTAGTCACTTATACAAATTTGTCTTTGGGATGTTTTGAACTAGTATTAACTTTGTTTTGCAATGCAGGTGGGGCGTGTGGTTATGGAAACCTTTACAGCCAAGGGTACGGAACCAGCACTGCAGCTCTCAGCACTGCCCTCTTCAACAATGGGTTGAGCTGCGGAGCATGCTATGAGATTAAATGCAATGACGACCCGCAATGGTGCCTTCCCAGTTCAATCGTTGTCACCGCCACAAACTTCTGCCCGCCCAACAATGCCCTGCCAAATGACAATGGCGGATGGTGCAACCCTCCACTGGAGCACTTTGACCTCTCACAGCCCATTTTCCAAAACATTGCCAAATTCAAAGCCGGCATTGTTCCTGTTATGTATAGAAGGTTAGTTCACTGCTAAAATATTGTGCTTCCTTGTCATTTTCTATACTGTGATTGGTTTGGGGCTTATATTTCTGTGTTTCATTTCAGAGTGCCCTGCCAAAGGAAGGGAGGAATTCGTTTCACCATCAATGGCCACTCCTACTTCAACCTGGTTCTCATCACCAATGTTGGTGGAGCAGGGGACGTCCAAGCTGTTTCCGTCAAAGGCTCAGCTACTGGTTGGCAGGATATGTCACGCAACTGGGGCCAGAACTGGCAGAGCAACAGTTACTTGAACGGACAGAGCCTTTCCTTCAAGGTCACAACCAGCGATGGAAGAACAGTTACCTCCTATAATGTCGCTCCAAGTGGCTGGCAATTTGGTCAGACATTCAGCGGCTCCCAGCTATAGACTGGTTTATTTTAGCTAAACCAATGTGTTGAAATGTCAGTCGGGTTACAGATATCAATTTTAGAAGAGCTTGGCCCGTGAGTAGTTAGTTTGTTTTTCTTTCCGTTTGATAGCTGTCTTGTAATGCGTTTCGGGTTGTTGCCGCGGTGGCTGCGGATTACAGCGCTACCCGCTCCCGAAATGACTGGTCATCATTTTCTACTGAAAAATAGTTAACAGGAGTATTGAGTTGCAGAGGTGGTTTTGTTGCCACCCGCCCTTTCCAAGCGTCCGTTTTTTATTAATGTAAGCGTACGCCATTATAGAACAATAGATTTCTGTTATATGACTCGGCTCTGCGTAGCTGCGGGAAATCTATTTTGACCTGTTCTCTATGTTTGATTTTTGTCTAGTTAAGACTTGCCATATGAAAGTTGCAAGCACATACTTGAAGCATGGATTCTAATACAACGAATCTTTTGCAATGTCTAATAAAATTTCAATCTGATTTCCTCTTTTGACATAATATAATATAATGGAACGAGGATGCTTCGGTAACGTACAAAATCATTTCCATGAATGGAAAATTTAATGGGGAACACACTTATTTATAATAAGTGAAATTTCGAGATGAGTAGAGATGTTTTATCTCCAATACAAGTTTATTTATACCATATGATTACTATGGTAAATTAAAAATATTCATTAATTTATATAATCTCATTTTAACGAGATTAAGTTATTCTAGAAGACACTAAAAATCATTATCACTGATAGTAAACATCTTTTAAAAAATCAACAATCAAGTAATAATGTACATTTCAAAAAGGTTAACGAATCGAAATCTTTAATGAGTGCCTCCTTTGACCTTTGTATTAAAACCAAAGTTACGCACATGATTTATTCTGCGAGCTTTCGTTATCTTGAATTTTGATAGCGAAAAACATGTTCGAATAATTTATTTTATGAGATGTGAAAATTTGATTAGACATTGGATTGAAGGAATTTTCAAGAGGAAAATATAGTTTTTGGTACAAGGCCATGTTATGTAGTGAGTCTAAGCTGAATATCACTTAAAGACAAACATGAACATGAGATTCTTCTTGTTAGAAGAAAAGTGCACAAGATTAATTGCGACTTACGTAAATCATAGAAATAGAAAGTGGTTGCCTTTTGATAAGGATGGTGAACCGATAGAGAGCATGGACACATCATTGATTTTTTTTTTTTGAGGAGAAAACATTTTAAACATCTTAAAATGTTAATGTCAATGTTAATGTTAATTATCTTAATTTTAATATTAATTTTGAGGCACATATTTTATGATATTTTTATTAATTAATAAATGTCATGTAGTGGCTAATATTTGTCTTTATAGTATTGTAATTATTGTTTTTTAGATTTGAAAAGAATTATTCTAATTGTAACCTTAAGTCACCCTAATTTTAATACTATCTTTAGCCCTAACCCTAACTCTAACCCTAACGCTAAATTCTAAACCATTATCCTAATCCTAGACCTATCTCTAACCCTAACTATGGTCGTAACACTATTCATAATTATGGTCGTAGTAATCGTAACCTAAATAAAGAATTGTAGAGTGATTAGAGAAAAATCTATGAATTAATTTTTGAATAGTTCTAACCATAATTTTTACCTTATTCTTAATTCTAATCCTAATCCTAATTATAATGGTGTTAAGATTATAATAATTAATAATAATAGGATTAAAATTATAATTTAATTGAAAATTATAATAATTTAAATTATTTTAATTTAATTCTTATTTGTATATATTTATGTTTTGAAGTTAATAAAAATTGGAAAATAAAAAAAAGTGGCAATGTTTTAAGATTTAATTTAAATTTTTATTTTAATTGTTTAAAATCAATAGGAAGATTATTTTTATATATGCTAATTATGGACGTGCTTAAGTTTAAGTTTTATTTTATTATTTTTATAGTGTGAATTCAAATCTCTATAAAATAACTAATTGATTTTTGGGAGATTTTCTTTAATAATTTTTTTTTTTACATACATAAATATAGAAAAATTATCTATATTTATGTATGTATCTAGAAAAATCACTTTATTTTATTTAATATATATAAACATTAAAAAATAAAATGTATTATACAAACTATTAAATTAGAATAGTATATTAGTAAAATTAACATTTATTTATTTTAGAAAGATTTCATGAAATAACTTTATAAAGCTAAACTAAAAATCATTCTTAAAAAAATCTAAAAATAAGTAACATTTATTTATTTTAGAAAGATTTAATAAAATGACTTTCTAAAAGTGAAAAATCATTCCTTAAAAAAGATGTAAAAAAATAGTTTACCTCATTTTTCCCTACAAATCCATCCATAACATCCCAAACTTCTTAGCCAATTATGTTCAAGAGATAATTTTTACAAATTTTGAAGTTAAATATTTAACATGTTCACTTTAAAAAGATTAAATTATATTTGAAAAGCATAAAATATTAGTTTTTAATTCGTTCAAAAATAGTTTATTAATAACTAATTAACAAAATGAGTTGAAAAACTCATTGCAATAGTATTGCCTACAACAAGTATTAAAAAGATAATTAAGGTAAATAATAATAAAATTGGTAACAAAAGTAGTTCAATTAGGAGGGGGTAATTCAATGAATTTGACTCGTAAAATTGCACGGTTGAATCCTAATAGCAATATCATAATATAACAAATACCAATTTAAATGAGTATAAAACTAGCAATTGCACCTTGGTGTGCAATGGGTATGCCGAAGAGGTGTGGAAGGTCAATTAGGGAAGAAATTGGTTTATTTTTTGCATACAATACATGAGGTCAATTGGTAGGTCATTTAGAAAATGATTTTATTTAATTATTATTATGTTTATTACTACTACCATTATTATATTATTAATTTAATTTTATATTTTTATTATATAATAATATTATTATATTTATGTTTTTAATTTTATGTATTAACTATTATACTCATCATGTTAATCTCAGACCTAAGTAATTTAATGTGTCTAGCTATAAACTTCTCTATAAATTTCTCTTCAACTATTTATGCCTTTGGATTAGATGCCTTCATTAACTCAATAGGTGATTGATGCAAAGACCAAGAGGCTTGAAAGCTATGAGTAGGGTAGACAATGAACCATATAAATCTCTTTTTTCATTTGTAGTGGTTTATGTTTTAAATCTGTATGCAAATATTTCATAATCAAATAATACTTAATTTCTTTAAAAATAAAATCTAGATTTGTCTAAATTTATTTAATTCCATTATTTAGCACTTATTATTAATTGTTTAATCTAGCCACATGCAACTAGACTTTGCAATGCACCCATGCATTGACACATATTCTCTAACATATTAACATATATATGGTTTTCTACCGACATAATCCTTGAACCTCTTTTAGATGCAAGTGTTAGTATATATACCTCTCTCTATATAGAATTGTCTTTCCTTTTATCTCTCTTTCTTTTTCCATCAATTATTTTTATATATTAATTTAATTTGATCTATATAAAAATATATTAATTATTAATTATAATAATTTTTTATTATAAAATATAAAATATAATTATATTATATATAATTTAATCTGTATTATATAAAAATATAATAATTATTAATTATAATAATTTAATATATGTATTTAATTTTTTTTAAAGTATATAATATATAATAATAAGTAATAGTATAATTATATTATTTATAATTTATTTTTTATTATATAAAATATACACAATATATTAATTATCATGCTAATATATATAGAATAAAGGATGCCATAATGTTAAAACCTAAATGTGCTCATTATTAGGATCTTGGCCGTAATTTTCATTCTAATAAACATACTCTGAAACCCTCTGCAAACCTTATTTTCAGGCTGCAGCTCGCCAAATTCGAGAAGTGAAAGGTCAATTCTAGCGAGGAAGAGTTTGGAGGAGGGGAATCCAATCACGGCCGAGAAAGCAATAAAAAAGGGCGAAAAATAGTCGAAAAAAAAGTTAAAAATGATGAACGATGCAGATTCGTTTAATCGTCTTGCAATTTTCTATCTGAAAATCCCCACCGTTCATAGACCAAAAGAAGCTTTGAGAACTTCAAATGAAGATATGCCTTTGACATAACTTCAACGTAATAAAGATATATTTATTCTTCTGTAAATTTATTTCTCTCAAATTTGATAAAGTTAAATATACTTTCACCTATCATTAAAGAAAATCTGGAAACACTCCAAGTGTTTCCATGGAATAGAAATAAATTTCGTGCACTACAAGATCTTAGATTCGCAGACTTCCTTTCGATGTGTTTGTCAGTAAATTGAATGTAGGCTAGTTGAAAAGTAAAATAAATTCTCGGCACATACCGAAAAACCCCTTTAATCGATGAAGATTTGTCTTGAAATACCTAAGTTAGTGTTTTAAACATAGTATTTGAATAAAATTCGCGGCTGAAATTTCAACCCTAGAAGATACGGTGCGGCGAAATCCTGGGCCCGCACGCCGTTGATCACATGCTCGCAACATAATAAAAGATATTAAACTTCTGAGAACCCTTCATTTTTCCCGCCCGTCGGTGCGATTTTGCGAGGGAAAACCGTTCACGCACGGCATTTGGAGTCGAAAAGTTTTCGCAGTCCGGTACTCTGGATCGGCGGGCCCTACACTACTGTCAAATAAACCGTCTCTGTCTCAGCCGGTTGTCTTCACACCGGCAGTTAAGAGTAGGTGGCGCCCACGCATGTTCCCCAGCTATCCTTCCACGCACCAAACTTTCTATATAATACACCTCTCTTCCTTCAACATCTGCATTCCATTTCCTTCTCACCAAGCTTCGTTGACCTAGCTCATTTCCTACCGCCTTTCTTTTGAATTTCTTCTTGAGTTGTCTTTTCCCTGCATCAGGAAATGGCTTGGTTAGGGCTTCTTGTTGTGCTGGGTATGTCTTTAGTGGCTCAGCTTGCCCGTGGTTCGGACTGGACCAATGCTCACGCTACGTTCTATGGAGGTAGCGATGCATCAGGAACAATGGGTGAGTATCAGTTTTTGGATTGTTTTTTAACTTAGTTACTTATACAAATTAGTCTTTGGGATGTTTTGAACAAGTATTAACTTTGTTTTGCAATGCAGGTGGGGCGTGTGGTTATGGAAACCTTTACAGCCAAGGGTACGGAACCAGCACTGCAGCTCTCAGTACTGCCCTCTTCAACAATGGGTTGAGTTGCGGAGCATGCTATGAGATTAAATGCAATGACGACCCGCAATGGTGCCTTCCCAGTTCAATAGTTGTCACCGCCACAAACTTCTGCCCGCCCAACAATGCCTTGCCCAATGACAATGGTGGATGGTGCAACCCTCCTCTGGAGCACTTTGACCTCTCACAGCCCATTTTCCAAAACATTGCCAAATTCAAAGCCGGCATTGTCCCCGTTATGTATAGAAGGTTAGTTCCCTGCTAAAATATTGTGCTTCCTTGTCATTTTATATACTGTGATTGGTTTGGGGCTTATATTTCTGTGTTTCATTTCAGGGTGCCCTGCCAAAGGAAGGGAGGAATTCGTTTCACCATCAATGGCCACTCCTACTTCAACCTGGTTCTCATCACCAATGTTGGTGGAGCAGGGGACGTCCAAGCTGTTTCCGTCAAAGGCTCAGCTACTGGTTGGCAGGATATGTCACGCAACTGGGGCCAGAACTGGCAGAGCAACAGTTACTTGAACGGACAGAGCCTCTCCTTCAAGGTCACAACCAGCGATGGAAGAACAGTTACCTCCTATAATGTCGCTCCAAGTGGCTGGCAATTTGGTCAGACATTCAGCGGCTCCCAGCTATAAACTGGTTTATTTTAGCTAAACCAATGTGTTCAAATGCCAGTCGGGTTACAGATATCAATTTTAGAAGAGCTTGGCCCGTGAGTAGTTAGTTTGTTTTTCTTTCCGTTTGATAGCTGTCTTGTAATGCGTTTCGGGTTGTTGCCGCGGTGGCTGCGGATTACAGCGCTACCCGCTCCCGAAATACTGGTCATCATTTTCTACTGGAAAATAGTTAACAGGAGTGTTGAGTTGCAGAGGTGGTTTCGTCGCCACCCGCCCTTTCCAAACGTCCGTTTTTGAGTAATGTAAGCGTACGCCATTATAGAACAATAGATTTCTGTTATATGACTCGGCTCTGCGTAGCTGCGGGAAATCTATTTTGACCTGTTCTTTATGTTTGATTTTTGTCTAGTTAAGACTTGCCATATGAAAGTTGCAAGCACATACTTGAAGCATGGATATAACGAATCTTTTGCAGTGTTGTTTGTCCACATAACAAAATAATATATTATTATATTTGAAAGGATCTTCTTTGCAACTTGTGGACTTTTTATGGCTCGTGACGCTGAGTCCAGTCGATGCAGGGATAAAAAGGGCAAAAGGGATTTGTCGTAATAGAGATGAGGAATCAAATTTCAATCTGATTTCCTCCTTTGGCATAATATGTAACGTACAAAATCATTTCCATCAATGGAATATTTAATGGGGAACACACTTATTTAAAATGAATACATGCTAGCATTGCTAATTTCGAGATGATTAGAGATCTTTTATCCCCAATACAAGTTTATATGATTACTATGGTAGATTAAAAATATTCATTAATTTATATAATCTCATTTTAATGAAATCAAGTTATTCTAGAAGACTCTAGAAATCATTATCGCTGATGGTAAACATCTTTAATGGGAGGATACCGTGTTTAAAAAAAAATCAACAATCAAGTATTAATGTACATTTCAAAAAGGTTAACGAATCGAAATCTTTAATGAGTGCCTCCTTTGACCTTTGTATTCAAACCAAAGTTACGCACATGATTTATTCTGCGAGCTTTCGTTATCAGTTGAATTTTGATAGCGAAAAACATGTTCGAATAATTTATTTTGTGAGATGTGAAAATTTGATTAGACATTGGATTGAAGGAATTTTCAAGAGGAAAATATAGTTTTTGGTACAAGGCCATATTATGTAGTGAGTCTAAGCTGAATATCACTTAAAGACAAACATGAACATGAGATTCTTCTTGTTAGAACAAAAGTGCACAAGATTAATTGCGACTTACGTAAATCATAGAAATAGAAAGTGGTTGCTTTTTGATAAGGATGGTGAACCAATAGAGAGCATGGACACATCATTGATTTTTTTTTAGGAGAAAACATTTTAAACATCTTAAAATGTTAATGTTAATTATCTTAATTTTAATATTAATTTTGAGGCACATATTTTATGAATATTTTTATTAATTAATAAATGTCATGTAGTGGCTAATATTTGTCTTTATAGTATTGTAATTATTGTTTTTTAGATTTGAAAAAATTAATCTAATTGTAACCTTAACTCACCTTAATTTTAATTCTATCCTTAGCCCTAACCCTAACTCTAACCCTAACACTAAATTCTAAACCATTATCCTAATCCTAGACCTATATCTAACCCTAACTATGGTCGTAACACTAGAGTATATGTTCTTATAAAATCAATAGCTTAATTTACTTTGCAAGAAATATTTTATATTCACCTACCTAATTATATAGAGAAAAGGGCTCGATAAACTAAAACAAATTTCAATAAATCATTTGCTATGATCTTAATATTCATCGTGATTTAATGTTAATTATCGGTCCCACTTATGTATTGACTAACTGATTCATTTATCAATTAAAATTTAACTTAAAAACTACTAAACAAATACAATAAATGATCTTATAACAATTGTCAATTATCATTAAGATCATGCAAATACTAATTGTAACCATCTAGACATCTAGTATTAGTTAGGTAATATTCCATGCCATATCACAATACTAAAATAGTATTCCCACAAAGCAATATACTCAATCCGATTCGCCAAACCATATTCTCGAAAAGTATTGATATATATTTAATATGTATACTTATCAATATTTGATATATATAGCATTCTTGGCAAAATGAATATGTATAAACAATTTCCAATTTGAATGGTTCTAACTAAAATAAATAGATTCATATTTATATATTTAAAATGAGCACCGGTCTATAACAGATATACACGTATATATTCATTTCAAAAAATAAATCTTGCTTATACGCATATATGTATATATACATATGTATATATTTATTCATATTATTTTATAAACAGAAGTTACACAGATCAAATTGGAGATCTTAACAACAATTTATACTGCAAATTATACAAAAGTTTTTATATATATGTATATATATATATTCAAATCAAACCATTTCAGAAAATTGCAGACACAAGACAATATTCTAGCGAAGGTTTTAACAAGTTAAATTTTTTAACAAGAGACTTGAATTCCTTATCATAGTAGTTGTGAGGCCAATGACCTCTTAAGGGAGCACTGCCTGTGGAAGGAAACACCCTTTCCCCAAGCTGCGGCCTGTGGAAGGGCACTACCTTTCCACAGCGTAGCCTTCCCATAGCCAAAGGCTGTGGATAGAACAAAAAAATATTTTGTTGTAATATATTTCTATTAAAACTTCATTCCAATTTGGTACGAATTACAATGATTTTGAATAAATTTCTATCCATGAAATACATTATTTGCATACAGAAAATAAATGAGTTTAACATCAAAATGCATAATCAATTTGATATCAATAGTATGATTTATCCTTTCACATAGAAACAGAGATTGATCCATAACATTTATTCACACAATCTGAGATTTAACATGGAAATTGCATAAAAATCCGGTAAAACACTACCCTATCTAACTTTCTTCTTGTTCTTCTTTCCTTCTTCACTGTTCTTTCTACTTTGCCCAAATCCCCAACTCTTTTGTCTCTATTTCTTTTTGTTTTTTAGACTAAAAATTGTGAAAATAAATCTAGTGTTCTGAATGAATCTTCTATTGTTGAGAGAATGAAAGATCATTCTTTTTTATTATTTTCTTTCTTTTTTCCATTTTTGTTCTGCTTTGTTTTTGTGTTTTTTTTCTTCTTGAATTTAAGCTCTTTTTTTCTATTTCTCTATTGTTTTCTTTCCCATTGTTTTGTTTTCAAAATCTTTCTTTCCTTTCTATGATTTATTTGAGTTTATCCGATAAAACTAATATTTAATAACAAACATGATTTATTAGCTTGCATCACAATTATCTACAAAACAATAAATAATAATAATTTTATTCTTCAAATAAAATCAAGAAATAAAATAAATTAAAACTATTTCTTCTATTTTCCATGAGCATTTAATTTTAACCACCAATTAATTAAATAACTCACTATAAAATAAGAAACAATATAATATGATTAATTAATGTAATTCTAATGCAACTAAATGATTTATAAGTGTTTGTGTGTAGATTTCTTTTCACCACCAGTCGGCTAGACACCCCCTCCTCAATGATACTCTCTTTCTATCGAGAGTATATTCTTGTTATGCACATGAGTCAAAGTCTGGTCAACGATCATTAAAATAGTAATATTAAATTATAAATTAATTATTGAAAATAAGGGTAGTGACAGTTCACCACAGGTGGGAAATTCTTGATGCACCTAGATAGAGCTATATTTGCAAGGTGTTCAATTTAAATCGTAATGCCCAATTATCAATAGAGTTGGGAGCCCTAACCATAGAATATTAGAGACATTGAGACAATTATAGGGTGAAATGGTTTCCATGCTTTAGGCTTAGAGGGCCTAACAAAGAATTGAGAAGGTTTTCTAGTGGAGAGCTAGAGCCATTCAATTATGATATTTTTGAAGATTATTTTATAAAAACATACTTCTCACTTTGTCAAGTATTGAGCCTAGATTGCAAGATTCAGTGCCAGTGAACCTGATGGTGCTAGCAGTTGATATCTAGAGCAAAGATGTGAATAAGTCCTACTATGCTAGATACATTGCTAAGGAAATTCACAGAGCTTTGAGATCAATCAAGAAAGATAGTAGCATAGTACACTTCAATTGGTATTCTTTAATATGCCTTGTCATTTTGTTTAGTGGGGTAGACATTTGGTCCCCACATATGCAGATTAGGGCCTTAGATGATCAACAAAGAGTTTTTCCAATGTAGGAATGGACTTACATCTGGGCCAAGGATTTGAGAAGTCCAATTATTCAATTTTTGAGGAGTTTTTTGTCAAGGAAGTTCTTAGGAACTTTGGTCAGCTTGTGGAATCTTATGGTTATTAGAGCAAGTGAGGAGATTTTTGAGACCTTATCCCAGAGGCAGGGATAAAACATAACTGGTGATAAATCTAGTCATTAGATAGTTTTTTGATGTTTTTATGCAAGCTTATAGACATTCTCAAACACTTATCTTATACATATTCCTACACTATACTATCTTTTATGCTTATTATGCAAACCTGAACCTGATTTAAGGTATATGGAAATATGGTTATGATGTGATGGTTATTGCATAATTAATGTGTGAATATGTATGAATTATAATGGATATATGTGCTTAGCTATGGTTGTTAGTATTGTGTACATGTTTTAAGAACTAACTCTTTGCAGCCAAGGAGCTAGAGGAGGTAGATTGTAGCCTGAAGCAACTGCGAGGTGCAACTTGTAGCCAAAGGAGTTTCCAAACAACAAAGTAGGGGAGGTTCCAAAATAAGCTAAGCGTAGCAACTACAACATGGAGGTACTTAATGAAGATGTTTGTGCATCATTATGACATTTAATAAAGATGTTGAAGGAGAATAGCCCTATCACAGTTAGAAGTCTAATGCGACTGATTCAAACAATCCACATTTCAGTTCTTGATGTAGCAAAGTCATAGTTCTACTTGGACTCTTCTTCCCTTTTTCAGTTATAGATTGCTTAGTCTTTATCACATTGATATATAATAGTGGTGATTTATGATTTCAATTTAGATTCTTTGTTTTAATAAGTTCTCCCCCGTGCCTATATGTTTGGATTGGTGGTTGAGGCATTAGGAGTTAGTTAATTGTTCAATAGCAGATATAGCTATCGAATATTTTTTAGTTAGTTGTTGTTCTTACACATACAATGTTTATTGCTTAATCAAGATTTCATGAATAAGATATTGTAGCAAAATCTTATGTGATATTTTAAAGTTATGCAATGAATGGTTTTGAGTTATTATGATTGTGTTAATCTAAGAAGTTAGATTTGGGTTAGATCAGTGGAGCCAGTCACTTGAGCAAGGGCCACTCAAGGTGGCAGTTATTTCATAAATGCATGTTGTGTTAATTGAGTCGATAGGCTTCTTATTGTGGACTCGCTAGTCCACAAACTCCCGCCATACCTATCTCACGCCCTGAGAACACTTTTTTTTTTGCTGTTAAACCATATTCAGGTCCCGTAAAAGGAAATTACTGGGATAGCTTCTTATTATGGACTTGCAAGTCCACAAATTCCCACCATACCTGTCTCACGCCCTAAAAACAATTTTTTTTTTGCTGTTAAACCATATTCAGGTCCCGTAAAAAGTAGTTACTGGGATAGCCTAACCAGTTAAACATTCCTCGCCGCCTGAAAACAAATCATGACTCGCATTTAATATTCAAATCTTTGAATCAAATCAAATTTCTATCGCACGTGTAAAATCTTGTTTAGACCTAAAACCCAGATATTTTCAGACCCAATTTTCATTTCCTGTGAATAGATTGAAGCAGAAGGTGTAGAGAGATTGGTTTTCATTATAGCTTCGTAGAATTTTCCTGCAAAATCTGCCCATTTTTTCTCATCGGCATTGTTGACAGCACATCACAATTTGTGCAGAATCTTGAGGCAAGTCACTTGCCATGGTCTCAATGAATTTTATTTTTTGAGGGGGTTAATGTTTTACAGTGGTTGATAGCATTTATGCTTAGCCAATATTGGAGAACTTGTGACAGAACGTATGAGAATTAGAGCACGATTTGCAAGAGCTTCAAGGGATTGCCGTGCTTTTCAAATGGTAAGAAATTGTGAGAGGACACAATTTTTCATGGGTTTGCATGGATTTGTTTAAATTGTAAGGGACGATTTTGAGTGTTGTTTGTATTTTGCAGCATTAATGGTGCGTAAGATTGGAGAAGTTACGAAGGGCTTTGGGGGCCGGTGGTATTAGGTGCGTGATTTAAAAGGAGTTTCAAGGGTTTGTTCTGCTGTCCAATTGGTAAGATTTTGTTAAGTTTTAGCTTTTCGTGGGTTTGCTTGGATTTGTTGGTTTGTTTCAATAAGAGTTTTGATTTATTTAATATATGTTCTTTATTCTTTGGTGGATGCCCATACCCTGTTCCAATTCTTCTATTTCGACACAGGGAGAATGCTGGCAAAAGTTATCCACTCTGGCTTTACACTTGCCAATTGCATTTGCTTTTAAAGAAAATCCATTTCATGCATATCCTACAATCATTGCATTCCATGAGATAACCTCTCTTTGAGGCATTCTGTCAAACAGTTCACGCATCTTTTCTATGCTTCCACATTTTGCATACATGTCTACTGCGACTGCTAGAGACATTTCAGATACAGGGTCGCTTCGCAGTTAGCTTTCATACCCGGATATTCCTATATAGCAGTAAAGGAATGCATTAGTCCTTGCATTTTGAAGGATGCATACAGGTAACCCACAAATGTTCTCCTCACGTCCTCCCCTCTGAAACTTAAGAAAACATGGTACATCTCCTTGATGTAGAAGATAAGAGGAATTGCAAGCTTTTCCTTTTAGTCAGTCAGTAGGCACAACAGTTTCTTGTAGTGTCAAATCTTGCCATGTTTGTTGTGCATGAAAGGGAGTCAAATTCCAAGGGCAATTTCCCCTAACCTTGCTGCTAGAGGGCGATCTAAATAATGTGAAGTTCTCGTCTTATTTATTTAGATAGACCAATGCATTGAAAATTCAGCCTACTTACGCCCTCTTTATATATTTAGATACACTAACGCAATCAAAATTTGGCATCATTGAGTCTAGTACAATAGAGTCTAGAGAACATGTGAACAACATACAACCAAGAGATTGTGACTGATTTTTAACCTAGTCTTCCTTATTCTACTATTTTTTCTTCTTTTTCAACCAACCTACCTCTCCTCTTAACCTGAGAAGGAAAACTTCAACATCCTCATATCATTGGAGCTCCCATACATCCAGGTCCAATTTTAGGCTGTAAGGTTTTCAGAATCCAGTGCCAATATTTGGAATGAGGGGCTTGGGAAATAACAAGCAGGATATTTCAAATTTATGGGGATTATGAAATGGCTGAAGGATTCAAGTTTATGCTGGGTGTAGTGTTTCTTTTATCTGTTTTGCTGACTGTCTATTTCTAGCTGTTTGAATAATGATAATGTTACAGTGAAACATGGAAGCAGCAGGGGTGGGAAGAGGAGAATGTCCATGCTCTATGAGCAGTTGAAGGCCATTAACAAGCCTGCCAGTAGAAGCATACAGGTGAAGCCTTCCATTATTGTTCATGTACCTTATAAGTTATTTAATCTCCTCTTATGCTGATGATTAACTATCTGGGGTGTGGTGAATGTAGATCCATGATGGAGATGTTATTGACTGCATTGCTTTTCATCAACAGCCAGGACTATACCATTCGTTGCTCAGGAACCACAAGTTTCAGGTCAGGTCTCTTTAGATACAGAGTGAGAGAAACAAATATTTTGTAGGCAAGGTAGCAAGATTATGAATGCCAGAATGAAGTTTGGTGATTTTGTTCTTGTGAAAAGGTGAGTGAAAAAAAGAATTCAAGATTCAACAGAGGGGTGAATTAGATTTTTCTTGGATTTTGTTTGTAGGATTTCCCAATTAGGCCTTCTAGTATTCAAGCCAGAGCTAATAGAAGCTTGCAGTCAGGGCCTGTCCATGACTGCCAAACATGGCATCTAACAGGACTAAGTTGCCCTCATGGAACAGTTCCTGTTAGAAGGACTACTATGGATGATCTAATGCGCGCTGTTTCTCCTGAGAAATATGGTAAAAAGTCTAAGAAAAAAAGATTGTGGGTGTCTCAAAAAGCCAGCAAGTTTGTACGCCAAGAATAACACATACAAACCCAAAATGAATATATAGTGGTAGCCTTTTTTTTTGTTCTTCTTAGGTTGTCGTAGCCTTTGTGTAAGGATGATAAGTAATGAATATGCTATATGATTTTGTTCTGAAAATGTTTCTATTTTTCTTTTGTTTGCTTTTGGCATGCAACATGCAATAACCTTTGTAAAAGGAGGAGAATACTATGGTGCAAAAGCAAGCATATAAATGTCTGGGAACCCCACATAGAAGCCCCTCACAAATTCAGCATGTCTCAGATGTGGGTTCTCTCTGGGTCATTTGATGGCTCTAATCTTAATAGCATTGAAGCAAGCTGGAAAGTGGGTATATGGCTTACACATGGGTGCTATATGTTCTATATTTGCACACCTCACGGATCATGTAGATCATTAAGAATTTGTATTGAAATATTCTATAGGTAAGCCCAGGTCTGTATGGAGACCAACATGCCCAGGCTCTTTACTTACTGGACGGTTGGTATTCTATTGAAATGTTTTACTGTGGTTTCACAAGCGCTGTACAAGCAACTGAAATTGTTTAGTCTTGATGAGACAATCCAAAATTTATTTTTCATTTATTTTAATTTTGCTTTGCTTATTAATCTGAAATGGCTCTTGCAAAGTGATTCTTACCAGGAGACAAGATGTTATAACCTGGTGTGCTTAGGTTTCATCTAAACCAGTGGGAGAGTACCTATTGGGGCTGCTATAAATCCAGTTTCCTCTCTCAATGGTCCTCAATACGATATCACCATACTTGTTTGGTTTTAGATGATACAGATTGTATTTCAAATGTTGTCATAACAATTACCATTATTCTAATGCAATGATAATCTTTCTTACTTTGACAAACATTTCAGAAAGTTAAATAGATAAAAATGAGTTTAATGTTTATTATAATTACTACCGTTACTCCCTATCAAACTATTAATATTACGTAGATAATGTTATCATGATGGTTTGGAACTACTCAACATTATGTTTCACTTCATAGAGATTCCATCTCTTTAAAAGAGGAGCTTCAAAAAAGACAAATAGATGTTGACTTATATTATACAAATTGTTTCAAAGGGATTTCATTGTTTTTAAAAAAAACAAATCCAACAAAATAATGTACCTACTTATATTATACAATGCACAGTGTCTTTTTATACAACCAATTATGTATTTTTATAATTCATTGACGATTTTTCTTTAATTTCCTATCGGCGTCTCCCTTGAACCTCCTATGGGTGCAAGTGCTAGTTAGATTCCTTGTGTTACAATTGTAAATGGATTCATGGACAATTCTTGTTTCATATTTATGCCTTAGTTTTATTAAGCTTGTTTTACTCCAAAGTGTAGGTTTAGTTAACAGTATTAGTTAGATTCCAACATTCATTTCTTGACAGTAAATTAGTTACAGTCTTATACTATAGGTACCCGTAGCAATAGTGCCAACATTATTTCCTTTACTACTATGGATTTTTATGATTTATCAACAAGTGTAATACCTAGATTCTTGGATGATTTAGGTAGTCTTAAGTCTTTGAAAGCACATACAGTGCTAGTACCATCACAAGATTACTAGCCCTGGTCGATAATTCAATGAAGGTATTTCCAAAGGTTTAAGTGGACTGTTCAATTAGGATTCCCCTCTGAATTGTGTGATTGTCACCAAGTTTACTAGAAATTAGTAAGGACTATACAATTGGGGTGATTGGTTTTTATATTTTGATACCACTGTGATAAGGGTATATGGATTTGATGTAGAGAATGATTCAACTAAACCAACTTGGCACAACTGAAACAATGATTCATTAGCAACAATGACTTTGATGCATCCTAGTTTATCTTTGGAACATTGCCAACATGGCCTAATAGGCATTCAACAAGGAGAACAACATTGTGTAAGAGTTCTTGGACTCATCCCTTTCATAACATTTCTCCTTGATTCTACACTCAACCATGATCAAACTATGCAAAGATTTGTTCAATCACCAAGCAACATAGGGTTTCTTGACTATTTTCAAGCAAATGAGAGCACACTATCATTGATTTCTCAGACATGAAATTTTTTAAAGGCTTGATCCTAAAAGTGTTTTTAGATATCCTTAAAAAAAACTTCCTACCAATTTTCATGACTTTTTGATAGTGAAAAACAAAGATATGATTTTTTTTGTGTTTTTGGAAACCCTAGGCAAGGTTTAGACTTGTCATTACCAAAAATGTAATAACTTTCACAAAACTTAATGAAATGAATCCAAACAAAAACAAAAAGTTCTAAATTTCATAGTTTCATCATCCACATGCCTTCCATTGACCGTACTAGGTTGTAAAAAACCATACAAACATGTTTTCTTGCTGCAAAACATTGAAAATTTGTACATGGAAATCACTAATTTGATCATAACTTTTTCAAAACACAATAAAATTCACTCAAACAAAAAGCATTAAAAAAAAAAAAATCTATTTAAACTTTTCCAATTGGTTTCAAGATTGTATCAATTTGTACTTGTCCATATAATGCGAATTACAATCAATTTTCATAGAAAAATGCAATAATGAACATGCAAAATGAAGTGTTTCCCAGTCAAACTCCTCTCCAACCCTTGTGCTCAAGGTTACATTGCATATTTATTGTGCTACAACCATTCCAAATTGAAAAACTAATCACTAACTCCTTGGTTCACCATAATGACAACTTTTACAAGTTTTTTGACAATAATGACAACATTTTGCAACATTTACAACTTTTGACAACATTGCACCAAAACATCATAAGATGGAATTAAATGACTTAAAATGGTCTTACATGACCTTATTGACCCCAAAAAAACCAAAACTCAAAGTTTAGCAACATGACAACAAAGTGCAATAATGGTGCATCAAAGGATGCCCCTGCACCAAGATCCCTAGTAGCACCACATGTGCTTTCCGGAAATGTGCTAGAAAAAATTTCCTTGAACTAGAAATCATATGGCAGTTGAATGAGTTTGATAAGACTCACTTCAGAAACTACAAGAAGCACACCATCTTCCCCTCTACTATTGTATTTTTAGAATTTCAAGTCACATGAAGGGAGGGATTGGAATTGATTTTTAATAAGCTTCTCCATTACAAAATGAAAGTGGAAAAGGTTAGGAGATGTGACCCAAAGCACTTCATCCATGATCAAATAACTAGTTTCAAGTTAGCAACATTTTTGCATGAACTTGACAATATTAAAGGTCTGATCAAGCATTGCTCCACAAAGAAGGAGGTCGCACAAAGAAGAGCACTATGGGTTAAAATACAAATTGCTAAAAACAAGATGAAGCAAGTTGATCCATTTTTTAAGGGATCATACCCATATATTAAGGACCCATAGTAAGAACCATGAAAATGCTAGATAATGCCAACAATTTTCTTTTAAATGTGCCTGCACTACCATCAAGCACTCTTGGTCCTATTTCTCAAGGGGATATACCACAAAGTCCACAACAAGTCACCCCTTTGAAACACATAGCTCCTATGGGAGGACCTTTGGTTGATTATCCCATAGGTCTTGATAAAATGTTTGATGATGTAGATATAACACAAGTAATGAATACCCCTACTAGGGTGGTAATTGAAAGACCCCCAGATGACAGATTGCTCATCAATTTTGAAACTGGAGGGAAAGTAGTGGATGACATAAGGGCTCAAGCCTGTTCAAAGTTCATGCAAGATGATCAATTCATCACTACAAAAGAGTTTAAGTACTTTCTCATTAAGAATAAAGGGGAAGAATTGCAACAGACAATGCAGGGCAAAAGCCTCACAAAGGACAAGAAAAAAGAAATAATTACAGAGTTTTGGGTGGAGGTCAACACATAAATGGAGTCTATGAATCCTCAGAGGGGCAGAGAAATAGTAAGAAGTGTTGGTTGCCTACTCTTTCGAGGATGGGATTTTTCATTTGCCATTCCATTTGACACTATCAAGAGGTAAGGAGGAAATGACACTTTTTTTGCAATTTGAAGAGCAAGATGATGCTCTCTATTTTGTGTCTGGATTTAATCCTAGACTATATGGTCTATTTTTTGAAAGACCAATAAGCCCCAAACATTAATGATCCAAGTGAGCTCACTGGAAACTTGATAGTCAGAAGACTAGGGGATACACGTGCCACCCAAGCAACCTCCCTCGCAGTAAATACGACCTTATTTACTGAAGCAACAATAAAGAAGTTGCAGGGAGACTTGGATAGGGCCAATGCCACAAATTTGAAATTGCTTGAGAGCAATTGAATGTGGTTACAAGATTGTTGCCTCCTCCACAACCGCCATTAAAGACAAATGATCACAAGTGAATGTTACTTTAGCCCTTGAGATTAAATATTTGAGAGATAAAATAAAAAAGAGTAGAGAGGAGGCAAGCATATCCAAAGAAGTAGCAATTAAGAAAATGTCAAACTCGATTGAAAAATTTATGGGCCATAAGTTGTCAAAATATCTTGAGTCAGGTAGATAAAATTTGGGACAACTACAAGATTTTGAAGGATGCATTCATTAACCATGCTCAAGTAGGAGTCAGGTCAAAATTCTTTCAAGTTAGTTGGGCCCCTAGAGTTGCATTATTGAGAATTATTGCAAAAGGCTCCAATTTTGATTATAGTTTGGTGTCTGATATTCTTTCTAGGTTAGAATTTTTAGATGACATCATCCACCTTCACAATAAATAGAAGGCACTTATTATGAGGGAGTTGGATATTTTTGAAGGTTTTGAAGAGTTTCATATGCCTCTCATATTGGATAATGAGGGAGAGATAAGGCCTTTCAAGGAATGGAGAGCAGATTTTGCTAATATTCTCTCTCCTATATATGGAAAAATAAACAAAGATGGTGAGATGGACACAAAGCAACCAAAACTTAATATGGATATGCTCTCTAAGCTTGAACAAAACATGTTATGATTCTCTAACATGGTTTGAGTGTTGATAAATGATTACAAGAATCATATGGTTAGTGTGAACCAATTTATTCCACTCAGAGGTGACATACCATCAAAGAAAGATGAAGATAAAGAGAAGAATGGTGCATAAATTTGAGTTGCTTTTAATTGATCATCACCAACCAGTATGAATGCAAATCAACAAGTCAAAAAATGATATGTAATTGAAAGGTTTACAAAATACTTGCACTTAACCCCAATCACAGATTTTCTTGATCATAAAACAAAATTGTGTGGTTATGTTTATTTTACCATTGAAATTACAAAATTGAGTTCACCTAAACCTTTACACAACCTAATAACATTAACTAATTACTTAAATATCGTAGTTGAAATTCAAAGAAGGAATTAAAGCTAAAAAGAATAAGAGAGAATAGAGAGACGATAAAGAATTTGTTAACGAAGTTGACCCATATGTTCAGGCTACGTCTCTGGGTTCGCTTCTCAATATAGGGCCGCTTTATTAATGACACCAAGCTTTAATTGCCTTTGTACATCATCCAAGCTTCAAACCTACATTACAATTTCTCTCATAGTCTATCTCTACACCTAAGACTCTTTCACATTCTCCTTTACTTCTATCCAAGGGATCGGCTTCAAACGCCTTAGAATTCCCAATTACACTTCAAGGAATACAAAATACAAAGTCTCTATGTTTACATCAATCTCCAAAATTACTTTTCCTAATTTCCTCCCAAAAGAATTGATTGCCTTCTCAAGAGTAAAAATACCCCCTTTAAATACATTTACAAATGCTATTATGGGGGTAACAAACATTATTTCCCCATTAAAATCATAATTTTTTTAATATATGGCTCATATTCATCGAGCCCCTTTTACAATTTTTTTAAAAAACCCCATTAAAATCTTCTTTTTATGGTTTCACGTGATTTAAGCCTTTATATAGGCTCTGGCCCCCTTATATCATTGCCAAAATCCTTTAAAATTGGCTTGTTTTACTTTAAATAGCAACTCTTCCATTTATGATTCTGTAAATCATGCATGACACAGTGGTTGGTCACACTTAATGGAATTTGGGAGGTCAGGGGTTTAAACCACTC
This sequence comes from Sequoia sempervirens, assembly GCA_007258455.2. Classification (NCBI taxonomy): domain Eukaryota; kingdom Viridiplantae; phylum Streptophyta; class Pinopsida; order Cupressales; family Cupressaceae; genus Sequoia; species Sequoia sempervirens. The sequence continues at coordinate 760,304,673 of VDFB02058242.1, read as the reverse complement.
GATGCCCTTCTTTAGATTTGTAATTTTTTGAAGTATAAATAACATTTAGCTCCATATTTCTAATAAAGTAGTTGTTTGGTGTAGTGGTAGCGCATGAAATTAGGGATAGAGAGGTTGGGGGTTTGAATCCCCCAACCACCTTTTGGACTAATAGCCATGAAGGAGGTTGCCATGGTGCCACATGGTATTCATTCATTGGGCCACGTGGCTCTTCTTTATTCACCAATATTTGGACATGTGTCAATATTTGATTGGTCCACGTCGTTAGACTATGCCACATCACCTTATTCCACATGTCATCTTCTCATTGGTCCAAGTCATCTTGCCACTTGTGTATGCCATGTTAGCATGCTGATGTCAACAGACATACAGTCTTGGTCAACCCATTTCCATGCAACTTTTACTGACCATATCTTTCACTTATGGACTTCAATTGACGCGATTCAAGCAGCGTCGAAGTCATCTCGACAAGCACTTCAATTTGGTGCCATTTCTGTCCGATTTGGAGATGATCATTTTTTTGACCTAGAGTCCTGTAGTACCCCTAGTCTTGTCGAACTTTGATCAAGCATAAATTTTGCATACGACCTCCTTTTGACACGATTCAAGTTGTGTCGAGACTGTATTGGCGAGCTCCACACAATGGCAATGCTTTTATTGGATTTTGAGACTGTGGTTTTTGAGGTCTTCTGGATCCTTTGGATTAAAAAGGGAATGTTAGAGGTGTCGTATTGACTTCAAGAAGCAATTTTGGGTAAATCAAATCCATTTGCAAGTATAAATGCTCCAAAATATCTTCAACTACTTTTGTAGCAGTTACTTCATGTATAAATGTATTTTGTCCTTTTGTAAATGTGTCACTGCTTAAATTTTGTCTTTTGTGATAAGCGATAGAACAAGGCTTTTTTCTTGTTGCTCCCTTACTTATATAAAAGGGATTTCTAACCCTTATTCTAAGATTCAAGTCCTTAGGTTTTGAGCAAGCCTTTGTATAGAACTAGTCTTGTATAGTTATGTCTTCTAAAGTTTTAGAAAAGGATGATGTGAAATTTCTTTGAAATAGCAACAAACAATTAAATTTTGTTGTTTATTTAACAATATCTCTTATATTGTTAATGTCTCCACACTGTAGTATAATATATTTTGAATCTTAATAATCAAAGGTTAATCAAGGTTCTCATTTCACATTTTCTATAATGAATGTTTGATTGTTAGCTTCTATTCAAGAAATAGATTAAAATTGATTTCAGATGGATATTTGAAGATATTGTGATTGTAGTAGGGATCTTAAAGGAGATTAAAAATGTTGTCCATTTGTTGGTTTCTTGTTGTAAGGAAATGAGATTATAAAAACCATTGAGTTAGTTTGCAGTTTGTTATCAAAGAAATTATTTCTTTCTTGACGCTGTAACGGATAAGGCACCGGTCAAAATAATTCACAAAGTTCAAATCTAGGCATAATCAACTTTAAAATTAAAAATTATATTTTATGTTTATTTGTTTTTGTTCGAGCTCATTTCACTCCATTAGAATATAGAGCTATAGAGGGTTTTGAAGATGATTTAGCCAATTAGGCTTATCCTCTAAATTGTCTTTGTGAAAATTATAATCTATTATGACATCATTAAAAGTATTGTTGTAATTCAAGAATGATGTTATGTAAAGGGGAACCCACCTTGATTTTTTAGAGCCTAAAGTGTAGAGGAGAACAATTATAAAATCTGTCTCCTATTCGTTGGCCATTGACCTAGGGTTCTTAAGTATATGATCTAGCTAATCCTTAGAGAAACCTAGACAATCAGCTGGAAACACCAATAGAATGATAAATCTACTGGGGATAAACTGACATTCCCAAAATCTCTAGTTGCATTGGAACTCAAGAAACTAATACTATGTCTGTATAATTAACCATCAAAGTCTAGGAAAGTCAAGACTGAGTTATAATACATACCCTAGTTTTTCTAGACTTGTGAAAAGTTATTTACTCATTCTATCTAGTGGTCTAGATTTGGGAAAATTGAGTCAAAGAAGTTTTATTTTCAGTCATTTGTTAAAAATAACATTTGAAGAAAATCTTATCAAAATTTTGAAATTTATTCAAAATATTTGTGTAATATTTGAAAAATATCCCCATTTATTTGGGTGGTGACTCTGATACCTCTAAGCCAATGGAACAAAATAAATATTTAAAAAGCCTTTCTCAAAATGGAAGGAAGGAGATATTTATTCAAA
>VDFB02058242.1:760272676-760302341 GCA_007258455.2 Sequoia sempervirens | reverse complement strand
ACATTTTTAAGTCACTGAATAGATGAAGCAAAACCTAAAAAAAAGACAAACCCACATAATTTTTTTGGTTTATGAAACATAGAACACATCCTAATATTTTCTACGACATCAAAGAAAACCTAAGTGAATGATAATGCATAACCTATGAGAATACAATAACCAGAGTGAATGATAATGCAAAACCTATGAAATAGAAATGTTAAACTATGATTGTAATATTTGCAATATAAACCCTAGTGAAACATAAATGCTAAACTACGATTTTAATATTTGCAATATAAACCCTAGGGAAACATAAATGCTAAACTATGATAATGCAAAACCTATTAAAAAAGGAACACCCAATATTTATATTGGACCTAGACTTCATATTTTTGGATGGCAATGAAACAACCAACAATAATATTTTTTTTGTAATGAAAAATAAACAACTACAACTTTATCTATGGCAATGAAACAACCAATAATGTTATTTGTTTTTGTAATGAAAAATAAACAACCAACAAAATTATTTGCTACGTTAATGACAAAAAATAAACCCCATTTAATAGAGCGATGCTTGAACAAAAGAGTAATTTCCAAAGATTTTGTGTGTTTATGAACATAGATTCGATAGTGTTCATAAACATGAAACTTCAAACCAAAAAATTGAATTCTACAACAACAAAAAAATCGAACAAAACAAACGTAAACATCGAATAAAACAAGCAAAAGCTGAAGATTGGTGAGCCTCAGTGAGCACGCTCACCTGGGTCGAATGGATCAATGTAGGTTGAATGGAGCTTCCTCACGAGCATGTAACCGGCCTCACTCAACTTCACTGGAATCAAACATCAACAAAAGGATTTCGAGAAGTCATTGAAAACTAAATAACACATACATAAACCTTGCCTTACCTACATGGTTCCGAAGAACGTGGTAAAATATTGCATGGAAGAAGTGGAGGCGATGTCATGTTCATAAATCGACGTATATCCATGTCAATACTCGATTTTGAGCGTCGCAAGTTGTGGTTGTTGTTTGGAACTTGCATAGTTCTCAACCAAGCACCTACCGGCAACGAAGTGAAGAAAAGTGGAGAAGTCGCTAGAATGAAAGGCTCTAAAGTTGGTGAGAAGTGTGATGCACTAGGAGCATTGAATGCAGGTTGGCTCAAAAAATACGCAGGATGTCGTGGAGCTTACATGAAGCGACGTGCATTAAACATGACTGCAGACAAGTATAGAAAGGGGTGGCGAGTTATTAATGCGACGCAATGGAGTGTAAGGGTGGTAGAGTAAGAGGAAAATGTGGCAAGGTAGTCCACTTTGGATGTCGTGCCACGCCGCAACTGAGATTCCAATCGAACATGTTTTGGTCACATGGTCTTTTTAGGCAATTTTTTTTTGGATCGACTAATCATGTCATCCCATGTGGCAAATTAAGTCAATTTTTAATTTTTTTAAAAGATTTTTTTATTTTTAATTAGCAAATATTTTATGCCGAAGGCGTATCCTTATATGAGATGCACGAGCTAAAATTTAACATCAACAACTGGAATCATCCTTCTGACCATAGAAATAACATTGACCGTTTGATTCAATTTTCCCTGCCGCTTAGAGTTATGCTTGATTTTCACCAGCGGGCTTCTACACTCCGTCTGCCTTCAATGACTAGCCCACCAAAAAAGTACAAAGTGTGTGTGATAGATTTGTATTTAAGATGAGTATAATCGGTGGGAAAATGAACCAAAAATTGGAATTTGGGGTCAATGAACAACTCAGTATAGTGTGGCCAGTAGCAAATAGTACCAAAAATTATTCCCATTCCCTCGTTTGCGTCTTTAAATTGAATCCTCAAATGAGAAAGTCATCTGAGCAGCCGCCATGGTCAAACAATACTTACACTACAGAAACATGCTCATCAAGATCAATAAAATGCTTTGGTTGGTGTAACAAGGAGAAACCCACATTTTATGAATTGGAATTCTAAATCAAAATATAAAAATAAATGAGAAGGGATACCAATAAATAGGTAGCTCTGTGCATCTGGGTTTCAATTAGGAAGAAGGAAAAAAAGCCTCTAAACCTAAAACTTGAGACTTTACCCTGAAAGCCAATAGTCTCTTTGAGGGCAGCCCCATAGCTCCTCCTCTACTCCCTCAGTAATTGGATGGCGGTCTGGGAAGGCAGCTAAGAACTTGTATCATGGAGATGATTAGATTGCAGCCAAAATAAATCCATCGCCCTCTGTATAATGCTGATGCGTCCTTGCCCAGGCTCAACTGCTTCCAAGGTAATCCATATGCCCTTGCTGCTATGAAATTTTGAGGCATTGCACTTCTCTTTATCTAGCTTTTGGAGTAGTTAGGAGGCCAGGTCTGTGCTCAATGTCGCTGCCATACCTTCCTTTCCCTGCTTAGCTAAAAAGCATTTATCGCTAAGATGAATGCTAGGGTTGTAATTTGTTGAAGTTGCATATCAAATTAACAAGGTAAATTCCTAAGTGTCGTGTAGAGGCTAGGGCGGGATTAGAATAGTCAAGCAAGTGCCATGTATAAATTGGGAGTGTTGATTTACACAGGTGTAAATGAAGGAATGCAACAAATTTAATCATTATGAATGGTTTGATAAATAAAATGAGTTTGTATGCACTAAGTAATTACATGGCATAATCAACATAAAATCTCCCCAACACCAGCCCTTAACGAAAGTATAATTTAATGTTGGTGGAATAACTCATTTAAATAAATGAAAAGCTAATGTATAGTGGATTTATTCAAGTGCTTAGTTAGCAATGGCTTCTCTTAAAAAGAAAGAAAGAATTCCACTGCTATTGGTTTCCGCTCCTCCAAACTCTTTCATGCTAGTATTGCCCTTTCAATTTTCAGTTTGGCGAACTGCAACTAAAAAGCAAAAAAAAAAAGATAAGAGGTTTCAGCTAAGGTTTTAGAGAAGGTCTATTAAAATGAAAATTACGACCAATATTCTAATAATGAGCATATTTAAGTTTAACATAATATTAATAGGTGGAAGAAATAAGTTGTTTAAGACAAACTAAAAACAATAAAATGTTTGAAATCTCTGTAATCATGCAACCGATACTTAAAGCTATTAATTTTATTCATAATCGCATGGTTACATGTATAAATTCTTGATTAATCCGTACGCCTCCAATTGCTCTGTGCCTATCTTCCATTGCACAATTTATCGGATATTGTGCAACTGCATAAGGTTGCTCAGCCAACACATGGAAAATGAGTCACGAGAAGGTTAATGATTTATATCTAGAGCATTCATTAAATGATATTTACATGTTTTGAAAAAATTAGTGATTTTTAAAGTTTGTAATAATTTGATATTATATTTAGTAAATGAGTATATGGGTAATTAGATTTTTTTAATTAAAAGTTTAAGGATGTGAGGATATTTGTTCATTTAAATTTATTTAATTTATATTTAAATTAAACAAGTCACCATGTTACTTATGTAGTGGCTGCGAATTTTCTCATTTTGGTCTAGAACCTTATTTTTAAAAATATAAAAATTCCTTCCACATTCTTGGGGGCATAAATTCGGAGAACCCAGAAAATAAATTTAACTGTGAAGTAATCATTGTTGTGTCATACTGTTTTAATTTCGTCATTTGTTTTTAAATGCGAATGAGGATATATGTGTAATATTTGTTATTTTATTTTTTTATAATTTATTATACTTACTATAAATAATTTAATTATACTTATTATTATATATTATACTTTTAAATAAAACTATTAATTACATAAAATGATAAAAAATTGTAATTAATAATAAATAATTTAATTATTCTTAAAATAATTATGGAAATAAGCATTATGGATTGTGGAAATCTCATAGCATTAATTAATTATTCTTATCATTATATATTATATTTTTAAATAAAATTATTAATTACATAAAATAATTAAAATTTATAATTAATAATTACTATAGTTTTATATAATACAAAAAATAGATCACAATTTATCCTGATTAACTTTCCACATTCCACATTTCTTCCGTGCACCCATTGCACACTAAGGTGCAATTGCTAGTTTATGATAGATAAATGTAAAAAAATTGTAAGTGCCACATGGACCGTGGAAAATTACCCATGCACGTTTTGGCTCCTCTCCCCTAATGTACCGTTTAAGAAGTTAGGATACCCGAATTAGCTATAATGATTACTAATGGCTTGGTGTTCAGAACAAAAGAATCTTTCCGTGTTGGCTACGTTATCCGTACTAGTGATTAATATGCACCGAATTCCTTTGTTTTAGGAATTAATCCACTTTATAATATAATCTACACCTTCTTCCTTATAGTGGCAACAAAAGGCAATTTACGCTTGGTGGCTGTTAAAAGCAATAATTGAGGACGGGATCACATCACCTTAGGTGTGAGACCGGTAGGTGGAAGATACCCAAGGAAACTTGGGAAGAAAGAACTTGTATTTTCTGCAATAAAGGGGTTGTGGAAACAGAATGGCACTTCATCATGGAATGCATTGCTTACGAGGATATCCGCACTCAACATGAAAATAGTTTGAAAGTGGACAATATGCACCAGCTATTTGAGGAAGATAAGATTAATCAGACGGCTAGCCTTCTAGTCAAACTTAACAGGAGGAGATCTGACTTGGAAAAGAGTATGAAGACAAATTAGGCCTGTTTTGTCTCGGTCCCATAGACTGTTTGGTCTCGCGGACGTCATTAAAATCTTTCATTCATTCATTCTTCTAATTATTATTATTATTATTTAAATTTATAATATAATCTTCAATCTACCCCTTCTTCTTCTAATTATGATTATTATTTAACTTTGTACCACATGCCGTCTCTATGCATGCTTGACGACAAGACATCTACGGAAAAACGTCAAGGGCGCGGCCCACCCGCCGTTAACCAGGGCCGTTTTGCCGGTAGTTGAGGACAACCGACTTGATGGGTTGTTTATGTCCGTTACGATTTTCTTAACGAATCCCCCCACTTTGCATCACGTCAGTTTAAAAATCCATACGATGCCCCATGTGATTGATTACCTACTTGAGCGTCAACAGGCGGAAATTCCAAGCCGCACATGGACGCCATTCAGAGATTTGACTGAGAGCGGCTTCTCTCCTTCGACGCTACGAAATCGGGATAGAGTGTATTTAAAACTGCACGCTGATTTAGGAGGCGATAGCGGTGGCGCCGTCATTGGTTTGGCAGACGGCAGGGTAGAAATCTTTTGAACAGAGAAAATCTGGCGTAAATGACGGTGTCTTTTGCTATTTGTCGTGACTTGTAGTCAGTGGTCACATGGGCATTCATTACCTGTTTTTTCTACTTGTAGTTTGAATTAGGGGTGACTGGTGAGGTTCGTCTAACTCTTGTTTTTTCCATATGTTAGCTAGGTACCGAGTTAGGCGGTTTCAGACGAATGAATCCTTTTGTTTTTTCTGCTGAAGTTAAGAATTGTAGAAGTAAAACCAAGTCACATGTCTCTATTTATCTGGATAGGTAAATCTGATATAATGATTTTGGATTAGAAAACTAAACTATACGCATAACTTAGAGATTTTAAAAAATCACAAGATTAACCGTCTAATAATTTTCCTTATTTGAAATTCGCGGAGCTTGTTTTGTCTATGAATGGTGAGGATTTTCGGGTAAGATATGCAAAACGGTTAAATGAATCTCAGCCGTTCATTTTTTTTTGTCATTTTTCGGCTGTTTTTTACTGTTTCCTTGTTCCTATTGGTTTCTGCTCCTCCAAACTCTTCCTCGTTGGTGTTGACCTTTCACTTCTCCAATTTGACAAGCTGCAGCCTAAAAATAAGGTTTCTAGAAGGTTTTAGAGTATGTTTATTAAAATAAAAATTATGGCAGTATATATTAACATGTATATTTTATATAATAAAAAATAAATTATAAAATCTAAAATTATACTACTACTTATTATTATATACTATATTCTTTAACAAAATTATTAAATACATATATAAAATATTATTATTAATAATTAATAATTATTACATTTTTATATAAATATAAAATATATTTAATTTATTATATATTTTATATAATATAGATTAAATTATATATAATATAATTATATTTATTATATATAATAGTATATGTAGACTATATTATTGTTATTATTATATATTATATTCTATAATAAAAATTATTAAATATAAATAGAAATAGAAAATTATTATAATTAATAATTAATATATTTTTATATAGATCAAATTAAATAAATATTTTAAAATTTTGATAGTTTAATTGATCTTTGGAGAGATTAGAAAAAAAGAAATATAAATAGAGGGGGAGACAATTCTATATAGAGAGGGGTATATATATATTAACACTTGCATCTAAAGGAGGTTCAAGGATTATCTTGATAGAAAACTATATGTATGCTAATATGTTAAAGAGTATGTGTTTGGGCATGGATGCATGTAAATTCTAGTTGCATGTGGCTAGATTAAACAATTAATAATAAGTGTTAAATAATGGAATGAAATAAGATACTATTTCATTGAGGTAGCTAATTAACGAGTTGAGGATGAATGACCAACCTAACCAATCTCAACATCCTAACTTGGGGTTCGTCAAAAATCAATTTGTTAACTTTTGGGAGGGAGTACTAGTTCATTTTGTTGGTTCAGCAATGGGTTCTACAGTTAGTGAGGCTAACAGAAAATCAAATGGATGGAAATACCCAAATCTAGGTCCCATCTGAGAAATGGTTAAGGATGGCCAGAAGTCGGGTGGGAGGGAACTATAGTAGGGCCCCATATAATAGTAGGGTTATAGTTGAGTATAGAACCAACTAGATAAAGTTTTCCCTCAAATAGATTATTGGACTATAGCGTCGTTGGGTCAAATCAATATGTTAGCTTCGTCTAACTCTTTTGTTTTTCCCACACATGTTAGCTAGGTATCGAGTTAGGCAGTTACAGACAAATGAATACTTTTGTTTTTTGTGTTGAAGGGAAGTTAAGAAGCGTAGAAGTAAAACAAAGTCACATGCCTTTATTTATCTAGATAGATTTGATATAATAATTTTGGATTAGAAAATTAAACTATATGCATAACTTGAGATTTTGAAAAATCATAAAATTAGCCATCTACTAATAATTGTAAATTGTTAATATATTTATTTATAAGTTTTTTTTTCCTTAAAAAAATCAAGAAACACACACACACACACACACATATAATGTGCTTATATGTTTGTCGGCCAATCTTTATGTGTTTAGAGGTTCTTTATTGTGTGTTTCTACTTTTTGTCTAAATGAATTAGTCAATTTGCACATTATTATTAGCATTCATCAAAATAACATACTAGTTTATCTATCTTAAAATATTAATCTATTTATTATTAAATTAAATTAATATCTTTGTAATTTGATATAATATTATCGTTAATTATAATGTAGTAATAATATATATTAAATATTATTATATTATTATAATTATATTAATATTATTAATAATATAATTTTATTAATAAAATTAATACTATATGAATAATAATAATATAGATTAATATTGTGGGTGGTTGGGCGAGCGTCTCTCAACAACAATAATAATATTAATAATAATATAATATTATTTTATAGTCCACGAATACAGGCGATCTGTTTTTGGGTCTACAGACAGCTTATAGTATATATGGGACTCCTCATACTCCCAATCTGAGGGAGGCACCCAACTCGTGCTCCACAATATGAGGTGTACATACCTTACCCCCTGCAGGATTTGAACTTGTGACCTCTCTTTCAAGAGTACAAGTTCTCCACCATTCGGCCAACTCAGGCGGGACTCCTCATACAAGGATGTGGAGAGACCGCGACTATCAAAGTCAGCGGTGAGGAAGCAAAATGGGACCCAATGTGGCTAGGTGGAATGACATTTGATAGGAGTAAGTGGTCGAGACAGTTCCCGTGTAGGCGGTTATCATATGACAAGCATCAACATTTGGTTAGGAAATTGCGCCACATGGGACGTAAGAATGTGGGTGGTAGTGCAATGATGGTTGTGGGATGAATGAGGTGGGCTTTAGTACGACATTTCTAGTCTCTTCGTCAGGGAAATGATGGTAATGCAAGGCAAGTTACAAAGTCCACAACATGGGTCTTTGTGCCATCATCTCAATCTCATCCTTGAGATTTGTTGATCAAACAAGTTCATGCAAACAGAGAATTTGATACGTTGGAGGGGCAGTTCGTGGCATGACGAGCATTTCTACTGACACTTTCATTTATAATTGAAGTGACCTCCTCCTCTAGTGTATTTCTATAATTTGCTTATCATGTTAATGATAATAGGTTTCCACACTCCATATCATAAGTCTGTATAGCTTCTGGATTTGATTGTGTGCAACAATTTTTAGCATCAACGTTTCGGATCACACTACATGATCCTGATGTTGATGGATCATGTAGTGTGATCCGAAACGTTGATGCTAAAAATTGTTGCACACAATCAAATCCAGAAGCTATACAGACTGCTTATCATGTGTTTCATTTCACATCTTTGGTCTGAGCGATTTTGGTGAAGGTTTGGTCTCTACTAAAAATAGGTGAGCACTCCAAGTTCATAGTCTAGATCTGGGTAGAAACATTAATGAATATTGGCGTTGACACACCAATACAGTTGGACAATTCAGTGCGGGAGATGGTGTTTCACGGTGATGTAATGGAGCAACAACTCAAAAGGATAATGAAAAAATACGATTTGCTCATCCTGGTTGCGATGAAAATGGTGTTAGGCAAAGGATTCATTTCAAATGGAGAGATGAAACGAGTCGAAACCCACATTTCTTCTCAATTCCTGGTAGTCTTGTTGGAGATAAGGATGAAAAAGAAGGATGCATAGGCATTAATTTGATGGGTCTTTGTTGCAAAACGACTAGTGGGTTTAGAGGAGGTCCTCACAGTTGCCATTCCAGGGACGAGAGTGCCATGGCCTAGAGAGTATCCAACCTTTTACAAGCTCGAGGAGGTGGTCAAGTATTACCCCTTCATTCTTGACTTGAAGGGGGTGGCTTTGGTGGAGCATAAGCAAATTGTTGCGATGGGGGTGGACTATTTATTGTAGGTGTTCAAGATCGAACACTCCATTGGCCGGTGTGTGGTTCCATATTTCGATGTGTTTGTTGTTGCCAACGGGTTCCTGGAATGATGGGTTTTGGTAACGAATGTTGCTCTCTATAATTTGGTATAGCTAGTAGTTAGTGCTAGAAGGAAGGCTTATAAAAATGGTGGGTTTTTGGGTGTTCACTGCCCACATTTTGTAATTAACTACAATGTGACCCTGTGTGGCATCTACCAGAATAGGTAGGCTGGATAGGTTAGGTTGGTGATCGATGCTCCTCTGATGGTGAATGTTGTGTAATACTTTTTGATATATTAATAAAATATAGTATCTTACGAATAAAAAAAAGATATAGATTAATATTAATATTATACTATAAATTAAATTACTAATATTATTTTAATAATGTAATAATAAATGGGTGTTATAAATAATGAATTAATAAATTATTTTAAATATTGATAATATTATTATAAATATTACATTAAATACATTATATTATTATTATAATAATATTGATTATTAATAATATTAGTATAATAGAGATGAATTGATTCCTCAAATATATCAATAAACATTCCACCTTATTGTGTGTTTTCAAAAAAACAAATTCTTCTTATCCTTTTATCTGATATATTTAGGAAAGTTGCCTTTAAGAGGCGCAGTATAATCTACCACTATTGATTAAACTTTTAGAAACTTGCTTTATTTTTAAAACTTGTATTTCATAGGCTTGCTTTATTTTTAAAATTTGTTTAAAATTGCTTTTGTGTGGAATTTATAGTTATAATGTGGTATTTAAATTTACAGTTGTAATGCACTTTTTGTTTTATTTTTCTTTCATGGATGTGTTGGGGTGCTATAGCATGTTACCATTGTAGGGTTATGCCTCTCAATGTAATAAGTCAAACTAAATACTTGACCCTTAAAATTCTTTCCATATATTTGCAAACAATTAACCATTAAACAAATAATCCATCCAAAACTCAAAATCATTGTCTTGTAAGGAAGCAAGGTGTGTGTACATTTCTTATGCTAATCTTGAAGGAAGTGATGTACTAAAAACTAAATATCTAATCCAAACTTATTATAGAAAGTTGAGAAGCACGTTCATAAACAAATATATAATGATACCATAATACAATGATTTATGTGAAGAAACCCTTTTGGGAGAAAAAACCCACACTCCAAAACTTGTGTAATATATTATCAAATTTGACAAAGATTACAACACACTTGTAATAAAAGTCTTTAGAGGAGCATTTCACGAGAAATAAACTTCAAAGAATTTTGGTAGTATTCCAACAACACCTATGTACCTACAAATTCTCATACTCAAACTACTTCCTCAAGTACCAATTTATATACAAATAAACAAGCTAGAAATCACAAATGGTTTTCTAAAACCCCCAAAAAGATAGCACCCAACTTGTCATTATTTCTCACCCCAAAATAGGAACTCTATGACAAATGATAATGCATGTCATAAGATGCTTAAAATTTCAAAGTAACCCCCCCTATTTGTAGCTCTTACACGACATAACAATTTTCCATAAGTTGTCATAGAATTCCCCAAAGATAGAAGACCCAAAATAGCCAAAATAAATCCTCTTACAACACCTTACAAAGAATCAACACATGGCGAATGATGCCATAACAATATCACATGCTTGATTTCTAATTGACGCTAATTAAAATGACATAACATATAAAAATATGCAATTAATTTATGAAAAAATGAAAATAATAAATAAATAAAATTGGAACTTGCAAAGGTTGAGATACCTTAATTCTCAACAAGTCCTGCACTAAAACCCAAAACCCAATTTATAAAACTCATGATTGAGAAAACCCTTGGCATCCCCTAAGGCGACTCAATAATAGCACATTCTTGGCATCCCCTAAGGTGACTCAATAATAACACATTCTTATCATTTTGTAGGGGCCAACTACATATTGAACTTAGGACCCTCATATCGAGAGTATAATTCTAGATAATTGTTTGGACTTCTACATAGTTTAGAATTTTAAACAAATACAAATTGGTAAGGTGTAGTTGAGAGCTTGGGTTTCTTTGCTTTCAATATTTAGGCATGATGGAAGATGAGATTGTTGTGGTCAAGATGGTGGTCACTTGATAGATGTTGTAAGTTTCTTTATCAAGTCTATGAGCCTAGAGGAGTTAGTTGAGGTCGTGGACATTCAATTTCTTATGATTAGTTCATTTTATTGGAATTCCTTATGCCTTACAATGTGAATATTAAATTGGAGAATGTTAGGATTAGATGTACATGTCACCTTGCATCTCCTAAGGTTTAATTATCTATTGATGATTAATTTTGCATACATCTCCAAATTTCATGGACTAGGTAGATGAGATGCCCATATAAAGGTTGGGACATATAAAATTATTTTATTATTCTTAGAGGACTTGGAAAAATTGCTATAATGAGGCATTGATGAAGGGGATATATTATGGACTTGTAAGAGCATCTTCTATTATTAGTGGGTTTAAGATATAATTAGTTCTTTAGGGATTGTTTGGGAGTTACACATGCCAACTTGAGTCATGGAAGTCAAAGATGATTATGAGAGGAGATACATTATAATTTTTTAATCCTCCTTAAATTTATATATTGGGCTAGAGATAGAGGCATCATGGATTGATTATTGTAGGGTTATGCTACTAGTTTTCCTCTAAAAATGAAGAATATTGGTCTTCATGAAAGAGATAAAACCTAGTACTATATTCTAACATTATTGTTGTTGAGAATTTATTATTTTCACTACTTTGGAGGCTAGGTGTTTTTTTAAGAGTTTTCCTAGGGTTTATCTATGTCACTCTTGTCCTTATAATTGTTTCAATTATTCTTCTCTCATTCTTTTCTTCTATGTTGTTTATATGTCATAATCTTGCTAAAAAAATTTGTAGATCATTTTTGTAATATTCTCCCCACATAATCAATGTGGAAATACCTATATATTTAGTAGTTGAGATTCATTTTGAGTTTAATTGCTAAGGGGTTTGCAGGCATGTTTCCTTATACAATACCTCTATTTGAAAGAGATGGACTACCTTCTAAACTCATAAACAAGATGGTACAAAATTTATATGACTTCACAATTTAATATGTTGATTAACATAAATGAAAGGATTGTTTCCTTTTTGAATCATGGAAAAGGGGAACACAAAGGGGTAGAGTTAAGTCACGATTTTTTGTCATGCAAGGAGCAACAAGAAGAGGCTTTGTAGGTGTGTAAATTTTTTGAGTTGTCTATTGAGTCCAAAAGGCCACCTCCTCCAAAAATGGTTGTTTAGAGAAATTTTTAAAACCCCTCTAAGATAATTTATGTTCAATTGATTTTTATTCATACTAATTTTTGGCCAAACTGGACATTGAACTAATTTTTTTTAACTAAATCTTCACTTTCGGGCACCTATAGCTGCTAAACCATGAGGAATTTGAAGATGATGCAAACTAGTGATTTGTGACATTTTTTCTATAGATTCTAAATATATATTTTTTAAAAAAATTGGAATCAGATTGCATTTCTTTTTCCATCTCCTTCAAAAACTAGTTTTTAACAGTAAGCACCATTTTTAAAGTCATATTCACCGTATACAACATAACTTTTTTCCTATGAAGGATAAAATTCTAATATTTTCAATTTTATATTTTTAAATATGATATCTAGCACTTTCATTTGGTTTCATAGTGTTTTATTGGATTTTTTTTCTTAATTAAGTTTTGAAGTCAAACCAATTACAATTTAGACATAGGCGAACCATATACAACATAACTTTTTTTGTATGTATTGAAATTCAATTTTTTTTTTTGTTGGACCAAGGACATCAATATTTAGCACAAACAAAGAGCTTGATTTTTCAGTGAAAAACCTACATTTGCAAAAAATAAAAAATAAATATAATAATCAAATTAAATATATTTAAAATTATACTTTTTGGGAAGCTTATAATAGGGACTACATACTTACAAAAAATAAATTTTAAATGAATTCATTTGATCCCCCAAAGGGCAAATCAAAAGTGGTTTTTTATCAATGTTTTAATAGGTGTAAAAGAGACTCTGTTATATGTATGGTTTAAAACTAGTAGGGTTCTATCCAAGGGGGTTTGATCTAAGGTGGTTTGATCAAACCCTCTTCAATTGTAATCCTTTAAATGGAACTTTTCAAGGCTTAAATCATTATATTTTCTAAAAATATGTGATTTCAACAAAAATCAAGATGTCACAAAAAGTGTAAACCACTATTGTGGGATCACCCTGCATTGTGTCCAAACAATTAAGAGAATGACTAGAATAAGTAGATTTGAAGTATCACAAGGTTGTACCTTTTATTTATAGGGTTTGACATGGCACTTATTCTTGTGTTGAAAAAGTGGAGTGAACAAAGAAAGTGTTGTCTTAAAAGAGATATAGGAAAATAAATTCATTCCCTCTTGTTATGATAAAATTTTGGGGACAAGCCTTCTAGTGCCCGAGAGACGTGATTTAAAAATTGGATTGAAGAAATTAGACCAGTGATTTCATTTATGCTTCCACTTAAGAGCCATCAAAGTGCCTTATAATCTTTAATTCATTAAAATTTCATATGTTGTAGAAGACCATCAATGTGGTGATTATGCTAGTAAGCAAATGTATTGTGAAATATGAAGGATTTTGTTTTTGAATGAACTCAAACATTTTTATTTTATCTTGGAACCATTGGAGGATGGAGAAATGCAAGATAATGTTTGAACACAAATTTTTGAGGGGTTTGATATCATTTATTCTTCACTTTTCATGTTTAATTGGAGGTTTAAGTGACATAGCAAGGGTTTTTCATTTACTAAGACACATTATAGGTGTGAGTATTATATCTTAAGGGTTCGCGTGGATCCTTATGGGAGGATGTAGTAATTTCATATAATGTGAACACAAAGTTTGAGGGATTGGATCTCGTGTATTCTTCATTTTTCATGTTCAATTAGAAGTTGTAAGTGATAGAGAGGTTGAGTTACATAGACACATATGAGGAATGTCTTTTAGCCATTGTCATGGCTTCCTATGGGAGGACAAAAATTTCACATGTATAATATTTGAATATGAAGTTTGAGGGGTTGGATCTCATGTATTATTCATTTTTCATGTTCATTTGGAGGTTATATGGGACATAACAAATATTTTTTCAACATGCATTATAAAGGTGGATTATTATCATCGACACAATTTCAATGAATATGACTCTAGATTAGAAAGTTGCATGTTTGATTCACATCAAGTTCGCTAAAAATGGTAAAGTTTGTTTTAGATACACTAATTTGGGATTAAAATGTTTTCACAAAAAAGTAGTTTATTAGTGTTTTAAAACCATATTTCAATCAATTAGACATGCATTTTCATAGGTTTTGTAATTTGAGAGTCTTGGATTATAAGGCATTTACTAGTTTCAACAAGAAGACATGCTAGACACATCAACAACCTAATGGTATTCAGGCAGGAATGTCAATCAATGTAGGCCCACAAATATACCACTTTTGAGGAGTGGGTAGCCTCAACCCCTTTTAAAGGACCTTGGGTTGTAGGGACAACAACCTTGCCCATAAGCTAACCAATGGGAGAACTTATGAATGCCTTCCCTCAACCTATTACCATTTTGACTATTAGAGTAAATTACATTTATCTTAGGATTAAGTTTTAACTTAGGCATAATTATGCATTGGTTATTCGAGTGGTTTTTTCCCATAGGGTATTTTTTCACCTATTTGCATTTTTCACAACTTTATAAGCTTGTACATTATGTAAATTATTCATCTCAGTATTTTCACTCCTTATTTGGTGAAATGGTCTCGTGTCTCTCTCGCTTTCTGTGAAGGTCTCTGTGCAATTGGTTTTCCTAGGAATTTGTTGCTCTATCATGGTATTAGAACAGGCTATCTTTGATCCCTTAGATTTTGTTTTGTTGGATGAGTAATTAGTAGGCATCTCTAATTTTTTTGTAGAGACTTACCTTTCAAATTTGGGAGATTCACTTGAGGGGATTTCCCTCCTCTTTGATGATAGCTGTAGCATGCCAGTTGATTCACTCAGATTGTTTTTGGAGGTTGACTTGGTTGCGCCTTCTCTTGATCTATCACATTTCTTGGTTGTGTTTGATCATGATCATGTGATGGATTGCTCTATTTGGAGACTTCCTTCCCCTTCTCAATTGGATATGGAGTGGTTCCTTCTTCATCTAGTATACCTATTTCTTCCTAAGAGAAGAGGTGTTGTTTGCAGGCATTGGATCATCTTTTGTTTTCAGGCATACTTCATCGGCATTGGAGCTTCTTCATTATGGGGGGGATATGATATCTCTTGCTTTCCCTTCTATGGGGGGATATGATATATCTTGCTTTCCTTCCTATGGGGGGCTCATTGATTGTATATATATGATGTATGAAGTACTTGGTGGGTGTGATTGAGTCCTCCATCCATGCATCTTTTTTGTTTTTCTTTTCTCTCTTTTGGAGAGGGGTTTTTTCCCATAGGGTTTTTCTCATTTTCTCCAGTTGTGAGAGATTTTTATGCATTGTTAAATGAGTACCTAACATGGTTGTGTAGCTAGGACCCATATTGTTTTTTTTTAAATTTTTGCATCTTCATTCTCCCTAAGTTGCACTTAAGGGGAGGTGTTAGAGTACAAATTACATTTACCTTAGGCTTAAGTTTTAACTTAGGCATAATTATGCATTGGTTATTTGGGTGGTTTTTTCCCGTAGGGTAGTTTTTCACCCATATGTGTTTTTCATGGCTTTATAAGCCTATACATTATGTAAATTATTCATCTCAGTATTTTCACTCCTTATTTGGTGAAATGGCCTCATGTCTCTCTCACTTTTTGTGAAGGTCTTTGTGCAATTGGTTTTCCTAGGAATTTGTTGCTCTATCATTGACCAATTATGGTATGATGTGAGAAACTTCCTAGGGAAATCCATTTCTAGTACATTATAAGGATATATGATTGATGGTCCTATCTAGTTTTAAATAAGATTCTAGGTGATATCCCTAATACACCACAAGAGTGAGTGGGGCTTGATCCATAAAAAGAACATAAAACATTTCAAACAACTTGGAGGAGAGGGCAAGCCACTCTTCATCTTCACTTCGCTAAGGTATAAAGTTCTTGGGGGCTGAGCCAAAATCACAAACTCTCACTTCTAAGAGCCATTTTTTAATTCATCCCCTGCTTTTTATACTCTACCAAAATAATGGAGTTAAGGTTGTCCCCTTGGTGATCGAATCCAAGGGAAGCCCCCTAAAGGGAAATGTAACTAATGTGATTTTGATTCTCAAGTTCACTTTTCAACATAATATAAAAGTATATAGATGACAAGTCCTAAGGATTTAACAAACTAAAATTGATCAAGTCTAGGATTTTGATCTCCAAGATCACTTGAAGGTGCGAGAAGAGAGCATACACTTAAGAAAATCATTGGAAAAAAAATCTCAACCCAAACAGGTAGCATGGTCGATTAAGGGCTTTGGGTTCGTCCCATATAGGTCTCAAGGTTGATTCACGCTCTCAGATGAAATTGGTACATGTCTTGTTAGGTGCAGTCTATGCCCCCAGAGGACTAGTCTTGCCTTCACTCACCTCCTTCGTCCCCCAAAACTTGACAGTAAGTATGACCAGGACAAGGGTGGTGGAGCTCATTGGGTGGAGTCGCAAATCCAAACGCTAGACACAAGGGTTTGGGATACCTATGGGTTATAAAAAAAATCACAAATATGGAACACAATGGTTCATTCCCTTAGAAAACCAAGTGTTCCTAGATTAGGGATAAATATGTTTCCTTCAACAAGTGTAACTACAACATAATGTTAGTAGTTTTGGTATAAATGATATTAGACCCATAATTTTAGGTTACAAAATAAACATTAGACAATGTACATAGACAACAAGATAATTTAGGTTAGTGGGGTTAAGAAAGATCATAAACAGTCAAAACCAAAAACTTGAAAAGTAAAGTACAAATGCTAAAATAGGGCACAAATGTGTTGAACAACATAGTAGATATTTTTACCTCAGTGTGGAACCATTGAAGTGTGCACTCAATCACTAAAATATAGAGTGAGGCTACTGAGAAACGATACTTGCAAAAAAATGGACAAAGTTATGAAAAAAAATGGTTTGTCTATTTTTCAATCATCAAGCCTATAGTGAGATAAAACTTTGATAGCATGCCACCATACAAAATTAGTTTTTGTTAAAAAATTGAAAGTAAAATGATCACAATTCACAAAAAAAAATTAAATTGATATAAATAGATGTGTTGATCATGGTGGTGTCTGAGGGGGAAAATCTAAATAAAAAACACTAATCTAGATCTATTCCTTCACTCATGAAATGAAACTAAACTATTATTGAATTCAAGAAATAAAATCAAAAGATGAAAGCATACATGAATTTATAAAAATAATAGTGCTACCATCCCGTGTTGGAGTGTGTTTGTAAGATGCCAGGTTGTTCGTATCACTGTGAAGCCTCCATTGTTGCATGTGAGAAGCTTTGATGCAATGTGTGTGTTGATATGAAGAAAATTTGTTGGAGCTTTTGTCAATGGGGATTCAGATATTTGCAGTACCTCGTTGTGCAAAATAGGTTGATTCTTCAATCCTTTTTTGTGAGGAAAGAGGTTTGAACATAGAATTTGTGATTTGAAATGAATGATTAGGATAATGTAGTAGAATATCTTGATTGGTGGTTGAAAGATGTTGAAAGGATTTAGACATGAATAATCTATGCAAAATAGATTACATGATTAGTGTGATTGAAGAAATAGATTGAATAATTTGTGGGATTGAGAGATAAATTGATCAATCAGAGATATAGATTGATCAGTTAGGAATATATTGAGAAATTAGAGAATTGTATTTTACTCAATTAGGAAAGTGGTTGAGAATGATTAATTAATTGATTTAATTAATTCATTCATTTTAGAGTTGAACGTGTAAATCAAGTTTGACTTTTGCAAATAAAGTTGTATTAGTTTGATTTGATTTTTTATGTTGTTTTTGAATAGTGTATTCAAATTATTCAAATTTGGAGGGAAAGTGAGTTAATTAAATTATTATGATTAAATAATTCAATCGATTTAGGGGAATAAAGTGATTTTAGTGACGTAATTAAATAGTTGGTGTTATTTAACTAATCAAGATGAATAACGTTAGATTAGAACTTTATTAAATACATGTAATTTATTTAATTGGTCAAAATGATAAAACATGAATTAATTAAATAATGTCATAATATTCAATTAATAGCAGAAATAGGATTTTAGGACTTTATTAAATAAATGGAATTTTTATTTAATTAGTCAAAAATGTGGAAAAAGTGAATTAATTAAATAATGTCATATTATTCAATTAATAGAGGAATTTAGGGTTTTTGATGCAATTGATGTGAAATGCAGTGATGTTTGATGATAATGATGTTGATGATGTGAAAATGTCATTTATTATGTGTGATTAGTGTTAGGTCAATTTTACATGTCTATAGGTGGAGCCACCAAAATGTAGTGAAAACTCGCTAAAATATGTTTACCTACACAAAAGATGAAAAATGTTTAATAAAAATTGACCTAACCTATTTTTCACATATGTTAAAATGTAATTTTGATAGTATGACCCCCTGCACAATTAATATTTGTTAAAAATATAGGGTTAGTAAAAACACCTAATTTAAAATCATAATAAGTATTTAAACATCAATTTATGGTAGATATATTGAAATATAGACCATAGTTGTTGAAGTTGCAATAAATCACTCAAACTTGCAATGAAAAATATGTTAGGCCTACAAAAACACAAATAAGGGGTTAAATGGATAGTATAACAACCTATAAAAGTGATTCCCTATCAAAAATCAAGAGTTAGATTAGAGATGATCATTATAAACATGTCTAAAATAAGTGTTGAGAAAATATGTTGATCTTTTTAGGATACTCTAAAATATAGAGTGGAGTCATTGAACTATAACATACGATGACAAAACAAATCAAAACACAAACACATGATTAGTATAGGGGACATGGGTCCCAATGGGTGTGCCACAAATGTGTATATATAAAATGTGAGCATACATAAATTGATTAAAACACCAAGTTACCCAATTTAAACCCACACAAACATGAAACACTCAATTAAGACAAAAAAAGAAACATAATAAAAAGCTTATAAAATTCTCTCACCTAAATATCCTTGATGCATCGAGCTATTGTGGTTATGTCCACATATTGAGTTTGGATAGAGTAGAATGTGAAGTGCTCAACATGCCAACATAACAATACATTCAAATGGCTTGGGTTGCATCCTATTTATAGATTTTTGGATGAGGGAATGGAGGGTCAAGATGGATTGAACAAATGAAGTGCTCTCATGGCTTGAGATGCTTAGAGGCATGAGAAGCCTCTAGATGACATACTTGGAATGGTGATCAAAGGTGCTTCCAAGAATCAAGGAGAATCAAGGGTGAGAGATATGGCTTTGAGGGAGTGGATGGCGGGGATTGAAAAAGTAACTTTTTAAAGGGATGTGAAGATCTTCCCCATTTTTGAAGTACTTCAAGTGTACCCACTTGAGGACTTGAGCACATAATGCCTTAATTAATGATTAGTAGACATGTGCAAATGATTAGGGAATTTAATTAATTTACTTTATTTGGATAAAAAAAGTGAATAAAATAGATTAATTAAATAAATATTGGTATTTATTTAATTTTTTGGATGGGGTGAAATGGGCTTACATAGATAAATATTTATTTACAATTGCTACTAAACAAGGGGTTGCAAAAAAGAGCAATGAGGCTTATTGTAAACTAAATGAAGGATTGTTGACTTCTTTGATGAGAGTCAATCAAGCCTTTTTGTTGATGACATAAGATTCAAAGATGGCCGAAGTAGATGATACAAATGCTAGTGCTGAGCTACTATAATGTTCTAGTGTAGATGATTTATGCTATGAGAGATTCCAATCTAGTTGATCTCTTTCTAGTTATCCCATGATAACTAATTTGACAAGACTATATATGAGCACATCATCTTATTTGCTCAAATCAAGTTGTATAGTGTGTGAGCTAACGAGACGATCAAATTTCAAAAAAGATTAGTGTGCATGTGAATTTCAAATTTAAAAAAGATTGAAGTAGACTACATTTGTGAAAAAATTGTGAAAAAGAAAAAACTATAAAAGATGAACACCTTGAACCATTAAGAATTAGATTCAAACCTTAAACAATTTGTAAAAACAAAATTAATTTATATACCAAACCAAACAAATTAAATAAATATAACAATACCAAAAATGAGTATAAAACTAGCAATTGCACCTTGATGTGCAATGGGTACGCCGAAGAGGTGTGGAAGGTTAATCAGGAAAGAAATTGGTTTATTTTTTGCATACAATACATGAGGTCAATTGGTAGGTCATTTAGAAAATGATTTTGTTTAATTTTTTTTGATACATACGCGCTTTTGACTGGAGCTATGAACCAGTGAGGCCACATTTTTTGGGGGGCCTCATCCCCATTGTCTTTCCATTGAGCTCTCTGAGACACTATGTGTCAGGGTTCCGTAGCAACTGTCAACAACAGTTGTCGATGGGTGAGTCGACTGTGTGCAATGTTCCTAGATTGAACCCCATGCCACCGTCTCATCTCCTTCTTCCATCTGTCTCGCCTCTCTACTTCCTCCTCGGGCCTCTTCCGCATCCTCCTTTTTTCACCTGCTCCTCTATCTCCTCCTTCTTCGTCCTCCTGCAACCTCTTTTTGCTCCTTCGCTATCTCCTTTCTTCCTTCGTCACCTCTTTTTTCCTCCTTTTTTCTCCTCCTTCGACCCCCGTCCTTCATCCCCCTCCTTCATCCTCCTCCGACACCCGTCCTTCATCCAACCTTCTATCTTCCTCCTGTCGCTTTGCTTCCACCTTGGGCCTCCTCTGCAGCCCCTTCCACCTCCTTATCACTCCACTGGAGATCTCCTTGTCCCGCCTACTCCTTAGTTCTTCTGCATCTTTATCCCTCCGCATCCTTTGCTGCTTCCTCCAACTGGGTGCCCTCCCTTATCTCTCCATTGGCGCCGACTCCTTGTTTCCTTGTCTTCTTCCAGCCTTGCACCTGCGCTGCTTGCATCATGACCTTATCTCCTCTTTGCTCCACGAGTCAATCTTTGCCCCAAGCCTCAACTTTGATCTTCCGTGGGGTCCAGCGTAGCCTTGAGAACCACTCTGCGTCCTTCTGCCCACCTCGTTCAACGTGCAATATCCTTCATACCTGCAAGCAGCGGGTGAGTCTCAAACATGAGACTGCCCTTTCAATAAGGCTTGTGACTTGCCGTCAAACTACGTGGTCATCCCCGAAAATGATTTTGTTTAATTATTATTATGATTATTATATTTTTATTATATAATAATATTATTCTATTTTTATTATATAATAATATTATTATATTTATTTTTTTAATTTTATGTATTAACTATTATATTCATCACATTAATCTCAAACCTAAGTAATTTACTATGTCTAGCTATAAACTTCTCTATAAATTTCTCTTTAAGTGTTTATGCCTTTGGATTAGATGCCTTCACTAACTCAATAGGTGATTGATGTAGAGACCAAGAGGCTTGAAAGCTATGAGTAGGGTAGACAATGAATATATAAATCTCTTTTTTCATTTGAAGTAGTTTATGTTTTAAATCTGTATGCAAATATTTCATAATAAGATAATACATAATTTGTTTAAAGAAAAAATCTAGATTTGTCTAAATTTATTTAATTCCATTATCTAGCATTTATTGTTTATTGTTTAATCTAGCCACATGCAACTAGACTTTGCAATGCATCCATGCATAGACACATACTCTCTAACATATTAACATACATATACCTAGTTTTCTATCGGCATAATCCTTGAACCTCCTTTAGATGCGAGTGTTAGTATATATACCTCTCTATATAGAATTGTCTTCCCCTCTATATCTCTTTCTTTTTGCTAATCTCTCCAAAGATCAATTAAACTATCAACTTTTTATATATTAATTTAATTTAATCTATATAAAAATATGTTAATTATTAATTATAATAATTTCATATTTATATTTAATAATCTTTTATTATAAAATATAAAATATAACAATAATAATATAATATATATATACTATTACATAATAACAAATATAATTATATTATATATAATTTAATCTGTATTATATAAAAATATAATAATTATTAATAATTAATTATAATAATTTAATATATGTATTGAATATTTTTTCTTATTTTCTGGCTGCAGCTGGCCAAACTGGAGAAGTAAAAGGTCAGCGAGGAAGAGTTTGGAGGGGAAACCAATAGTGGCAGGAAAGCAGTAAAAAATGGCCAAAAAAATAGTCGAAAAAAAGTTAAAAATGATGAACGGGGGAGATTCGTTTAATCGTCTTGCAATATTCTATCTGAAAATCCTCATAGACAAAAGAAGCTTTGAGAACTTCATATAAAAATATGCCTTTGACGCAACTTCAACGTAATAAAGATATATTTATTCTTCCATAAATTTATTTCTCTCAAATTTGATAAAGTTAAAAATACTTTCAACTATCATTAAAGATCTTAGATTCGCGGACTTCCTTCCGATGTGTTTGTCAGTAAATTGAATGTAGGCTAGTTGAAAAGTAAAATAAATTCTCAGCACATAACGAAAAACCCCTTTAATCGATGAAGATTTGTCTTGAAACACCTAAAACACTGTCTTACATAGCCAAATATTATTTGTATAAAATTCGCGGCTGAAATTTCAACCCTAGAAGATACGGTGCGGCGAAACCCTGGGCCCGCACACCGTTGATCACATGGTTGCAACATAATAAAATATATTTAACTTCCAAGAGCTCTTCTTTTTTCCCGCCCGTCGCTGCGACTTTGCGAGGGAAAACCGTTCCCGCACGGCATTTGGAGTGTTGAAAAGTTTTCGAAGTTCGTACAATCAGTGGGGTCTCTGGATCGGCGGGCCCTACACTGCCAAATAAAACCGTCTCTGTCTCGGCTGGTTGTCTTCACACCGGCAGTTAGAGTAGGTGGCTCCCACGCATGTTCCTCAACCCCACCGTTCTATCCCTTCCACGCTTCTATCGGTGCACGAAACTTCTATATAATACACTTTGCCTTCCCTTCCTCGAATATCTTCATTCCAGTTCCTTCTCACCAAGCTTCCTTGACCTAGCTCAGTTCCATCCGCCTTTCTTTTGAATTTCCTGAGGTGTATTTCCCTTGCATCAGGAAATGGCTTGGTTAGGGCTTGTTTTTGTACTGGGTATGTGTTTAATGGCTCAGCTTGCCCGTGCCTCGGACTGGACCAATGCTCACGCTACGTTCTATGGAGGTAGCGATGCATCAGGAACAATGGGTGAGTGCGCATAGTATCTGTTTTTGGATTGTTTTTAACTAGTAGTTACTTATGAAAATTAGTCTTTGGGATGGTTTAAACTAGTATTAACTTTGTTTTACAATGCAGGTGGGGCGTGTGGTTATGGGAACCTTTACAGCCAAGGGTACGGCACTAGCACTGCAGCTCTCAGCACTGCCCTCTTTAACAATGGGTTGAGCTGCGGAGCATGCTATGAGATTAAATGCAATGACGACCCACAATGGTGCCTTCCCAGCTCAATCGTTGTCACCGCCACAAACTTCTGCCCGCCCAACAATGCCCTGCCCAACGACAATGGCGGATGGTGCAACCCTCCACTAGAGCACTTTGACCTCTCACAGCCCATTTTCCAAAACATTGCCAAATTCAAAGCCGGCATTGTCCCCGTTATGTATAGAAGGTTAGTTCACTGCTAAAATATTGTGCTTCCTTGCCGTTTTCTATACTGTGGTTGGTTTGGGGCTTATATTTCTGTGCCTCATTGCAGGGTGCCCTGTCAAAGGAAGGGAGGAATTCGTTTCACCATCAATGGCCACTCCTACTTCAACCTGGTTCTCATCACCAATGTTGGTGGAGCAGGAGACGTCCAAGCCGTTTCTGTCAAAGGCTCAGCTACTGGTTGGCAAGATATGTCACGCAACTGGGGCCAGAACTGGCAGAGCAACAGTTACTTGAACGGACAGAGCCTTTCCTTCAAGGTCACAACCAGCGATGGAAGAACAGTTACCTCCTATAATGTCGCTCCAAGTGGCTGGCAATTTAGTCAGACATTCAGTGGCTCCCAGCTATAAACTGGTTTATTTTAGCTAAACCAATGTGTTCAAATGTCAGTCGGGTTACAGATATCAATTTTAGAAGAGCTTGGCCCGTGAGTAGTTAGTTTGTTTTTCTTTCCGTTTGATAGCTGTCTTGTAGTGCGTTTCGGGTTGTTGCCGCGGTGGCTGCGTATTACAGCGCTACCCGCTCCCGAAATACTGGTCATCATTTTCTACTGGAAAATAGTTAACAGGAGGGTTGAGTTGCAGAGGTGGTTTCGTCGCCACCCGCCGTTTCCAAACGTCCGTTTTTGAGTAATGTAAGCGTACGCCATTATAGAACAATAGATTTCTGTTATATGACTCGGCTCTGCGTAGCTGCGGGAAATCTATTTTGACCTGTTCTTTATGTTTGATTTTTGTCTAGTTAAGACTTGCCATATGAAAGTTGCAAGCACATACTTGAAGCATGGATATAACGAATCTTTTGCAGTGTTGTTTGTCCACATAACAAAATAATATATTATTATATTTGAAAGGATCTTCTTTGCAACTTGTGGACTTTTTATGGCTCGTGACGCTGAGTCCAGTCGATGCAGGGATAAAAAGGGCAAAAGGGATTTGTCGTAATAGAGATGAGGAATCAAATTTCAATCTGATTTCCTCCTTTGGCATAATATGTAACGTACAAAATCATTTCCATCAATGGAATATTTAATGGGGAACACACTTATTTAAAATGAATACATGCTAGCATTGCTAATTTCGAGATGATTAGAGATCTTTTATCCCCAATACAAGTTTATATAATTACTATGGTAGATTAAAAATATTCATTAATTTATATAATCTCATTTTAATGAAATCAAGTTATTCTAGAAGTTATTTGTTTTTTATATGTTTCTTCTTGTGTAACTGTTATATGTTGTAAATATGTTCTTCCTGTGTAACTGTTATATGTTGTATATTTGTTTTTTATATGTTTCTTCTTTCAATAAAAAAAAAAAGTTATTCTAGAAGACTCTAGAAATCATTATCGCTGATGGTAAACATCTTTAATGGGAGGATACCGTGTTTAAAAAAAAATCAACAATCAAGTATTAATGTACATTTCAAGAACGTTAACGAATCGAAATCTTTAATGAGTGCCTCCTTTGACCTTTGTATTCAAACCAAAGTTACGAACATGATTTATTCTGCGAGCTTTCGTTATCTTGAATTTTGATATCGAAAAACATGTTCGAATAATTTATTTTGTGAGATGTGAAAATTGATTAGACATTGAATTGAAGGAATTTTCAGAAGAGGAAAATATAGTTTTTGATACAACGCCATATTATGTAGTGAGTCTAAGCTGAATATCACTTAAAAACAAACATGAACATGAGATTCTTCTTGTTAGAACAAAAGTGCACAAGATTAATTGCAACTTACGTAAATCATAGAAATAGAAAGTGGTTGCTTTTTGATAAGAATGGTGAACCAATAGAGAGCATAGACACATCATTGATTTTTTTAAGAGAGGAGAAAACATTCTAAACATCTTAAAATGTTAATGTTAATTATCTTAATTTTACTATTAATTTTGATGCACATTATATTTGTGATGAATAATTTTATGATATTTTTATTAATTAATAAATGTCGTATAGTGGCTAATATTTGTCTTTATAGTATTGTAATTATTGTTTTTTAGATTTGAAAACAATTAATCTAATTGTAACCTAATTTTAATTCTATCCTTACCCCGAACTCGAACTCTTACCCTAACACTAAATTCGAAACCATTATCCTAATCCTAGACCTATATCTAACCCTAACTATGGTCGTAACACTAGAGTATATGTTCTTATAAAATCAATAGCTTAATTTACTTTGCAAGAAATATTTTATATTCACCTACCTAATTATATAGAGAAAAGGGCTCGATCAACTAAAACAAATTTCAATAAATCATTTGCTATGATCTTTATATTCATTGTGATTTAATGTTAATTATCGGTCCCACTTAAATATGACTAACTGATTCATTTATCAATTAAAATTTAACTTAAAAACTACTAAACAAATACAATAAATGATCTTATAACAATTATCAATTATCATTAAGATCATGCAAATACTAATTGTAACCATCTAGACATCTAGTATTAGGCCATATCACAATACTAAAATAGTATTCCCACAAAGCAATATACTCAATCCGATTCGCCAAACCATATTCTCGAAAAGTATTGATATATATTTAATATGTATACTTATCAATGTTTGATAAATATAGCATTCTTGGCAAAATGAATATGTATAAACAATTTCCAATTTGAATGGTTCTAACTAAAATAAATAGATTCATATTTATATATTTAAAATGAGCACCGGTCTATAACAAATATACACGTATATATTCATTTCAGAAAATAAATCTTGCTTATACGCATATATGTATATATATATATATATATATATTTATTCATATTTATTCATATTATTTTATAAACATAAGTTACACAGATCAAATTGGAGATCTTAACAACAATTTATACTGCTAATTATACAAAAGTTTATATATATATATATATATATATATATATATATGCAAATCAAACCATTTCAGAAAATCGCAGACACAAGACAATATTCTAGCGAAGGTTTTAACAAGTTAAATTTTTTAACAAGAGACTTGAATTCCTTATCATAGTAGTTGTGAGGCCAATGACCTCTTAAGGGAGCGCTGCCTGTGGAAGGCAACACCCTTTCCCCAAGCCGCGGCCTGTGGAAGGGTACTACCTTTCCACAGCGTAGCCTTCCCATAGCCAAAGGCTGTGGATAGAACAAATAAATATTTTGTTGTAATATATTTCTATTAAAACTTCATTTCGATTTGGTACGAATTACAATGATTTTGAATAAATTTCTATCCATGAAATACATTATTTGCATACAAAAAATAAATGAGTTTAACATCAAAATGCATAATCAATTTGATATCAATAATACAATTTATCCTTTCACATAGAAACAGAGATTGATCCATAACATTTATTCACACAATCTGAGATTTAACATGGAAATTGCATAAAAATCCGGTAAAACACTACCCTATCTAACTTTCTTCTTGTTCTTCTTTCCTTTTTTGCTGTTCTTCTTTCTACTTTGCCCAAATCCCCAACTCTTCTGTCTCTATGTCTTTTTGTTTTTCAGACTAAAAATTGTGAAAATAAATCTAGTGTTTTGAATGAATCTTCTATTGTTGAGAGAATGAAAAATCATTCTTTTTTATTATTTTCTTTCTTTTTTCCATTTTTGTTCTGCTTTGTTTTTGTGTTTTTTTTCTTCTTGAATTTAAGCTCTTTTTTTCTATTTCTCTATTGTTTTCTTTCCCATTGTTTTGTTTTCAAAATCTTTCTTTCCTTTCTATGATTTATTTGAGTTTATCCGATAAAACTAATATTTAATAACAAACATGATTTATTAGCTTGCATCACAATTATCTACAAAACAATAAATAATAATAATTTTATTCTTCAAATAAAATCAAGAAATAAAATAAATTAAAACTATTTCTTCTATTTTCCATGAGCATTTAATTTTAACCACCAATTAATTAAATAACTCACTATAAAATAAGAAACAATATAATATGATTAATTAATGTAATTCTAATGCAACTAAATGATTTATAAGTGTTTGTGTGTAGATTTCTTTTCACCACCAGTCGGCTAGACACCCCCTCCTCAATGATACTCTCTTTCTATCGAGAGTATATTCTTGTTATGCACATGAGTCAAAGTCTGGTCAACGATCATTAAAATAGTAATATTAAATTATAAATTAATTATTGAAAATAAGGGTAGTGACAGTTCACCACAGGTGGGAAATTCTTGATGCACCTAGATAGAGCTATATTTGCAAGGTGTTCAATTTAAATCGTAATGCCCAATTATCAATAGAGTTGGGAGCCCTAACCATAGAATATTAGAGACATTGAGACAATTATAGGGTGAAATGGTTTCCATGCTTTAGGCTTAGAGGGCCTAACAAAGAATTGAGAAGGTTTTCTAGTGGAGAGCTAGAGCCATTCAATTATGATATTTTTGAAGATTATTTTATAAAAACATACTTCTCACTTTGTCAAGTATTGAGCCTAGATTGCAAGATTCAGTGCCAGTGAACCTGATGGTGCTAGCAGTTGATATCTAGAGCAAAGATGTGAATAAGTCCTACTATGCTAGATACATTGCTAAGGAAATTCACAGAGCTTTGAGATCAATCAAGAAAGATAGTAGCATAGTACACTTCAATTGGTATTCTTTAATATGCCTTGTCATTTTGTTTAGTGGGGTAGACATTTGGTCCCCACATATGCAGATTAGGGCCTTAGATGATCAACAAAGAGTTTTTCCAATGTAGGAATGGACTTACATCTGGGCCAAGGATTTGAGAAGTCCAATTATTCAATTTTTGAGGAGTTTTTTGTCAAGGAAGTTCTTAGGAACTTTGGTCAGCTTGTGGAATCTTATGGTTATTAGAGCAAGTGAGGAGATTTTTGAGACCTTATCCCAGAGGCAGGGATAAAACATAACTGGTGATAAATCTAGTCATTAGATAGTTTTTTGATGTTTTTATGCAAGCTTATAGACATTCTCAAACACTTATCTTATACATATTCCTACACTATACTATCTTTTATGCTTATTATGCAAACCTGAACCTGATTTAAGGTATATGGAAATATGGTTATGATGTGATGGTTATTGCATAATTAATGTGTGAATATGTATGAATTATAATGGATATATGTGCTTAGCTATGGTTGTTAGTATTGTGTACATGTTTTAAGAACTAACTCTTTGCAGCCAAGGAGCTAGAGGAGGTAGATTGTAGCCTGAAGCAACTGCGAGGTGCAACTTGTAGCCAAAGGAGTTTCCAAACAACAAAGTAGGGGAGGTTCCAAAATAAGCTAAGCGTAGCAACTACAACATGGAGGTACTTAATGAAGATGTTTGTGCATCATTATGACATTTAATAAAGATGTTGAAGGAGAATAGCCCTATCACAGTTAGAAGTCTAATGCGACTGATTCAAACAATCCACATTTCAGTTCTTGATGTAGCAAAGTCATAGTTCTACTTGGACTCTTCTTCCCTTTTTCAGTTATAGATTGCTTAGTCTTTATCACATTGATATATAATAGTGGTGATTTATGATTTCAATTTAGATTCTTTGTTTTAATAAGTTCTCCCCCGTGCCTATATGTTTGGATTGGTGGTTGAGGCATTAGGAGTTAGTTAATTGTTCAATAGCAGATATAGCTATCGAATATTTTTTAGTTAGTTGTTGTTCTTACACATACAATGTTTATTGCTTAA
>VDFB02058242.1:760250961-760272576 GCA_007258455.2 Sequoia sempervirens | reverse complement strand
GACTGTCTTTCATTTAATGGCTTCTTTCTTGAGTATGGACTGTCCACTTAAGGCAAGGTCTGCCACCTTGATCTCTGTCATCATTCTGCTGCCTCACTATCATCTTCTTCTTGGGACCACTTAAAAGAACTTTGCATTACACTTTCATTTAGTATGACTCTCCTTTCAAATGTAAGAGGTGACTGTACTCACATATAAGTGTAAGAGGTGACTATGCTCACATGAAAGAGGTGAGTACCCATGTCTTTATCTTCTATTTGAAACACTGTCCAGCCTATTATGTTTGTGGTGTAAACTTCACACTCTGTCCTCCTTCCTTTGCACATAGGACTGTCTTTTTAGTTTGATTATTGGCATTTGAAGGTTGCAATTAAAATTGTGATATGTGCTTTGTCCTTTAAACCTCTTTGTCTTTTTAATGCACTGCCCTGTTTTTTTTGGATGGCTTCTTACATGGTCATAGTGGATTGACCATCAATCTTTGATGATTGGTGTCTTTTCTGCCCTTTATCAGGCTCTTTGACAATCCAAAAGCCTCCTCAAAGGTATATAACGCTCTTTGTTATGCTCTTCCTTTTGATCAACATCATGAGCTATGTCATGATCCTTTTGCATTTCATGGTGAAACATTTGGTTGTCTCTAATCTTTCATACAACCTTTTCCTGCAACCTTTCTAATCACTTGACATTGCTCACTGTCACTTTATTTATATGAACATCTCAGCCCTCTATGAAACTTTGCTAGAAGCCTTGGACTGTAGTTGCCTACTTTGTTCTAGATTTGAAACTTGAGGGTTTCATTTGATGAAACCTTCCTTGTGATAGCCTTTTTGAATGTAAACCAGAACATATCTCTGCAATAATGGCATTCTAAAGAGAAAAAGTGTAAGGAAGCTAAGGTAGCAAAACAACTTCCTACACTAATCTTGAGAGGAGAATAATGCAAAAATTTTACAAATCTTTAACAGTTACAAAAACTTAAACAAAAATAAACACAAATATCATGCATACCACAACACAATGATTTACTTGGGGAAAACCCTTTCGGGAGAAAAACCCCACACTCTAAAAGTCGCCAATATATTATTCAGAAATCACAAAGATTACAATATACTTGCAGAGTAAGCTTCTCACAGGAGTATCACCAACCAAAGATCCAGAGGTAACATAACTGCTATCAGACTCTCATAATACATCATAATACACAACTATAATACAACTCCCTCATAAAATAGGGTTGCCTTATAGGGCAAGTCAAGCCAACAAAATATCGACCTTCAGATCTAAGACCTAATGACGAATGGTCCAAAATTATAATAATAAAATATACATAAAATGTGGCTTTCAGGGACGTTGCCCTGAACCCCCACTGGGGTGCACTGCCCCTGGACCCCTACAAGGGGGTACCCCATCTGCAACCCCCCCACACTGACATATCAACAGTACCTTATGTATTTGCAAGGTTGAGACATATTTTCCCAACAAAAAGATGCTAGAAATATCTAACAATAGGAGTAAATGCATGATACGCGATAGTTCTAAGCATCTTTCATGACTATATTGATGAGTTTCAATGTTTTACTTTCCTCTAACTAGGTGTCTCAACTTCAGAAACTAGAAATAACTTTGAGATACATTACATACCTGAAGTTAAGCATTGAAAACACTTAATATTCTTCTGAAAATGCACTTGAAAAAAAACTTGGTGGTCATGCAAAACTTAATCTACTATGTAAATGACTCTCCGACTGTTGGAAACCCTAGAAGTCCTCTTCCACGTGAAGCTCTTTTAGATCCTCTTTGCATTTGCTCAATTTTAGTGCCTAGAATTAGAGTTTTCCTTTCATTTTTTGCATGTAAAAGCATGCTTTTTTACTTTGGCATAAAAATAATATCCCTTTTTCCTTTGTTTTTATTTTATTTTGCAATTAGAGCACGCCTTTTCACTTTAGCGTGGAAATAATATAACTTAAGGAATTAAGTTTCACTCTTTTAAATGAAAATATTTTAATCAAGACCTTGGATAAAATATTAAAGCCCCCATTTGTCTTTTTTCCTTTTTTCAAAATAAAGACCAAAAACAATGATTATTTAAATGAACCATTTAAATAATGTTGAGTTTACAAAAAATGGACTACAAATCCATCAATCTCGACAACCACAACCTATACATTGACCATGGGTCCCCACTAAGGAACCTCCTAAGAAGAACATGCATACTCTGCTATACCCACTAGGACTCCCTATAATATGTTGTGTCTGTATAGTACGATCAATCAAATATCGGGTATGTGGATAATAAGGTAGATGCTCCACATCGTTGTCCTAGACTGGGCAATCTCTGTATGGCCTCCATGTGAAAGCATCAAGGGTATTAATACCACGACAACAATAGTTGACGTCACCAACCCATATCTACGTAATGCCCCTCCATAGATATATACATACAATGTTCTTGGTATTAGATATTTGTCCACTAGTGGCCTAAAGACAACTATATGCTCCCAAGCCCAAACCATAAGCAATGTGGTACCACAGTTGATAGACCAAGTATCTCTATAAGCTACATCATGAAGTTGGAAATAAAGCATGGCCAATAAATAAGGACCCCAAACATAGATTGTTGCTTGCTCCATCATATCCTCAAGCATCTAACCCCATCCAATAGGGAACCCATGGCCTTGATTATCAAGAATGACGATGCCTCCGATAATAGTGGAAATAATGACTATAAGTCGATCATATCTATCAATTAGTGTATCCCACTAGATCTTGTAGTCCTCAATGCCAAGAGCTAGGACATCAACATCAAAAACTCTTTGCAATGCATTTAATCCATGATCAAGATCATAAATAACACGCTCAACATGAATGGGAAGATGAAGAATACACTAGGTGTCCTCTCTTGTGGGTAAATGGGACGCACTGGTCTTTGAATGCCAAGGCTCTGCAAGAGCTATCAACAATCCTTGGTTAGCTCGAATGATAGACATGAAAGTAACATGGTATAATCCTAGGGAATGCAATGTATCCCTCTCCTCATCTCCTAGATGATCTCACAATCTAAAAGAAGCAGGTCAACTCTCTTGGGTATAGATGGGTGTTAATCACATCTGTGATCACAAAAAGCACATTACATCAATCAGGACGCCTAACTGAACCTATTAGAATTTTTATACAAAGAAAAATTTATCAAAAATTGACTCAAATTGGCTAATAGTCAAATGCATCACACTATCATACAAATGTGACTCACATTGCAATTATGAACAGGCTATTAAGCAATTGTGGCAATATTGTCATGCATACGTGTTGCAGGAAAGCAATTGTGACATTCTATCCTACACTTGTGTCACACCACAATGGATGCAGTGTAGAAAGCTCTTGTGAGCAACCTAACATTTGCAACTCTATTTTACATATGCGCCACACATCGCACATGCGGTGCACAAAACCACACATTTGAAAAACACGATGGAAGATGCTGCGCAAAAACTGCACCACATATGTTTGGTCTTCTTTGACCCCCTAAATCTGGAAAAAATTAAACAAATTATGAAGAAAGGAAAGGGTACATATTGTTTTGTCTGATCCCTCGTGCCTCTAGAAGGACCTAACTAGATACTCATGGAGTGCAACTATTGAAACAAGCGATTTTAGCAGGGCTCCTTCACCAAATATGCTCTCAGAGCTCTCAAAATTATAAACACAAAATGCATAAATGAACTTTTTTGCACCCCCTAGGGTCTATTTATAGACTTTTAAGGTGGGATTTTGGACCCCCTTTATAATTGGGTGCATCAACTTCAAACTTCAAATGCAACTACAAACACCTTGGAGGCCCTATTATCAAAAGATTTTGCTACCAATGTACTCAACACTATCAAATTTACTTGTTGGAACAATTTCCCATTTTTTTTGAATTTTTTTCAAAATTTGTAAATTTTTGTAAGGGAGCATCATCCTATCCTGCCGTCACCGGGGCAATACTAGGGCAACTCTTGAGCACAAATTTTTGAATTTTCTTTGACATAATGCTATAAAATGCATTACATCAAAGAGGGGCAGAATGTAGATACCCTAAATTATCCTAACATGCAACATCTTTTTACTAATTTTCACTCTTTTTCCCTAATGATTAAATAATACCTTATTATTTAATTATTGTCAATTTTCATATTCTTCTATTAATTAAGTAATTTTACATTATTTAATTAATTCATTCTAATTCATCATTTCTAACTAATTAAATAAATTTTATTTATTTAATAATATCTTGATTAACATGGGGGCGACCCTTTGGTGAAATGGTGGGGCTTCTTGCCTGTAGAGCCAACAACCAAGGTTCAAACCTCGCGGGGTCACTCTCTACCGCGTCAACAATGGAGTTTGTTATTTACCCTCCTATTAAGGGGAGGCTTCTTGGTGAACTGGTGGGGCTTCTTGCCTGTAGTGCCAACAACCAAGGCCCAAACCTTAATATTAAATTTTTATAGGCGGGGGCCCTAGCTCGGTTGGCTAAGTAATTCCGTTGCGGCTCTGCTGGTCACGAGTTCTAGTCTCCCCCGTCCCGTGGTACCGGAGGGCGTGTCGCGCCAGCGCCGCCGGTCACGTTAAAAAGTTTACCAGGCGCACTGCAGTTTATAGGGGGTCGTGCTACCCGATTCCTGCAGTCTAAAAATAAAAAAATAAAAAAAAATATCTTGATTAACATTATTCTTCCTGATTAATTAAATAAACCTTATTTATTTAATTATGTCGCTAACTTCACTTATTCTTCTATTTTAATTACATAGTTATCAATAATTATTTAATTAACATCAAACACCCTTCTTATATTAAATAATTGTTACTAATTATTTAATTAAACCACTTTCTCACTTCTAGATTAAATAATTAAAATAATTATTTAATTCTTCAATTTTAACTTAACATGATCCATTAATAAATAAACTTTTTATTTATTAATTCAATCTTTACTTGCACATTCCTCCAAAGATTAATTAATTAATTAATTATCCTCTAACACATTGACTAATCAATCAATCCCATTTATTATTCAATCAAATCTGCGGACTAACAAATCAATCCCACTAATTGATCAATTAATCCCATTGATTAATAAATCAATTTCCACTAATTATCCAATCGATTCCCTTGATTGAATATATCAAGCCAATTCATTCTCCAACCTATTTCCTCTCAATGGACCTCAACTGTTGATCTTGATCTTTCATCTTTGAATCCAAATCATTCATTTGAAACAAGCATTTCTATAAAAGCAAGCCTTGATAACACATTGATGGCTAACAATGAACTCTTAAACTTTGGTGTTTGCATTATTGTAATCATCACATATACTTGAAGCTCATAGTGAAAGAGTAGCATACCCATTTCTGAGAGCAAAGCATACAAATAAGGAACTATGGAAGTCATCCATGGAAATATGGTGAAGGTGAAGGTGTCATTTGCTTGAAATATCATTTTATCTATTATTGCATGTTTTCCATCGATTAGATTGGATCTTATTGAGTTTAGGATTTGTATATTATGGCTGTTTTCATTGTTTCCTATTATCTCTAATGAACCAAGGGTCGATTTTCTAGTTTACAACCTCATCGCTTTATCTCCTAGTTATTAAATAAAAAACTCACTTTATTATCCTAAGAAAGCTTAATATTATACAAAAAACCTATAACTAAGGAAAAATAAATTAATACACTAGGAAAATGAAAACCTAGACCAACACCCCCCCTTAAACACAACTTAGGAGGATGTAAAAGATGATGGGTCTCGATAAATGAGGCCATGTTAGGTACCCATGTACATATCAAATTCCCACCCAAAAAAGAAGACCCCCACAAATAGAGAGAGAGCACCCCCATAATAGAGAGAGAACAAGAGAATGACTAAGTAGCCCCCCAAAAGAGATCCAATGGTAGATGCTTGAAATTGGATGGAGAAGATGGTCCATGATTGTTGAACAACATTCCTCCCCTTAGGAAGAAACAAAACCAAAGGTTTATACAAGATAACTCCCCACTCTTGAAAGGAATATGTAGGAAGAAAACTCAAGCTGTATGAAGTCTTTGAACTCAACTCAAGTATCCTCATGTCAATGTTGAAGGGTGTCACAATCAAATCAAGCATTCTAGGCCACACTACTGAAAATGAAAAGTTAGAATCTCCTAGAGACTAATTTAGAACACAATCCAAAGACTCAAGTATCTCCTTTGAAGATGTATCCTCTAAATATTGATCCAAAGTATCCACACTCACGTCAAAACTGCATGATGAATGGTCATGTAGAGAATGAACAAGAGGCCAAGAGTGTTCCCTCATAATAATTGAAGAATTTGATCAAATCCATCAAAGAGAGGATGAATGTAATCAATAGTGTCTCCCAAATATGCAATATGTGTCTCCATAAATGAGTCTAAAATCCTTGTCAAGAGATCAACCCACAAAGCTAAATCTAAAAGACTATGGATGTCCTGTTGCAAGGAATCACTAAAAGCTTTCGAAGAAGCAACACTAGACTCTGTCATAGCAATAGATGCAAGGACCAAATAGTTGTTCTCAAAGAGAAGACATATGTCCTCAATAGTGTCATCTAGATCTAATATGAGGGACTCCAAAAACAAACAAGATATGTCTGGTAGAAATTAGTCCTAATGAATAAAATCTAGAAGACATAAAGGACCTTGTTGTAGTGAATCACTAGAGGCTTTCAAAGAAGCATCTTTGGAATCTAAAGTAGCAACAAGTGATTGAGATGAAATCTCAATGTGAGGATGAGAAGCAAGAAGAGAAGTCTCTATATCATCTAAATGTTCAAGACTCACAAAATACTCAAGCTCCTCTAAAGTAGCATCATCAAAGGGTATATTATCTACATCATCAATTGGAATGAGGCAATTTGAAGTAGGATAATCTAGAACTAGAGAAACATGAGGGTCTCCAAACATCTCCCAGATCTTAGTCCAAAGTTTGAGGGGACATTCAATGTCCACTATGGCCCACATAGTGTTAATATCAACATGAGAACCATTCAATCCTAATACATGATCAATTTTATTACCCCATATTGATTTCCTTCTAGGTGTTTCTGGTTCAAACATGAGCCCAGTCAAGGAAAAAGTTTAAGCGAACTGAGATGAGTTAGAATGCTTTTTTCCAAGACTCATAATTGACCTTATCCAGGATTATCACAAAAGGGTGAACATAAAAACCCATGATACAATCCTCAAATGATTATAAAAGACATAAAAAAGAACATCGATACACCCCAAGCCTTTAGTATAAAAAATCACCCCCCCAAAATATTATAAGGTTGGTGCTTTATAGTTTAGTGTACATTTATAAAGCCTTTTCCAAGATACAATTCTTAATAGGCCCACAATGGCCAAAATTATAAATTTTGATACAAAATGAAACTAAGACAAAATATGGAAAAATAGCCTTATAGCTGTGTATTTCTCTTCAATACCTTTCCAATTCCTATTTGTTTTTGAAAAATGGAGCATTGGGGAAAAAGTTATGGTCTACTGAAGAAATTTACAAAAAACAATTTCAACCTATAATGTCTCCCAAAAAATAGAAAC
Organism: Sequoia sempervirens; assembly: GCA_007258455.2. Classification (NCBI taxonomy): domain Eukaryota; kingdom Viridiplantae; phylum Streptophyta; class Pinopsida; order Cupressales; family Cupressaceae; genus Sequoia; species Sequoia sempervirens. The sequence goes on along the minus strand of VDFB02058242.1, from coordinate 760,264,972 downwards.
ATTTCTTTTCAATACCTCTGTGAATGAAAAGTGCCCATTTCCAACTTTTTGACGATATCTTGTTTGCCAAAAACAAACACTATGGAAAAAAGTTATGATTTTTTTAAAAATCGTTGAATTTAGCCTGTATTGATGAGCCCCCCAGCAAAATAAAAATTTGCCAAAAATCAAACTCGTCTAAAATGGACAAATTTTACATAAAAATGGGGATTTTTGGGCCATTTGAGTGTAAGGACAAGGTTCATTTGGGCCAAAAATGATCTAGTAAATAGTTTTTCATCAGATTTGAGCTTCAAACCCCAGTTTGCAACTATATCAAATAGTGACCAAATTGAGTGAAACAAAAGATAGATCTGAATTTCTTGGACATTCTAAACTCAATAGTGAGCTTAGATTTGCACCAACATGCTCCAAAATGAACCTATAATACAAAGCCACAAAGAGAAGGCCCCAAATATGGTACTTCTATCAAGTTTTTTTGATTCTCTAGGTCATCATATGATGCAAGAGAAGATCATACTCAACTTTTCAATATCTCACATAAAAAACTCAAACTCTCAATCAAATATCTATGAACTTAGAATTCTCAAAACAAAAGCTCTGATACTATGTTAGAAATTTGAAATAGATTGAATAACCCAAAAAACTTTATAATAGAAATTCAAAACTACATAAATTGGAAAAACGTAAATAATGCAAACTAGCAATTTCGAAAGAAATGCAATGTTAGGATGACAAAATTGTATTAAGAGTTTTCAAGATGAAAAATACAAACTAGGTAGTGAGTTTATATAGAACTAAGGAGAGGATGGAGGTGACACATCAACCAATAATTATTGACCACCACAAACCACCAATGTTAAATAAAATGATGAAAAAGTAAATACTCCACCCATTAAGGGTGGAGACACCTCATCACTTTATCTCCTATTTATTAAATAAAAAAATCATTTTATTATCCTAAGAAAACTTAATAAAAGTGTAGAAGAAACCTATGACTAAGGAAAAATAAATTAGCCCACAAGGAAAATAAAAACCTACACCAACATGTTATGCACGATATTATTCCTTTGTGAAATCAGTTAAATGAGTTAATAGTGTGAACAAGTTTGAACACACTCTAAGCAATAATTCAATATGCCTAATCTATCCTTATCATACTGGATGCTAATCGATGATGCTATGATGCACTCAATGTATGATGAAAGTATGGATCAAGTTCTCCCTCTTGGATAGATCATTAAAATGAATTAGGGTATATCCTTTTATACAATACCCTAGCATGCAAATTAAATGTTTTCTTGCTCAAGTCAACAAGTAATAGCTACTAGGAAGGGTATCGACTTCGACCCATGATTAACTTTAAAATTTTAAAATAGGGGGTCAAGTTTGCATTGTGGTGTGGACCTAGGGTCATAACTGCATTTGTGAATTCAACCTAATGTAAAGAATTATAATTTATAAAACTCAAATCAACTCTTGAGATGTGTGAAGTTAAGCACAAATTAATTTGCCAACTTTCATGCAAACACATACCAATGCACATTAATTAATACATTTAGAACATTCCAATCACAATAATCTAAAATAAAGTAGAAAAGTGAAAGGCATCTTAGATTGCAGTCCTATGGAGGGGCTTTAGGAACTATTTTTATGGAGCAAGAGGTCTCATGAGGCCAAAAAATAAAAATGCTACAAAATTAATTAGAATTTTTTCTTGATAAATAAGAGTCTTACTAGGATTCAACTGTACAGTTTTACGAGTCAAACTCATTGACCCATGTTTGACTCGTAAAACTACATGATTAAATCCTAATAGCAATATCACAATTTGACACGCTGTGGAAAATACCTCCTACTTATCAAGAGCCTTACTTTTTCATTTGTAACATTGCGCAGTACATTTGAAGCGAGACTAGAAAATTTTCTCACCATCTTAATTTTTTTAACACTTGTCAATTATGTGAAACTTTTAGATTTCCACTAATAAATTTTTTATTTATGTATTTTATTGAATTGAATATACAAAATAATAAAATTAACAAGACCATAAACATTCGTAAATTTTGAAACATAAAATTTTAAACTTAAACTACACTACAAGACCACCTACTTTAAAATACTACTAAACCACCTTATACTTCTCTAAATTTCTCCCTATTATACCAGTTTCGTAAATCCTTTAACTTCTTTTTATATTTTAAAATAATTTTTTTTTTTTTTTTTTTACTGTTGTAATTACAATCTTTTTCTGAAACTTCTTTATCTCATTATTTCCTTTATTGACCCTTGTTTTTATAGAGGTCTTACCATACAACAAATTCGAAATAAGCTTTAGAACATATGAGGAATGCAGCATAGTATTCGCGACACATCGCATAATGGCGCTGCAAAACCCTATCTTGCAGCTTTCAGCACCTCCTATCGCTCAAGTTGCAGCAACTAGAACAAATGTCAGAATCAGCTCCTCAGGTTTAACGCATACTCAGGTATTTTCCCCTGATTATTTCCCTTTCCCTCGCTTGGGCATTTATGGTCTGGTGTTTATGAATGGTGAGTGGGTTAGGGCTTTCTGGATTTAGGGTTTTGATTAAGGCTGTATGAGTATGCGTATATTTAATGGCGTGTTGGTTAATGCCATGTAGTTCGTTTTCGCAGTGTGTAAAAGTTTCAGCGCTCGTGTATAGTAGGGTTTCAATTTGTAATCAAATCCTATCGTTTTCTTAAAATGTGTGGTATTATATATATATTCCATCTCCCTGTTGTTTATATAATTTCTTTATGCACTGAGGAAACACTGCTTCAATACAAAAATGTTTTCTTTATCACTCAGTTAAGAGTGAATGCATATTCTGTTTTGTAGAAAACAAGGCTTTCTAAGTATTATATTGCTTAGTTAGCTTTCATAATCGTGAAAAGGGATGAGAGATTGGAGGAAAGATTCGTGAGCAAGAGATATGGATTTGTTTGGAATGCTTGATGATATGACTGTAAAGTCATTAGCAATGACACTTCTAGGAACATGTCAGTCTTGCTTGTATTAGTAATTACGTTCCTCAGTGGCTTTTTCAGGCAGGTAAGGAAACATGGGAATGCTAAAAGTGGGTGCTTAGAATTGCCCCTAAAACCCAAAAATTGATATTTGAATAGGAAAGTAGCGTCAGAATAGGGGCAAGGGGATATGATGGACCAAGAATTGGGGAAGTGTCCCTAGGTTTTTAATGAACCAAAACTAGGTTTGGCCTACTGATTAATATAGAAATCGTTAATTATATAGCCAGGCATGAATATTTTGACAGATATAGATGGTCAGGATGGGGTCTCAGTTACCTCTGTAGCTTAGTGCCATGGTTTCTTCTTAATTGGCCTCATCCTCCAAGATTGTATGAAGAGCAAATATTGTCTGTTTTTCACTATTTGCAATCTAGCTGCTGTAAAGCCATTAATAATTTAATTCAGCCTCAATTCTTTTTTGTCTGCCACCCATATGGATTTAATTTGAATTCTATCTTGATTTGCTCTTATTGCCCCGCACAGGAGCGCTTTTTCCAATTCCAAAAGCTTTCATCAGTCCCAAGGCTTACACCTATTGTTGTATATCAAAGACCAAAGCAATTAGTCACTTGTTCATTAAATATCTCAAGAGGAGAGTCTGGTGGACCTGAAGAGATTAAAAATGTCTACTTGGAGAAGGTTAAAAATATGTTGGAGGATTGCGGTGAAGCTATCAAAGCGTTTCCATGGAGAAAAGCCTATACAAAGTTTTTGCATCATTTGTTGAGCCTTGCAGTTTGGGTGGGAAAGTGGCTCTCCATTCCCGTGGTGATCATCTCATCTCTAAGCGAAATGATCTACTGTGGATGGGAAAACAAGGAGCTACTAATACCATTTGGCATGTTAGCTGGCAGTGCTCTTGCTGGAATTTTGAAGGAAACTGCAATTGAATTGTCAAAGGATGTTCAGGTTATTTCCTCAAATTAGCAATTTTTTGTCATGGGACTGATTGATGTATGATACAATTCAATATTTATTGTTGTGGGACTGATTGATATGTCTTACAAATAAATAATATCTATATTTTAGATTATTGATATCAAGTCATTGATGACAGGAAGCAGAGTTTCCATGGCATCTTCTTATAATTGGGGCTTTTTTTGCCTTGATCAAGTTACCTGGGCCGTATTATCCATACTGGTTACGTGTCTTTCTTCCACACTTTGCAACTGGTGGTTTGTTGAGGATGATTTGGTGTGCGAACATCTGGTATAAGAGTCAATCTACAGCAGCAAAAGTGGAAACTGAACCTAGAATAAATTTGAATTAGAAAGTGGGTCAACCAAAGGAAAAGGCTGGGGTCTCAGAAGTTGGTTTGGAGGCAGAATTAATGATCATTTATGAAAAATATGCAGTTGACATAAATGTAAAATCTGGTGGTGGTTTTGGATCCCTGATGTCTGTGAGAATGTGAAGGGATATTTAAATGTTAATTAGTTCCTAGGAAGCAATGCTGGACTCCTTTGCAGTTTGTGCCAAGGTAAGCAAATGATTTCACTAACTGCACCTAATGTTGGATATATCTAAGAGCTAGAACTAATTGACAAGAAAATCTTTCTGTATCCTAGTTCTCTGCTGGAGTAGCTGGAATGATTTCGAGAGTGTAGATTATCTTCTACTTTATTGTAGACAAATCTGCCAGTTTTCATCTTTAGGGAAGTTAGGTTGTGATTACACTTATTCAGCTAACAGGTCTTAAAAAAATGCAAACTGCTTTCCCTTTTCCTTCTTAAGAAAGATGCTTTGGGCTTATTTAGTGCAAGTGTGTAATTAATCAAACATAATTTTAAGACAACTTATAGGATTGGAGCAATGCTTGTCTTCTTGCTCAATATTCAGTATGATTTAACTTGTTGAGGCACACATTTTCTCTGTTCTTTGATTAATTTTTTAGGAAACAGGGCATGCATTTTCTGGGGCTCAATTCTATGGTAAATTGAATTCTGTTTCATTTTTGGAGGCCCATCTAAAAATTGTCAGGCAATGGTTTTAGGATTTATCACTTTGTTTAGAGTTCCTTGCCAGTGTTTTGTGTCACAACAATTAGAGGTTGTCACCAAGTGACATGGTATTCTACACAATTTCTCTCTGTGCTTATTCCCTCGTTCACTCTTTGGGAGGTTGGTGATAAAATGACTAGCTCAGTGGAGTAGTACAAGATTCTATAACAAAAGGTTCAAGGATAAGATGATGTCTTTTATGGATGATGAATACAATAATGTTGTGAACTGATTCTCCCTTGTCTTTTCATTATTGTTGCTGCAAGATATTTGTATGGACTTTGCTTAACATGTGATAATAACTGCCTGAAGGATCTATACAGATTGGGAAATATCCTTCAAATCATTTGAATATTTTGTATCTTCTGATTTTCTTGTATTATCATATATGCATTGATAATTTCTGCATTATAGTTTGATTTCATTGTTTTCATTTCATTTGTATTGACTGGTTTCTCATCCTTGTAAAACTATAAAGGGCACATTAATTTACTAACAGAATAAAGTTGTCATTATGTACAAATACATAAGAATAAATGGTGCACGACCAATATCAAGTTTCCATCTACATTTTTGTTGAATATATAGTTGCAACTGAATAACAATATGATATAATTGCCATTTTCACATAAATATAACAACAATTACAAGATTCTCAAATAAATTAAGTTGCAAAATTTTTATTGAGCAATGAGCACTACATTTAATTCTTAAAATGCTATATGAAAATAAATGGTTGATTAGGCAGAGTTGTTGATTATAATGATTTAAACTTTCACTATGGTTTTGACGGTTGCTTGTTAAGTCAGGCTTCTCTTAGTGTAGACTTAAATGTTTAACAACTTTTTTCAACATAACATGTTCTTCCATGAAACCAAAAATGACACTTTCAACTGTATTTTTAGAACTTTAGTTAGACATAAGCGAGACTCTCCAAAATATATTTAGAAGAATAATTGTTATAGATCAAGTAGAATTTGAAGATAAACTATAAATAATTTTGGAAGATTACATACAACAGGTACAATTATTAGTTTTCTTCATCTAGGATAGACCAATCTATCATTTTAGTCAAATATTGATCACAAGTATAAGTTACATAATACCACTTTTTCTTTTCTTTGGGTCTATGAATTCAAAGGTTGTGGCCAAATTTCAAGTCAACTGCTGATATCTAATGTTATAGGTCTGAAATACTTGCACTTAAAGTTTGTTTACGCTGGATTGGAACTCAATGAATATTGGTCATGTTCTATAATTTTCTTTTATTGGAAGAAAGCATAAATAAATTACATCAAAGGAACAATTGCAGAGCTGTTACATAACAACAGCAATACTCTATAAATTTTGGTGTTATTAAACTTGTTTCTTAACATTTTATTAAACTTTTTTCATCAAGCACTTTTCTACCTGTTTTAGGTATACTGTGGTTGTAATCTTATTCATATCATCATAATAGAAAAGTACCACCAAATTGAAAACAAGTTGCCTTTTTGTTTATCTTTGTTATTTAAATAAAATAATGTTTTTTTTAAAATTTTAAAATTTGGTTATTTCTATAAAAAAAATAATGCAGAAAGTTAGCCAACATCTAATTAATCTCAAAATTGGATAATTTATTTGGATCTTAGAGGTCCTAAAGAAGTTGTTAATAGGGGCACAAGTTGTCAAGCAACATGGAATTCAATTTTGTCATCAAAGTGGCTAGAAACTTGATGAATGACAAATGCACAATACTTTAGAGTGAAGTAGAGGTGAATGAGAACACCTTCAAACTTTTGACCAAATTGTAAATATCATAACAATTGGAAATCCAAGTTTGGCTAATTCACCACTTCTTGCAAAGGTCAAACTAGTCAAATGTTGCAACAAACAAGGAAAATGCGATGACAAATTCTTCATAAATTTGGGAACTCTTCTTTGTCAAATGTGTTCTATGTTTATCAATGAGCAAAATATGAAGGGTTCTTGGAATTCAAGAGGCATTTTGAGTGTTCAGTTCTCATCTTTGTTGCCAGTGAGGGTGGGGGATGCTTTAAGTGTTGGGCCTTTTGTAAGAATTCTCTTATTGCTCATGTTTGTAATATTCATTAGAGATAGTCAAGGCTTTCCATAGTTGTAGGGATAAACTAGGGGCGAGGGAGATCAAACAAGGACGACAACACGATGTGCTAGAGTCCCAGAGGTGTGTTGGCGTCTTGTACGGACCATAAATTGAGTTTATCACAGAAAACAATTAAATGACTTTTAACAATCAAATTGCTAAAAACTTTTAGAATGAGAGAAAGTAATAGAATATAACAAAACTAGAATAAAGTAAAGTAAATGATAGAACTAAAGATGATAGAGAAAGAAAATTCTCACAACAACCCACATAATGAAGCCTCTAGCAAATGAATATCTTCAATACCTACACACATAAGACCAAGGGGAAAATGTTGGCGCTGTTTAGGGGTTTTCCTCAGTCAAACCCTCATTTTGATGTTTTCACCTTCACAGACAACCAAATAGATAGATAGATAGAGAGAATAATAAGCATAAATGAAATGAACATAAGAGTGATAAAAACAATCCCTGCTCAAGAAGGAGAACCCATATCACGAAATAAAGATGTAATAGATAGAGGATGTGTGAAATCCTAAGATGCTCAAAGATACAAGAAATGAGAGATATCACTTGCAAGGCTTAAGGAAGCCAAAGAGAGCAAGGGTGAAAGAGAGGGCTGTGAGAGCCAAGATACTTGCAAAGAGCATTATAAGAACGTGAGAGTGTTGTAAGAGCTTGAGAGTGTTGTTGTAGAAAGTTGTAGAGAGCTATGCAAGTTCGAAAGAATGAGAAGAGAATGTCCAAGAAAGGAGAAGATAGCTCAAGATAAAACCCCAAAAGACCAAATGGATTGAAAAGATGGATTGAAAAAATAGCTTTTAAAGAGAGAAGAGGAGAGAAAAAAAGCTTCTCGAGCTGTTACAAGGCATCTTGGGCCTTTACCATTAACAAAAGGGTCTGACAAGTGGCAAACATGCTCGAAGACAACCGTTTGAATGTCAAAATGTCACAGAACATTCGTACGATGCACTAGTGTCCAAACACATCATGCTACAAAACAACGCGAATGGGAAAAACACAAGGTTTGATGCAAAGCTGACGCGCAAAGGTAGCTCATGAAAAGGGGTCTTTGAGCATCCTGAGAGTGAAAAATGCTTATGCAAGGGCTAAATTGAGCCTAAACAAATGCTAAGGGAGTGGACACTAAAGTGGATACAAGAATGCATGTGAAATTACAAGGGGTGTAATTTTATGACATTACACAATACTACATCTTTACTAAAATAATGCACAACTATAAAAAGAGATCATATGAAGATGCTAGACGACTTCAACAATGGATTTCAAAAAATATGGTAAAGAACCCTAATTGAGGTTCGTCCCTATTAGGCATGAATTATATTTGTTATCTTATATCGATACCATGATGTTTAAGTCAAAAGAGGAAGCACCCTCTTGGGTGTCTATGATATAGCTATTGCTATTGAGAATGCTTTGATTGATTAGCTAGTTGACCCAACATGCCCTTATTCCCAAATATTCAACCTCCTTATTAGCCTCCTCCTAATTCATAACTTGCAACCTCCTAAGCAAATGTGAATCCCATCCCAACACCATTATCTAAGCCAACCCTAAAGTATCATTTTGTTGAGCCAACATCCTTTAGTGAGCTTAATGAGATGTGCAATTTGCATAGAAGTATGCCCAATAAGGTCATTGTTCTCAAAAGGTAGTAAAATGTTTAGAGGTCCACATTTGTAAATAACCAATGCCCCTATTGCAACAATACAATTACTAACCAAAGTACATATAAATGCCTCTATAGAATAATTAAAACTATTAGTAGACATTGACATTTCAATCCAATAAAGCATCTAATCAATTTTAGAACCAATTGGTTTATGTGGAGCTTCCTCTCCAACAAATTCCTTATACCCCTATTAGAGAGTTGTTCACAATGTAAAACAATTATGCTAAGGAACCTATCTTGTGGTGCTATTTCTTTCAAACCCCCACACATTGTCCATCATCCCTTAAAACTATTAGCCATAAGTCACCCCTCTTCTTGGCCAATTTATTGAGGGGAAAATTTGGGTGACCTAGTGTGAATGTGAGGCTTATGCACTAAATGAACTTGCATCCACCTTTTCAAGGCCATAGATTCAATTTGATTATGTCAGTAGGGCTGAGAAGAAAACAATGGAAGAGTAGAATCAAACGAAATTGTTGACATTAAATATTAAAAAGGGAGTATAAATTCATTATTTTGGTGTATTGACAACATCCACTTCTACACTTGCCCCCTAGTTAGAGCCTAGTTGAATGAACTTGGGAAAACCAAATGGTTTGAGGCTCCTTCAAAGAGAAATAGAGCATTTTATCCTTTGATTGAGAGGTCAAGGGAATCTTGGGTGCTTAATGTGGGAAACCAGTATAGTCAGTTAACACTTTCAATATTGTTGATCAATTGAAGAAAAATAGAATTAACATGCCACTCTAGGATGTTCTCTCCATTTATAATAAATAAAGTTATTAAAGGATGACTTGAAGAAATAGAAGGCATCATGCAAGCATAACCATCAAGTTGTTAATACATTGGAAGGACCCCTAAACTAGTCCACAATTCTATAGATTCTAAGAAATGAGGTAAGTAAACTAAACCCAAATGGTTCTACTTTAGTTTGATGCAAAAAGATAAATTAATTTATAATTGTATGAGGGATTTTTGTACAGGCACCTTTATGATGCCTAAGAAGGTTGTTCTTGTATTAGGATTAACCTACGAACCCACCACTAAGGGGGTAATCCAATTAGATGGGACCTCTACGAATGTGTTAAGAGTTGTAAAGAACATTCCCTTATCTCTCCTCATGCTTGCAACAATGTTGAAGTCATTCAATATATGTCAATAATTGAAATTCATGTTGCTTTTAGCCTATTCCTATATAGGGAATTTAATGCATTAATAAGAGGCTCGTTTATGAAGATCCTTTCAAACACCTAAACATGCATCATATAGAAACCATAACCTTAATGCTTGTGGACTTTGATTAGTGTTTTGCAATTGAGAATGAACTCTCTTCCCTTGAAGTCGATGAAGAAATTCACATTACTAAGCAAATTCCTAAAGAAGAACATGATAAATGGTGGACAATAGATGATGGAGAATGTCACCTATGGATAATTTGAAGAGACCAAATTGGGAACACATTTTTTATAAAGAGTCTCCATTCATCCAAGTAATATCAAAGGAAAGATAAATAACATCAGGATACATAAGCTATATTTTGATTATGCCAATTGTAGAATTGGATTAGGATTGATATATCTTTGGTTGGACCACAAGGATAAATTGAAAATATTCATATCAGTTATAATTTAATTGCATTAACAATGTTTCCAAGTATATGAAACCAAATATAACTATTGCGATGACCACTCTTCTGCTCATTGCAGCTAGTTCAAACTCCCTTTTCTCACTCGTTGCTCCTGTCGTGCCCTCAACTTGTGATGGGGATCCTGTTGAACAGTCTGGATAACTGAGAGGAGGGCTGAATTAGTTATTATAAAACAATTTTCTTGACTTTAATTAATCTAGAGAAAACTTAAATCAATCGGATAATGATCTAACAGATATGAACATGAAACCACATAACAACACCATGCACAAAGAACACCAGAATTTATGTGGAAACCCAAGAAGGGAAAAACCATGGAGAATGCTAATTCTCCATTATAAAACACTGGTTAAGGTGATTTTTACAAAGGGCTCACTGCCAAGTTGCTCACTGCAGGTAAGGCTCACTGCCCAACTATTATAGCCACAGATAAAAAGGCTCATTGCCAAAAGAGAAAGGATCACTGCCAAGAGAGAAAGGCTCATTGGCAACAAAAAATGACTTACTGCTAGGAGAATGATGAAAGGGAATCCACCTCTGAAATAACTGTCACCAACAATGACACTGGATAGAATCTCACTATCTATTGGGTAAGTGCACCAAGATGGTTCCCAAAAAGGGGGATTAAGTGGCCACTTTTTTTTGAAATCAGGAAATAGTGACCTTGAACGTGAAATTAAGGATACTTACACTCAAAATTTTGAGATAGAACAAAAATAAGGATTCAAGTGCTCCGAGTCTACTTTCTAAACTACTAATTTATTTTGAAAATGGTTGAGATTAAGGGGTTCAAACAAGGGACATACACAAATCGGTGTTGTTTTTGTCAGAAAACATAACATAACAACTCTTGTACGACCCTCGTATGGTGAACTTTTTTTTAGTATTTTTAAAATTGGTATGGTTAGAAGTTAGCTAATAGTATGTAGTTGATGCACAATTTTTCTAATAATTTTTTAATGAATATTTTATTTTTTACTAATTTTTGAAGTGGACACTTCTTGAAAAACATAATTTTGGCCATGCTACCCTTACAAATTTTGGAAACTAATTGATTTTTTTTAAAAAATTTGTAGAATGGAGTCTAGTTTCTAAAAATGTAATTTATTTGAAATTTTGATGAATGGTTAATTTATAACAAAAAAACACCAAACACTGCTTTTTTTCCAAAAAAGAGACATACAAACAAAATAAATTATGGATGAACGACTTAACATTGTCAGAAAGTGAAAAAAATTACATCGTTGGATAGCTAAGAGAGAACCTAACATTACCCAGATGTTTGATTTGTTTGATATTGAACCACGTGCAATCCTAATGGTGAGCACGAATATGAATATGTGAAATATTGTAGAAATTGCAAAAACATGTCTTTGGTTGTTGGGAATGCCCTCCAAGCCTTTGGGTTGGTATTCCAAGGCAAATACCAATCCCAAGGCTTAGAGATTCCCAAAGCAGGATATAACGTGAGCACATTATAACACGCTCACATTATATGTCAGTTTTGACATGGTTTTTTTTGTTTATGGGGAGCATGTCTAGCAAGACATAACGCGATCGCGGTATAACACACTTATGTCTTGCTTTATGTTAAATGCATATTGAATGTATGTTTATATATTTGTATGTTTGTATGTACATGTATGCTTGTATGTCATGTATGTATGTATGCCTGTATGTATCAATGCATGTATATTGTATGTATGCCTACTTGTATGTAAGATTGTATATACGTGCATATACATGTATGCTTGTATGTATGTACATATGTATTATGCTTGTATGTATGTATTTATGTATGTATTTAGAGGGAGGGAGAATTTTAAGAGAGAGAGAGAGAGAGAGTTGTCTAGGTAGGGTGGGAGAGGGAGAGGGAGAGAGAGAGTGAGTGAATCTAGAGAGAGGGAGAGGGGGTGGAAGTGAGAGTTTAAGAGATAGGGAGTGGGAGAGAAGGGGTTGGAGTGAGAGGGAATTAGCTAGGTAGGGTGGGAGGGATAAAGGGAGTGAGAGAGAGAGGGGGGGTGTTGGATGTTGTGGTTGTGTTGATGATATGTAGTTGTCATTGATGTCAACTCTATTAGCATAAATGCATTTGAAGCTATATATGTCGAGGATATTGAGAAAATTGTAATAAATGAGTTCCAGGTTGTTAGTGGTGAAGTGAAGTTCAGTATGGTGGTTATTTCTGTACGTTGTTGATCAGAGGTTGTGGACTAAAGGGTTTGTTGCTGAGTGTATCTAGTTTATCTACGTCGAGGTTCAGAGATCCGTATGAAGATTTGATCGAGTTATGAATATTTTCATTCATATAGTTTTTTTGTTTCTTTAGTTGGTGTTTCTGATTGAAGATGATGCTACTTCAGTTAATTTAGTTGTTGCAAATGCTTCTCTTGTGATTCGTGATACTTGTGGATGTTTCTAGATTGTACTCTATCTTTGTTGCACGTTCGCATTGATCGTTGCGATCATGGTTGGCAATTTTCTCTTGTGTGTTCATGTTTTTATTGTTCTTGGCCGACATAGTGTTTGTAGCATGTTGTGGATCTTCGAGGAGATATTAATTGAAGTGTCTTCATGCTGGAGATGTTGATTTGGGTCCTCACTAAGTTGTGGCTGACCTTGTTTGATTCACATTGATAATCTTTAATGTTTTGGGATGACAATTTATATTCATTTTATTATTTCTTTGTGGCCAACTTGTAGCGATGAAATTTCATGTTGTGGATATATAAGAGCGATTGTTTATTCAAGTTTAAGTGTGAAAAAGGGGTGCTTCTTTGTGTGTGTGTGAATAATGTTCTAAATCATTCAAAGGCAGAGCAGAGTGTGAAGAAGAGTGAAGAAGTGTTCATGTGCTTAATTGGAACTGTAATTAGGCATTAGCAGATGCTATTTTCTCAGTTCAAAATTTGGATGGCTTTAATCCAAATCTCTTTGTAAGACAGCGTGTCTTCCTTTGTAATTGATTAGTGAGCTCTAGGTAGTGTGCCTGAATGCATGTGCATTCCCCATATTTCATTTTCATTATAGTTTTAACAAGGTATAATCTTGTAGACTGACCTCCACCGTGGTTTTTCCCCTAACAAGGTTTCCACGTAAAAAGTCTTGGTGTTATGTGTGTTTCTAATGTGTTGACGATTTATGTTTTCATGGTTAATAATCAGATTAGAGAATAAGGTTAATAAGTTGAATAAGTTTTGAATTTTTGTGAGAACTGATTCACCCCCCCTCTCAGTTGTCTGCCCTTGTATTGCCAACAGGGGGTGGGAGAGAGAGAATTGAGAGAGACGAAGAGAAAGAGAGAGTTATGTAGGTAGGGTGCCAAAGGGAGAGACTTGAGAGTGTGAGGGGGGGGGGAGAGGGACAAATGGATAAAGTGAGAGTTTAAGAGAGAGGGAGTGGGAGAGAAGGGGTTGGAGAGAGGGACTTAGCTAGGTAGGGTGGGAGGGATAAAGGGAGTGAGAGAGAGAGAGGGGGGTGGGAGAGAGAGAGAGAAAGATAAAGAGAGAGTTA